>JARHVA010006472.1:262500-465000 GCA_037957365.1 Torreya grandis | reverse complement strand
TCCAAGACCTCCTAGCCTTTTTGGACTACAAACTACCTCCCATTTAATGAGGCTCCACTTAGTCGCTGATAAATTGCCAACCCATAGAAACTGCCTTGCTAAGGAATCAAGGTCTCTAACAAAACTCATTGGTGCCGCCTGTATCATACACCTATATAAAGGGATCACCTACACAACCAATTGAAGAAGTTGAACCTAACCAGCAAAGGATAGCCAGTGATGGGTCTAATGATTTACCTTAGCACGAAACTTGTCCAGAAGGCCCTGCCACGTCTCCCTAGATTACCTCCCAGTCGAGATAGGAATCCCAAGGTATAGTAGAGGAAGACTTCCAATTTGAAAATGGAAGATATTATAAATTCTATGTTGAATTAGAAGTGGGGTGTTGAAGAATAAAATTGAAGACTTACCCTTATTAATTAATTGTCTTGAAGCCTCAAGATAAACATCCAGGCCTTTGCACATATTAGAAGCCTCCATAATATTTGCCATGCCCATCAAAGCTACATCATCCACAAACTGTAGGTGAGCTATTACCGAGAGACCTCCTCCCTAGTGCCAGCCTTGAATATATCCCCCTTCCACATTCCTTTTGATCAACCATCCCAGCCCTTCCACCAAAAGAAGAAATAGGTAAGGAGAGAGGGGGTCACCTTGCTGTAAGCCCTGAGAGGCCCCAAATAAATTAGAGTGTTCTCCATTAATCAAAACTGAGAAAGAAGTCAAATTCACACAACTCATAACCCAATGAATCCATTCCTCTTCAAAGCCAAAAGCACCCAAAACCTTCTGAAAGAAGGACCACCGGACTCTGTCATAAGCTTTGCTCATATCTAGTTTAATAAACATAGCTTTCTCTTTGGACTTGGCCATGGAATGAATAGTCTCTGTAGCCACAACCATGCCATCCAAGATTTGATGACCTTTCATGAACCCACTTTGCTCTTCAAAAATAAGTAATGTAAGCCACCTTTTTAACCTTTCAGCAATCAACTTAGAAATACTTTTATAAATCACATTACAAAGGGAAATGGGATGAAATTGACTTAACCAATCAGCTCCCTCCCCCTTAGGAATGAGAGCCATGAAGGTAGAGTTCAGGGCCCAGAGCATCTACTTATTTTCTATGATTTGTGGACAATAGCCAATAGATCAACTTCAATAATGTCCCAAAATTCTTGAAAAAATTCAAACTAGAATCCATCTAGTCTAGGTGCTTTACCTTTTTACATCTAGAAAATGGTCCTCTCTAACTCATCCATAGATATGGCACTCATTAGATGCTCATTCATTTCCAAATAAACCAAAGAAGGAATATTTGATAGAACTTGAGCCTCAGTAGCTGAGTCCCCCTGCGCTTCCTCTCGAAATAAAGAAGCAAAATACTGCTCTACCTCATTACAAATACCCTAGGTGGAATGGATAATCTCCCCCTGTCCATCACCAAAGAAGATATAGAGTTACCATTTTGTCTAGCTTTCACTGAATTGAAGAAGAATGCAGTTTTCCTATCCCCCTCCTGAACCCATAAATTCCATGTTTTTTGCTTCCAAAATATTTCCTCTCTCAGCTCCCATTCCTCCATAGTTTTTAGAGCTCTACCTTCCTCCTGTAACAAATATTTAGATGCCCCCTCTTCCATAGTCAATTGGGTAACATCATTCAATTGGATTTACACCACATTTTTCTCCTGGTAAATGTTCCCAAAACATTGTCTATTCCAGCATTTGAGTTGATACTTAACAAATTGTAAAAGCTTGGCAAAATATACATTGTTGAACTGAAACCAGGTCTACCTCTCTTCTACCATTTGGAAACACATCCATATAGGTCTGGGGCCCTGAGCCACATGAGATAGAATTTAAAAGGTTTCTTATGAGGCACCCTAGCTAAGGAAATAATGAACTTTATGGGCCAATGATCTAAACCTCTCCAATCTAGTATCTCAGAGCTAGAAGACCACGACCCCCCACCCAGAAACATGATACCATGAAGCGGTCAAGGCGCTCAGCAATGCTCCTTTCTACAACCCTTCTATTATTCCACGTGAAGTGGCCATTGCTAGGATTGATGTCTACTAGATTAAGTGCTGAGATATTGTCTCTAAGAAAAATTGAGGAGGGATCCATTCTCATAATACCTCCCCATTTCTCAGACAAATCTAAGATGGCATTAAAGTCTCCAGTAATAATCCATGGAAAATAAGGAAACAATCTATGCACCACATGAATATTTTTCCATACCAGGAGCTTACCTTGAAAATTTGTTGGAGCATATACATTAGAAAAAATAATATATTCCCCTGATTTAATGCACAAAGAAACCATGTATAAGGAGGACCTAAATGAAATCCAAGACACGAGATGAATCTTACACAGATTCCAAAGACATGCCACACCCCCCAAAGATCCCTGGGCTCCAATGCACTGGCATTGACCTTGCCTCCATATCTTAGGTGTGATACTCATCATACATTCCATAGAAACCTTATTCTCCTAAAGAAAGAGAACATCAGAAGAATGACTATGAACTAATTCCCAAATAGCTTTTTGTCTAGGGCCACTGTTTAAGCCCCTTGCATTCCAAGAGATGATGATCATTTGGGAGGAGTCAAAAAGTGGGAGTCTAGGGTCTTAACAGATCCTAACTCCACCAAGGTCTCCCCTATCATCTTAATCTTCTCCAGGCCTTCTTTCATCCTATTTTAGCATTTTTCTTCAAAGCCCCTTTCTTCCCATCCTTTTGAAAGTTGCCCAAATGAGGAGAAGATTTACCTCATATATCCATTTTTGAAGCCATAGTCCATGCTAGAGGCATTGTTTCCTCTACTCCCTACCCCATATAATAATTTGGCTCTACTATCACCTGCACCCCTAAATATCCATCTGTGAGCATAGGTATGGTAGATTCCACCTGCATAGCACAAGAAGGATTAGCAAAGCTAATCTCCAATCCTGAATCCACCTTAAGTTGATCAACATTATTCACTCTTAGATTAATTACTTGCTACCCCAACTCATCCAAGACATCAAACCTATTGAAATTATCCTCCTCCTATCTCTCCCTTAGGTTTATTTTCAATCCTCTACTATGATTTTAGGCTTTTACCTGAACAAAGCCCTCATCATCCTTGCCCTCCCCAACAACTGACTTCTTCCCTTTGTCAGTGCTAGGAATGTTAGTAGGAGGAGGCATAGGTTTCTGTTCCACTGGCTTGGCTCTCAGACATCTTCACACCAGGTGGCCATATTCATGACAGAGGTGGCAACGAAAAGGAAGAGTCTCATAGTCTAGTTACTGCACCCAGGAATATGAGCCTACACACATCTCTACTACATCTGGTAATGGTTTACTTAGATCAATTTCCATGCAAATTCGAGCAAAATTCATCACCTTTTACTCAATGTTTGTGTTGAAGATCCTATAGGTCTTCCAAGCATCGATGTAAGCATATGGAGAACGTCCTCATGACAACATTCTATTGGAAATTTGGGCAATCTAACCCACACTGGCACTCTATTTGGGAGCTCCTCAAAAGGGTTAAATCTTGCATGCTATGGTTTGACAAATAGTCCCACCTAATTACCCCCTTTAAAGACCCTATTACAGTCAGCCAGGTAGAGAAATGTCACCATGAAGTAGTTGTTTGCAAGCATCGTGACCTCCATTTCTCCCTCTGGTTCCCATACTCTCCAAGCCCAACTCTCCAAGAATTGAAGGGAGAATTTTAACCCCAAGAATTTGCAAAACAAGGAATGATTAGAGTATTATTCTACATTCTCAGCAATCATTTGAAAAGGAATTACCAATTTGGGTCTTTCTTTGCACTGCTCTAGGCATCTGTTAATCTTCATGATCCTGGATCCTCCAGGCAAGCTCGAGTCCTTGGCACCTGTATTATGAGAAAAGATGGAATTTTCATATCCTTTCACTTCTTGTCCTAGAAAATTCAGGCCCACCACTTCATTGAAACTAATACTAGCTTCAGTCCTAGAAGGCAAACTCTTAGCCATGACTGCACCTATCTAAGAACACACTCCAGCAATGAATTCACTCCTGGCAACTCCACCAGCCCATTAAAGGTGTTGACCAAAGGGATCTCACAATGTAAAATTATATTCAAAAAGAAGGTTAAATAGAGATAAAGATATCCAAGGCCATATCACCCCACCCCTACTAACAAATAGACACCCCTCCCCCTCCAGCGTGAACACAGACACAGTGAAAAATGAGCTAGGGCACAACTGCCCTAGCTTGGCGATGGACTACAGACCTCCATTTTTTGTTGTGAGGAATTATTTAAGGTATGTTTTTGAAATTATTATTTAATTTTTAGATAATATCTATAATTTTCAAATATTATTGATTGAAAATATTTAGGAATTCATCTTCACCCCATGCTAATGTCCATGTATTTTTAATTGCATCTTTATTTCAAAATGTTAAAATTCTTTAATAATTCAAATTTACCACAAGATAATGAATCTTTATGGGTTAATATTTATATTAGGATAATTTTTATGGAATGGGTAGATCACAAATAAATTCAATTCCATCATCGCTCTCATAGTTAACCTTGGTAGTCCCACTCTGTCACTACTCACCTCCACCTACTCAATAGGGTGGTTGGGGTTTTCCTCTGCTCTCTCCACCTAATCAGTGCATGATCCAAAATGAATCAAATTTTTAACCCAAGAATGGATAGGCTTACCCACATCATGTAGTTAATTTCCATCTTTTGACATTAGCTACTTTAATCATTTGGGTAGAGCTAGGCTTTGTGGAAGAAAAATAAAGAGAATTGAACAATGCTAACAATAATTTAGACCCAACTTCTATGAGGGAATATTTATGTAATATTGGTTAGATAAATCCTAATGATAATGATATCCCATACCTCTAGTGTTTTTCCATATTTAACTAGTTTATTGATGTAATTCTCTACTTCTTATAGATAATTTATTTTTTATTCCTAACCATCATATGAACCTAGCATGATTGTAACATGGTATGCTCTCAAAACATGTTTTTTGGTGTGGGAGAGGAGGGAGGAATATTTTGATAATATATCTATTACTTGAAATGTGTGTGTGTGTGTGTGTGTGTGTGTGTGTGTGTGTGTGTGTGTGTGTGTGTGTGTGTGTGTGTGTGTGAGTAATGTTTAAACCGATAAATATTATTTTTTGTGTGTGTGATTTAAAAAGGTTAAAAATTATGAATTTATTAGGTAGTAATTAAATGTTATTTTCATTTTCAAAAGGTGAAATAAATAATGATTAAACTTGACTTCACACATAAATATGTAAATCATGCAAATTTTGATTGGTGTCTATGGAGGTGGTAGTTTAGTTTTTTTCCTATTGAAAATTAGGTTACTAGTCTAAATAAATGGAGATGTGTTTTATGAATTCATAGATCATGGTAAATTCATTAATTTATGTTTGTGGGATGTTTATTTTCAAATATTCTCAACTGAGTTATTGAATACTCCTCACAGACTATGTTTTTTAAATGTTCATGTTCACATTTGCTTGATAATTATTCTTGATTTAGTGGTAACCATTTAGGTTCCTCAAAAAAAACATGATTCAATAATATTTCTTAAAAAAACTTGTGGGTGGTTGGAATTATATTATTTAGTGATATAAATGGCACAGAGCTAGTCAAAAATCCCATGAGATCCACTTGTAACAATTTCTTCATGTGGTGAGAGCTAATGGTACTTTTATATTTGGTGTGAGGATTATTAATAGTTTTTTTTGTCCTTATAATTGAATTTAATTTTTAGATTTTAAAATTACCATAGGATAGAGCCTAATGTCCAAATCCATTGTGCTCCTAAAATATTATCTTAAGATCTTAGAGGAAAAACACACATGTATCTTGTCATATTATAGTCCCTCATTGAAATTTAGACATTGTGTTATTTCCCCTTAAAAGGTAAGGTTCATCTATTGATGATAATTAATTGACACAAAAATTAGTGTATTTTACTAACTTAGGATAAATAATGTTATGTTTAATTAAAAGTCAATGAGACTAGTGTGGGGGTGTTTCTTAAAATACCCATTTACTCTCATGGTCTTAGGAGTGGTTACCCTATCCAAAGCAAGTATTTAAATTTAGGGTGTGATTATGTTGTGATAGGTTTTTAAAATTAAGTTATTCATCTTGGAATATTGATTATATTTTCATTATTTAACATCAATGGCAACTCAACATCCAAAAAAGTTAACTTTTGTTCAATGCACTTTTATCCTATAGACAAAATCTCATCACAATTGTAGCATAGCCCTTTCTCATGATGATTTTGTATTTATTTATATTTAGGTAATTTAATTGGATTGAATATTATAGGATAATTTATTATTGGTCATGTTTATGTACATATATAGTACAAACCAAAATTGGAATATTGACACTGGGAGGTGATCTTGTCTTCTATAAGCTAGGCCAATCCTATTTATTTCATCATGTTCTCTAGTTTAAACATATTTAAATCCATGCTAATATATATTTGATTCCATTGATGAAATAACTATTGAAAAAATCATCATTTATCCCTTCATAAAAATAGATAAATTATAGTCATGAACCATTTTAGTTTTTAATGGTTTTGTTAGGGTTTGGTGAAATCATAATAAGCATTACGACCAAAGTGAAACAAAAAATCATATTGTGGCTTTTTATGTTTTTTTTAATACCATTGGTACCACTATAAATTTCCCTCATCTAAGTGAAATGATGTGATGGTTATCATTTATACATCCGGTATAATGTGTAGGTTGAAATATTATTTGGTAGTGTAAATCTAGTTGGTTGATTATATACCTTAAAATTTTGGAAAGTCCAATTTAGGGTCACATGTTATGGTTTGGGATAGAAAATGTTGATAGTCATTAAGTATTTTGGATATCATGTCATTTTATTCATTGATGCCATGAATTCACTTATTTAGATCAGTGAGTTAGGATTCTCGATGAGATTAGTATTCAACATAGAGTTCCTCAATGTTTTGTGCCATTTCTTAGATTTATGCATAGATAACAATAATTGTCTAGATGGGTCTGGGGATTCTATAAACTTATAACTAAATTTATATGTTAAAATTATCAACTTGATGAGATGACCACGATGTATAATTTTCACAAGGGTGGAAAAATCAAATCGGGGATTCAAGAAAAAAATAATTTTCTATGGCACTTGTTTTTAGGAAAATTGAAATACTTATTAATAAGATCATATCAGTCATAAAATCAAAATGATGTATTTGAATTATTGGTTTATGGTGAATTATTTCCTTTTTTAAATTTATTTATGAAATTTGATCACATATGTAGAGATTAAATTAGAGTCAATATGTATATTCATTTTTCTATTTTTGATTCATTTATGGTTTGTTGACTGAAAATAAATCATATGTGAAAATTCCAATCTAGTTTTAAGGATATATGCTCCAGTTATATTGTAAATTATTATTTGCATAAAACACAAATCAATATAATGGTTGTCACTTCTTTTATGTATGGTCAAGCTCAATGCTTGGTGGGATATTTATTATACTATTAACAACTGGAGAAAATGGTTTCAAACAATGTCGAATGTTATTAATTTAACCTAAGATAGCACACTTTTTTGGTGCCTTATCCATAAATATCTCACTCTTGCTAATACACTTAGGTGTTTCTTAACCCAAATGTTCATTGTTGGTCATTTAAAAACCCTTATGAGTCTATTTTGGTTTTGTGTGAAAGCACAAAATTATTGGTCTTGGATTCATGATTTCTTTAGAGACTTTAGATAGGAGACTTTTATGTAGCATAATATCCAATTTGGAGATTGACCCATGATTCCTACAACATACACTAAGATTTGACATCATTTTACAATATAAATTGTTATTATTATTATTTATAAATAAAAAATCTAATTAGTTTTTATTCTAATATGGACGATCATTTTTATGCTTACAAAAAATAAATCAGTATTTAAAATGTTTATGGAAATATAATTTAAATCAATTCAAGTGTTTTTGGAGGTATCCTAACTCCATATCCTTCTTGGCCATTAAGGTAATTCAAAATATATCATCACATGTTCTCTGTGCCCATTGCCTTCTAGGGAGCCCACTAAAATTGGGAGTACCACTATAGTCATTCTCATAGTTGACTTGGGTGGTATCCACCATGCCACTACACACCTCCACTTACTCATCAGGGTGGTTTAGGTTCTCCTATGGTCCTCTACCTACCTAGTGTAGTATAGACACCTATTTTGGTACAAGTACACATATTTATAGTCTTCTTGTATATATATACCTTTTCACTAAGAGTTAGACATCTAGTGATGTGGTCTCTCATGGACCTGTTTGGTTCAAACTTATTTCACTTGATTTACATACCCTTTTGGCCCATGTGTTAAGCTTAGTTAGCCTCATCCAATGTATGCCAGGGATCCCTACCTATTATGCCTATTTTCTATGTGTTTCATCCCTTGGATAATTTCATCAACCCTAAATAATAGCATTGACATTAGTATCCATCTTTAACACAACTATCCAAGCTTATATTTTTATCTTTTTCATATCTTTCAATTTATGACCATTTTTTCAGCCCTATTTTCCCATATTATGGTTGGATTTTCATGTGTCACTAGGTTTTAATTCAAATTCAAAAGGTTCTTATGTATACAAAGGCTATAATATAATTAATACACCTATCAATTTGATATGGAAAATATCTAATTAGAAATTATTGTTTATCTCAAGCTATCAAATTACACTACAACATTTAATTAAATATTTAAAGCATTCAGAAGGTCAAATATACTATTCCATAACTTGTAGTAAGAGTTACTAGGATAAATATAATATAGTTTCACTATTAAAATTCCACACACATGAATAGGAGGGATAAATACATGTGATTTTGAGGCCATCTTAAGAGTATTGTCTATGTAGGAATAACTTATCAATAAATAAGATTGATAGGGCTAGCTCAACTCACATTAATAACCCCAATTTTTACCAGGTTTCAAGGGGTATAATGAAAAGGAAATATGTTTACTTATTATATAAATATAGTGCATAGGAGGACATATATAGTGATTTAAAATAGTCATACAAGTCATAACATAGGCTTGATACAAATATTGATCTATTCATTTACATATCCTTGAATAAGCACTTGCATCGAGGTTGGACATAAGCATCGATGTTACTGACCCTAGTCAATATAACTATCTGAAAGAATAAAATAGTCAAAATAAAGAGTGATTAAAGTTGATATCTTTAGTATATCCTTGGGATGATTCATGATAATTTCCATGTATTCTAAAATATAATTAAAAACAAGATAAGCTTTCTTATCCCTTAGTTGCTTAGTACTTGTATTTATTTCACATGCCTAAATGAGACATATTTTCAAAATATTGTAATGTATTGTAAAAAAATGAATGGTACTTGATTGCATTCAAAAAATATTATTGATTGTATGTTTCTATTATTAAACCAAAATCATTAAAACATTTGGTGAACCCATCCTATGTTTGTTGAATCAAAACCCTAGTTTGCATATTAGGGTTTTTGCCTTCTTTGAAAATTAATTTTAGATTTATGCATTTTATTTTTATATCTAATTTATCTCACTTATATGGGAATATCTTAATAATGATTAGTTACATTATTATTTTGGTCCTCATGTTCTTGTGCTTTGTAGTCATCTTAAAATAATTTCTAACCCTTATGGAGTACTTAATGGAAGGTTATGCACAAAATATTTAACCCACATGATGATCAATGTATTGCTTATGAAGACTTAGAATAACATCAAAAATAGGATAAATCTTTTTTTAGTTACAACTATGATAATGAAAAAATTAATGATGCAAATACAAATATAAATGAGTAAAGTAATGTTAATGATATTTTTTCTTATGAGTTTGACTGTAACAATATCCCTATTGAATATGAAACCCCTCATATTACTTTGTTTTATGATGCCCAAGATCCACTAAATATGTAAAATGATATCATCCCTAATATTTAAAATCAAACTATTGCATCTATACCCTCTTTGGAGTGTAATTTTCCCATTTCTAATGGTGCAAACATAAAATAAGATGAATGTTCCTCCTTTATATGTCATGATGAAAATATGGATAAAATCAAGTGTGTGACAACTTATATAACTAATACTAGTGTTGAAAATATTATGGCCTATTTGTATGATTCAAATGAAAACATTCAAATTTGTTCTCCCCCTCTAGTTTGTGATGAGAAAAATACTTGTCCTATGTCTCACATTATTTTGATTAAATAACACAATAAGAGTACAAATGAAAATCCTAATGAAATATTCATAAAACATGAATTGTTTGGGGACACAAGATAAGTCCAAAATATATTTTATGTATCTTTTACAAAGGTCAAACCATGTAAATTTAATATATAAAATTAATTTTCCTAAAGGTTTTCTAATGAAATAATTTCCTAAGACAAAAATCAAGGATGCAAATGATAGTTATGTCAATGTTCCTTTCTCGCATAACATTGATGAACCTAAAGTATAAAGTGATATTGTATTAATTACTCCTTTTATATTGAGGTGACATTAAAACTCATTAAAAGGGAAATTCTTACATTTCTTTATGAGGAACATGACATAGAAAATATTTCTTCCCTTTCCTTTTTTTTAATTTTTTTCTCAAAGGAGAGTGTTCCTAAAATTGAAATTATTTTTTCCTACTCCTATTCTATGTCATGAAATTTTAATAAAGGTATAACATGCAAATGATAATGATATTAACCTTTATTCTATCCAGCATGACATACTTTTTTCTTTAACTATGGATAACCCTTCACAAAAGGAAATATAACCATATGATGATCCCGCACTAGATAATGAAAAATATTTAATTAGTCCTATGTTTCTTGTGCATGGCAATTTATAAACACTAGAAAAAATTTCAACCTCTTCTTATGATATGTTACCTATTATAACTGCCATAGGATATTTACAACAACAAGTTAACACTCTAAAACTGCAAGTCTCTTCTCATGAATCTATTTTTGAGGAAAATACATTAACAAAGTAACATATTTGTAAGGATGTATTTGAGTATCCTTATACTTTGAACTTTTTTATGCCTTATTTGTCCTCCTTTGGTGGTCAAGGGATTCCTATATTGTCATGTCCCCTCTTTTGTGGACATTGACAGATTTGATGATTGGCCTATTATGCGACCTTCGTAGGCTAATAGGATGGATAGAGGGTCATAATGGAGCTTGGATTGACTTTGATTCACAGAATTTCTACATTTGGTTTTCATTCAGGGTATTTCAGATGCATTGAGCCTGAGCTCCTACTTTTTAGGGATATTTGATATGCAGTGGAGCACCTTTATTTTGGTATGGTCATATGCGGAATCACTCCCTGATTCACCTGCTTCGATCGGTTTGAGGATCCGACGTATATTGAGGGAGATATTAATATTTGATTGATTTAATCAAATATTAATTATTTGGTCTCATTAATAATTAATTATTAATTATTAATTATTTGCTCTAATTTTAAATTAGAAACCCTAATGCTAATTTAAGAAAACCCTAATTAGGGCAAGAATATCTTTTGAGGGTATAAGGGTTTCTCATGGAGGCCATTGTTCATTATGCTATTGATTATTGATTATTGAAAATTGAAGAATTTCTTCTGTGAAGACTGAGCCAAGGGTTCCAGGATTCCATTGCAGTGGAGAACGTTCCCTCTTCATTGTGTGTGATTTAGAGGCTATGAAAGATCAGCTGATTTATCGCCAAATTGAGAGATAGCTTCATTAAGAAGTTATCACAGAATTCCAGGTTTGAGAGATAACTTCACACAAAAGTTTATCACAGAGCTTTCCAGGTATTTTCTTGATTTAGTTCATGCTTTTTGTTTCAATAAATTATACAGAGAGAGATCTGCTATATTAGATACCATAGATTTCCAGATCAGGGATCAACAGACAGGTTGTGCTGAGTTGGCGGCCGTACTAAGTCCGTACAGGTCCGTACAGATCCGATCAGGCACTGACATCGGCAGAGAGAGGGCTTATAGCGACCGACATCGGTCGACTGAGGACCGACATCGGTAGAAAGCCGACCGACAGAGACCGACGTCGGCGAGATATCGACCGACGACGGCGTCTGTGTGTCGACACAGAAAGGCCGAGACCCAGATTTGCAAAACATCAGGGTTTTAAGACCAGATTTTAATATTCTTTAATTTGTATGCCAGAGACTCAATTGTGTAATCATCATAGAAGAACAAGTAATGAGGTATTGATTTGTTATTAAGAGATTATACTGTGATCTGTTCATGCTTATTTGAATATATTCTGCAAGTTTATATTGTGATCAGAGCTTTAGAGTTTATATATTCCCTATTTGAAGGGGACATCACAGTGGTATCAGAGCTTTGGTCTTTGGTATCAGAGCTTATTGTGCAGATTAAGGAGCCCCTAAGTAAGGGACATCACAGTGGTATCAGAGCTTTGGTCTTTGGTATCAGAGCTTATTGTGCAGATTAAGGAGCCCCTAAGTAAGGGACATCACAGTGGTATCAGAGCAGGGAGGCAGTTATTTATCCTTGACAGAGATCCACTCTTTACGGGAGGCTATCCAGATTCTAAGACATGATTATATGCAGTTGGTCACCGACAGAGATTATCTTATGGAGTGGGGTAGCACAGCACATAATGCATTGTTGGTCGAGGAAGATAAGGTGAGTGAGCTTACTCAGCAGCTAGAGGCGACTTCTGAGATTCTTGAGACTACGCAGTTAGCTTATGAGGAGTCACAATTTCATTTGGCTGAGATGACCATGGAGTTAGAGCATTTACGGTCTTCACCAGCCCCAGACTCAGGGGTTAGGACATTGAGTGTTGTTGGTGAGTACGTTCCTATAGATATAGCTGAGGAACATGTTGTTGAGGCTGACACACCGGTTCAGGACTTGGGAGTACCTAATTCTGAGGGGTTTGAGATACCAGTGGAGTCGAGTCTCCATATTGATTCTTCTCACACATTTGATAGTATGGTACAGTTGGTTGTGCCACCATTACAGAGGGATCAGTTATGGGATGGATTAACACCATCTCTTGTAGATAGGATTTGCAGTTGCCAAGTACACAATCTACAGTATCGACACATCCAGGGCAGTTGTGATTTCAGAGATTGGTTGAGTTGTGTTCGCCAATTTGATTATGGGTTCCTCTTTGTTCTACTTCTGTTGATGTTACAGGTACTTGCATTAATTCACAGCAGTGCAGAGCATAACTACATTTGGGATCCAGGTGGATCGAGTAGTTCATTGTTCCGAGATTGCTTGGGGACAAGCAATTTCCGGAGGGGCGGATTTTCATGTCCCCTCTTTTGTGGACATTGACAGATTTGATGATTGGCCTATTATGCGACCTTCGTAGGCTAATAGGATGGATAGAGGGTCATAATGGAGCTTGGATTGACTTTGATTCACAGAATTTCTACATTTGGTTTTCATTCAGGGTATTTCAGATGCATTGAGCCTGAGCTCCTACTTTTTAGGGATATTTGATATGCAGTGGAGCACCTTTATTTTGGTATGGTCATATGCGGAATCACTCCCTGATTCACCTGCTTCAATCGGTTTGAGGATCCGACGTATATTGAGGGAGATATTAATATTTGATTGATTTAATCAAATATTAATTATTTGGTCTCATTAATAATTAATTATTAATTATTAATTATTTGCTCTAATTTTAAATTAGAAACCCTAATGCTAATTTAAGAAAACCCTAATTAGGGCAAGAATATCTTTTGAGGGTATAAGGGTTTCTCATGGAGGCCATTGTTCATTATGCTATTGATTATTGATTATTGAAAATTGAAGAATTTCTTCTGTGAAGACTGAGCCAAGGGTTCCAGGATTCCATTGTAGTGGAGAACGTTCCCTCTTCATTGTGTGTGATTTAGAGGCTGTGAAAGATCAGCTGATTTATCGCCAAATTGAGAGATAGCTTCATTCAGAAGTTATCACAGAATTCCAGGTTTGAGAGATAACTTCACACAGAAGTTTATCACAGAGCTTTCCAGGTATTTTCTTGATTTAGTTCATGCTTTTTGTTTCAATAAATTATACAGAGAGAGATCTACTGTATTAGATACCATAGATTTCCAGATCAGGGATCAACAGACAGGTTGTGCTGAGTTGGCGGCCGTACTAAGTCCGTACAGGTCCGTACAGATCCGATCAGGCACCGACATCGGCAGAGAGAGGGCTTATAGCGACCGACATCGGTCGACTGAGGACCGACGTCGGCAGAAAGCCAACCGACAGAAACCGACGTCGGTGAGATATCGACCAATGACGGCATCTGTGTGTCGACACAGAAAGGCCGAGACCCTTCCAGATCCAGATTTCACTCCCAGATTTGCAAAACATCAGGATTTTAAGACCAGATTTTAATATTCTTTAATTTGTATGCCAGAGACTCAATTGTTTAATCATCATAGAAGAACAAGTAATGAGGTATTGATTTGTTATTAAGAGATTATGCTGTGATCTGTTCATGCTTATTTGAATATATTCTGCAAGTTTATATTGTGATCAGAGCTTTAGAGTTTATATATTCCCTATTTGAAGGGGACATCACAGTGGTATCAGAGCTTTGGTCTTTGGTATCAGAGCTTATTGTGCAGATTAAGGAGCCCCTAAGTAAGGGACATCACAGTGGTATCAGAGCTTTGGTCTTTGGTATCAGAGCTTATTGTGCAGATTAAGGAGCCCCTAAGTAAGGGACATCACATATATTCATTTACAATAATATATACACTCTTTTAAACATTGGGCCCATAATGGAAGATTAATATTACAGGATTTTCATCATAAATTAATGCAAGGGGGTCTCTTGATTGGTTATATTATCTCATAAATGGTTTGTTATCAACTTGAAGATGTATTTATATCACATTTTCATTGTTATGCCTTACTCAAATTTCCATTGGAACATTATCAACCATTGGCACAAATAGAAAATAAGCTATATAAGATTATGTTATTTAGTTTAAGGATGCTTTGTATTCTTTACATTATACACCATTTGATTTGGAGATACATTTTTTATTTAGCAGAGGTATTGTTTCTCCACTTAGGGAAAGAACATTACATAATGTATTTTATTCATTTGAGATATTATATTGGGATGTGCTCAAATATGTGCACACTTTAATGAAAACAAAAAATAAGTTACCTATTTATCCAAATAAAGTAAACAAGTGAAAAATTATCATGAATCAATTAAAATATTTTCTACATAACCAATTACACATGTCAAAGAACTAAATATAAAAGTAATAAATAAGGGAAAGGAACATGTTTTTAGAGTACCTGCCATAGCTAGACCATATACCACTACATAATGGTAACCTCTTTAGTCTAATTAGCATTGATATAGGCCACATGATATAATGTGAACTCTATTGGATAAATTAATGATAACACTTCTTACTAATTCACATTATTCATATCACCAACTTGAAAGGGAAAAAGGATAATACTTTCAAACTTACCATGGTTTTAATGGACATCAATATAATTAATGTTTTGTTCCTCAATAAAAGCTCATATAATTAGCCAATCGAGGGATCATTGCATATCAAAGAGACATATATAAACCTTATATTTTCCTAGAGACTTATATAAGAGTGTTGAACCAATCCATGTTGATCCTTTTAAGGACTATATGGTACATCAACCTTCACAAAAGATGACCTCTAGTAGAACTCCTACTACACTCTCTCCCAAGACTAATTTGTTCCATACTTATCCTATCGAGGAATAATTTATAGATTAGGTCCTCCACAAAGAGACATAGGGATAAGGTTCACTTACACATCATATATGGGTACCTAAATAGATAAATACAAATTCAAGGATATTTTTATAGCTACTTTAGAGATAATTACAAAAGCACCATCTTTAGTGTCATTCCCACCTAATCATTATAGTCAAGATTTCTTATACCTATTTATATTTCATTACATATGGTGACTTATTTATTAATAACATAATGTAGGCATTTCAAAAATAAAACACATTTACTACAAAAATTACCAAATCCTAAACATACAACATGAAAATAAATGTAAATTAAAAACACATAATGACCATAAATGAATAAAAAAATACACATCCATTTAAATATCAACAAAGAATATGAATCATATAATTTATATAATTTGATAAAATGTTTATACAATTAAGCATATCAATCAATTGTTGTTGGAATAACCCTAGGGTATACTCTTCATCACTATCAACATCTAAAAACTCAACTACTCTCAAGGTAGAAACACCAAGTTTAAAGTGAGGTCCATGTGCACATGATAACATGTGTAATATATCCTCAAAATAAAATAATCACCATACTATCTCCTCATTTTCCCATCATAAAGTGTCATGGAATCAATAAAATTCTACATAATATTAGAGGCACTCTATTTTAGCATGTCATGCCTATCTATTTCAACATGTAACTCCTCATGGTCAATGGCCACAATATTATATTTTACCAAAACTATCACAAAAATATTAAATATTGGTGCATGAACACATAAAATGTCAACAATTATTTAATTAAATCCATTTCTAATAAACTATATCCTCTTGTCTCTAATCCAAATCCAAAAAAATTGATACACATCCTCTAAATGATTGTCATCTCACCCATGGGAAGCCAAAAAGTACATGTATCTAAGCTCCACCTCTTATCCAAGGTTGTGAGGAGGTTTATGTCATAATGGATCTATCCCAAATGGGCCACATGACCCAACCCCATCTGATCAATAATATCCCAGTCAGCTACATCTAAACCCAAATTTGCTAATGTTGAATAATGTTGCCCATACAAAAACTCTTGAATATATATATCCTTATATAATCAAGAAAAAAAATTTAGAAATTATATTTTAATGGAAAAGTAAATAAATAATATTTATTTATACACAACATATCAGGACCCTAGTGTTGGACACTAGTGTCCACATAGGATAGACACATCAGATGTTATTATTTATGCTGAACATAAACATCAGATACTACCATCCCAATACTAGACACTTATGTCAAGTTACTGATTAAGTGTCTAGGATGTCAATGCAAGTGTCCTACCTCCTATGAAAAAGACCCAAAAATACACCCAAAATGCAAAATTTTCTAAAAATAAAAATTACCAATAAATTGTAAGAAAGCCTACTTACTAGCTCAAAGAAATCATGACTGCCTAAGGCAATCTAGATCACATTAGGTGAGTGTATATTCTACATGGTATGGTATTTTCTACAATTCAAATCTCAAAATTCACAAAGGTTCAAAATGCAAATGATTTCAAATTTCTATTACCACACACCTAATATATCACTATTTCACCAGCTTCTAATGTACATATCTTGAACCCCAATTATCCAAATTTAAAACCGCAAGTTTTTTTTAGATATAGACAATAAGCCCTTCCATATTATTTAAAAAAAACAAATTTTCAAACATTGATAAAAATTGCTAAAAGTTTTACTACACAGATATTTGGCTAGGATTCCAAATACTATGAGAGACAACATTACAAATTAATCTCCATAATACTTTCAAAACAATATCAAGTAAATTATTTCAAGTACATTATAAATTGTCATTTTGTACAAATATGATCAATAGGTACTATATAATCTCCTCCCAAAAATCAAGCATATTATTGGGGTTATGTCATATAGGCATGTTATACACACTTAGAATAGTTTACAGATTCATTGGGGGCATGTCATATGGTCATGGATTCCACAGACATTCATAGTATTTTAGATATGGTGGGGGAATGCTTTAGAATCAAATTCTCCACACCCATTCAATATTTATCATTTTCAATTTATAATGAGGGCATGTTTTAGAAAATTTTCCTCCACATTAGTACTTATTTTAGTTTCATATTCCTCCATATATAGTGAGGGGTATACTTTTAAAGAATGTTTTCCACACTCATATAATATCCAAATTATAAAAAATATGTAGTATATAATTTAGATTCAAAATTATGACAAAATTCTATACATTAGTTATTAATAATGTGTTCTATGGTATGCATGAAGTTGTCAATGATGTCATGAAAGTGTCATTTATGTCATTCTTAGTTATCTTTGTTGTTATTGAGGTTGAGTTCATGAGTCATATACTTGAGAGATACATTGAGAAGGCATAGGTTTGGTGTCACAGTAAGGTGAGTAGATTGAGTCTTTTAAGAAGATGTGTGGTAGTGTGTGAGAAATATTTGAGGTTTTATGACATGAGAATGAGGTTTTGATAATAGCACAATAGGTTTCAATGTTTTTTCAAATTCTAACTATGATTGATAGTTCAAGACCTACTATGAAAAGAGACCTAATGTGGCCTAATGAGGGGTCAAGTTAATTTTCCAAGGTACCAAATGTCTTAAGAGAATTTTTATAAGTGTGAGAGGTTATATAATGTTTTTTAAACCAATTATGAGGTCAAATTCTGAAGTTTAAAGCATGAAAATTGGTTTTGATGTTCTTTATGTGCACAAACTAAGGTATTGCAAACCTAAGAAGGATTTTCTTATGCTCATTGACACTTGAAACCTTTGCATGAGGATCCAATCAGCTCATGATAGTTTTTTTCACTTGTATTTTCACCCCTTGAGGAGATTCATATCTCTCCACATCCAAGTGGAAAAATGGAAATATCTCTCTTATTGTGGGTAACAATTTGATGAGATGAATCTCTAAAAGGGCTAGTTCCCTTGATGCACTCTTTGAAGTACTTTCTTTCCTATCAACTTTGGATGAAAAGGGTTAATAAAATAAATAAAAAAGATAAAAAAAGGTGTGGTAAAAATATTTTATTTCCTCTTGTTGACTGAACTTATACTACTTAGAGCAAAACAAAGCTTCTCTTACAAAAAACTCACAACACAAGACATATTGTTACATCAGTGTTTCATAAGCTAGGTTCAAGAAGGTATTTTGATACTTAAGAGGGAAATGAATGATTATTTTAGAGAATACATTAATGAAAAACTTATAAGACACTTATAAACTTTAAATAGAACACTAAAAAATACCTGTAACAATTACTCTTCTGCACATTTGGTGGGCAATCAAGGATAACATGTTAGAAAAGATCATCTTCTACTAGACAAGACCAATGAGATTGTAAGAACACTAAATTATACAGCATGTAAGTAGGAAAATTCAATTTTTTAATTGCTTAAAGAGACATTAGAGTAAAAAATGGGTCAATATTTCACCATCAACCAATGGAGTCTAATAAAAAGAGCCAAAAGAGTTAATATTTATAGCCTTTGAGAGAAGAACAAGATAAGGGAAGTCCAAAGGTCACTTGGACACTTGTAAATCTATGAAAAGGGGTTTAAATTGCATGAGAAATAGTTATGGAACTAACACTACAATTTTAGGATGACCAAGTGTCCACTATAAGTCATGAAACTTATGAAAAGTGGCACAAAACTCCCTGTCTTGGCTTAGAAAACTACCTTCATAATTTGAAAATGTTTGAACATACCACAACTAACTAGGGATAGGTTTGATGATTATCATGAGAGAGAAGGCCTTAAATCATTCCTATCCATGAATTGGTTACATTCCTACTCATATAGAAAATACTAGAAGGAAGCCATCACTGTTTGTAGTCTAATAAAACTCCTTTTTTAATCACCCATCACACTTCACCTCAAAATTGGCTTTAGTTTTCCATTAAAAGCCATTGGAGGGAGTAAATGACACTTTTAAAGACACTCCATGGCCTTAAAATCATTATTAATTATTTAAATAGATTCACACTTGGATTCTTCACCCTTCTCACCCTTGCACTAACCTTCTGGGCTCCATTCTTAGCAGAGGTCTTATCTATGCTAGAGGTCACAATATTCACATGATTTTATGCCTTGAATAATTATGAAAATATGTCATAAGGGGTATAAAAAAACCCCCTAGATTTATATTTTTTTATTTTAGGGAAAGCTTCCCTAAACTTAGTTCTTTATCTCATCAACATGGTTGCACACTTATTTTGCTCATTTACCACTTTTGATGGGTCTATCAAGGCTTGATTATCATACCACAACCTTAAGTAGATGTCAACTTATTT
Organism: Torreya grandis; assembly: GCA_037957365.1. NCBI lineage: Eukaryota > Viridiplantae > Streptophyta > Pinopsida > Cupressales > Taxaceae > Torreya > Torreya grandis. The sequence continues at coordinate 444,805 of JARHVA010006472.1, read as the reverse complement.
CATCCTCTCAATAAAATAATTTTATTACCTTACTCAACCACCTATAGGTGGATGTTTTGGTACACAAATATTGAGTTAGATATGAGCAATATGAAACTATCCATGCATATGAACTTTGTATGATTTTATCAAACATCTTGATGCACCTATAAAAACACTAAGAGTTGGAACACACAATCATATTCTCACACCTTAGTATAACATCAACAATGGCCCTGTAGGTATGCATTAGGAATGTTATATAGGCAAGTTATGGAATTAGGTAGAAACATGCTAGTAATTAACTTTAAAACCACTCAAATTCATTTATCAGCATTCAAGTACATGATCTCCATTTTTGGACACCTTGAAACTAGTTTCAACCTATATTTTCCAACATGAAAGCCACCTGTATATACATGGAGAAGAGAAATCAAGGGCATCTCAAGATTGTTTTAGCATGGTGGATGAGCTTGTGACTAAAATTGTACCTTTTCCAAGTAGCTAAATAGACTCCTTCAAACTCTTAATGGCTTGGAAAACTAACTAATTATAATTACAACTCCATGGACAAGTTGAACAATCTTATATAGGTGATTGCAAGTGAAGTTAAGCATGAAGTTGACTATGGAGAAATACAAGGTTACAAGCTACCCAAAAGATGACATGTTGAAAGAAAAACATGGAAGGAGGTGTTAATATGACCCTGAGACCTATGTAACACCATTTTCCAATTATATGAGACCCTTACAGGAGAATAACTCTTAGAAAATAGGAAAAACTTTAGTTGAGACTACATATGGTAGCCCCATCTTTAAATATATACTAATTTTATCATCTAAACATTATGAAACATGAAACTAAGAATGGAGACCATTTGACCAAAATTGAGAAAAACTTATAGGGTGTATGAAATAGCTACCATAAATGTACAATAAACTTCATGAGGATGTTTAATGAAGAAAAAGATGCCATTATTCAAAATATTTTTATGAAAATTAAGGTATTTGATTGTGATACAATATCATAAAATTATTTATCATTAAACCTCTTTAGTTGTCTATACTAAGCAAAAACTTGAAGGTCACTTTTGTGTGTCTAAAAATCCAAGAAAGGAGAAAAATGGTTTTGGCTTTAAAATGACACTTATAGTTCATTTAAAATGTGTAACTGAGCATGGAAAAGCTAAAAAGGCATTATATAATCCTTTCCAATGTGTCACACTTCCCCATGGGTCATACAAGTGCCATTTTCTTCTCCTTTCTCAAGAATATTATCTTTTCTTTTGAACAACATGCCACTTTTTAGTTATGTCAATTGGTTAAGACTAAAGTAGAAAATTGGGATATTAAATATTTTTAACCTTCACACTTCCTAATAAATCTATATAAATCATTAAATGCACCCATTTTGACCTTAAAATGACCCAAAGTGACTAAAATGACTATAATAACTAGGGACCAAGGCTAGTATAACATCAAATGACATTAATTAACTCATAAGACACCTTTTTACATAATGTTTTCCCCTATAGAACTCTTAAAGGTCAAATTTTTACTTAGCAGTGCCCTAATTTAACCTAAAAGTCAAATTTGGTCAATAAATTGGTGACTCATAGGGGTAGTATGCCTGCTATACTAACTAAACTAGTATCCTTATCCTATGATGGGCCAAGGGAGTCAATATTTATTAAATAAAACTATCAAAGAATTTCCTAAAGCACATAAAAATAACCAAAAAACACCAAGAAAACATAATACAAAGCAAGACACAAATAAGACTCACTCATGTGCATAAGCACTTAGGGAAAACAAGGCAAATAATAAACTATGTAAAAGGAGATAAGAAGACCTTAGTAAAAACATTTTGAGATATATCCCATTTATTGGGATATGATGCTCCTCTCCATCGAAATTTAAGAGTTAAAAATCATTATGTTGTATCTGGTGATAACATAAGGATCACTCCATAAAGCATCAAACTTTGTGTGTCTTCCATGTTTAGCCCTATCTACATCCCAATTTAAATCAATGTCTCCTTCTTGGAAATTTTTTGGAATGGCCTTATTTTCAAAGTATCTCTTTGTTTGATCTTGGTGAGCTCTCATAGTTTGCATATCTTGATCTCTTATCTCTTCAAGTTCTATCAACTCACACAACCTGATTTCCATGATTTCATTCTCCATCAACTCTAACTGATAAGTGAGATCTAGACTAGTAGCTTAAGTGAAATAGGTAGTCTAACTTCTCTCCCATAAACAAGTGTATATGGTGAGTTTTCAATTTCTCTCTTGGGGGTGATCCTATCATTCCAAAGAGCTATCTTCAATTTGGAATGCCAAGTGCTTTAGTTTTCCTCCATTGTCCTCTTTATAATCATGATTAGATTTTTATTGGTAGACTTAGCTAGTCCATTCCCTTATGGATAATATTTGGAGGAAGTACTAAGATAATCCCATTCACTTGCCTTCATCCTAAGGAAATCCAATAAATTCTATGAACTTATTATTTAAGAAGCCCCAAACCTTTTCACTATTCCTTTATAGAAGTCTAGAATTAAACTTTCATTTGCTTCATTGAGAGTAATAGCTTCCACCCATCTTATAAAGTAATTTTTAGCAGTCATCACCCACTTGTGGCCAACACTATAAGGTGGGTTGATTAGGATTATGAAATCTAGACCCCACTGCATAAAGGGTTGGTCAACTTGAATTGGAAGAAGAGTCAAGGTAGTAAGCTTTTATTTACCATCAAATAGAGCACATTTTTTACACTTCCTTACCCAAGCATGGTTGTCTTTAAATAAACTAGGCCAAAAGTACCCACCTCTCATAATCTTAGTAGTTGTATTTCTTGGAACAAAGTGACCACCAATTGGTCCATCATGAAACTCCAACAATATTTTATCAACCTAATCTGATTTAACACACCTTAATAACACACTTAGAAATTCCTTCTTAAATAACACACCATCAATAATCACATAAGGAATAATTTGAATCTAATGTACCTTATTTTAGCTCTATCTAGACCTTATAGACACTCACTAATTTGAATAAAATAGATCATATCTTGTGTCCAACTCCTCATTGATGGAGTTGAAACTACTAGATGGTCATCATGAAGTGATAAAATAACCTCTTTTTATTCTTTCAAATCTGAATCAAGATGCTCATATAACCCATTCCCTTTCACTATATTGGTTATCTTGATTTCTACATCATACTCCATCACTTTTATGATCCAACCAGCACTTTTTTCATATAAATATATGCTCAAAAGGAAGTCTTAGACACTAGGTTGAGATACCAGTATGTGAATATTGTTGTTAGATAACATATGCCTAAACTTATTTAGACTTATAACAATAGAAAGTACTTGCTTCTCAATATAGGGGTATCTTACCTCATATCCTTCCAAACCTTGAATAAATAAGGCAATACACTGCTCCAAGTTTTCTTCATTTGATTGAGGAATCATGAAAAATATTACCTTTTTATTTCAAAAAGTATACAAGTTGAAGTCCTTTGAGAAATTAGGACTTGTAAGAGTTGGAGCTTGGGAAATGGCTTGTTTAATCTCCTTTTTTGCATGAAAGAGTCCTCATGAATGTAGTACACTCCAAGACCAGATTCCTCTATGAATTTTTAAGGATCATGCTCATAATTTTCATTTACCCATTCATATAAATATAAATGAGAAACTCCTTCAAGAGAATATGTTTGAGATTGATCTATGTGAAGTTCTTCCTCATTAATAATGGCATAATTGACATTTGCCACTTTAGGCATGTAAGGTTCTACATGATTTTGATGGATAGGATTTGATTCAATCTTCACCTTATTACCATAATTTGTCCTAAATACCATATAGGACCAATTGGCTACCAAGCATCCACATATCTTAGCTATAAATTCTCTTGATAAAAAAAGAGCAAAGTATGGAGATAAATCTACCACAACCACATCATGAGGAATGTAAAAATTGGGATATGCATATAAAATCATATTTAAATCCTTGATTACTCCCAAGGTCTTTGATGGTGATCCATCCAATTGTAAAACTCCTTTAGCCATTGGTTCATACTTGAGGCCTAGTTTATCCACTATACACCTAGGCATAACTGAAGTACTAGCCCCACTATATATGATGTAATTGTAAACTATGAAATCAAAAATAATCAAGGATAGGTAAAAATGAGGATTATTATCAATCTTATTAAATTGTTCATCAATGGGCTGAGTTCCATATATGAAGATAACATTCTCATTCTAAATTGATCCAACTTTCTCACCAAGTCCTTCAATTCCTTTTAAATCATGTCCTTTTATCTAGGTATTTTTAATAAAAACCATAATAAAATGTTCATGTGAAAATTATTCATTTTATCCACAATATTAATATAAGGATTGATCACCTTAAAAGGCTATTTACAAGCATTAGTGCATTGTGGTGTAACTTGTGAAGGTGGATGTGTAGGAGTTGGCCTTACATTCTAAAACTTCTAATTTTATTACACTTTATGGATTTAGTTATATCCACCCACCATTATAGATGATGTAGGAGTCAAAATAGGTACTTTATTAGCCCCTTGTTTCTCTTCAATAACCCTCTTCTTAGACCTAGTGTTAGAGGACACACTAACATTCACATTGCTTGAAATCCCCAAATGATTTATGGTATAAAAATCTCCCTCCAAATGATTTATGAGAGTAGATTCAAATTGTGTTTTTCCACTCTCCATTATAATTTTCATTCCACCTTGCATTGTCACCTCAAAAGTGGAAACTTGAGATGCTTGATTACCTTGCATTGTCATGTTTTGACTAGGCATTTCATTAGCATATGTAACTTGGCCTTGATTTTGGTCATAGGGAGGATAGCATGGATTTTCTTGAAAAAAATTTATTTGAGTGGGAAAAAGACATTTAAAATATGAGGGAGAATTAGGATTTTAACTTTGGTAAGGTCTAGCTTGAGTGATTTGACCTTGTCCTTAATTATTACCTTGAAAAGGAGGCCTATTTGTTTTCCCAAACAAATTGTAAGACTAGTATGGACTATAAATTTGAGATTTTCACCTTTTAAGGGAAACCAATTAACTAGTAAAAATTTGGATAAAAATATTGACTTCATGGATCTCATTGGTGTGGGAAATGGTAAAATTTTCTTAACTAGGCAAAGGAGATAAGGTAGGTAATGCAACTTGATTAGGAGGCTATAAATCAGGGGAAAATGGCATTGGTGGTCTAGGAGTAATCTTACTTACTTATAAAAGACAATTCTCAATAGTAATGGTTATCGCATAGGCAAACGGTAGTGTATTCCCACCCATAGATTGAATCATCATGGATACATCATTATTCAATGCTTTTAAATAATACAAGAAGGCATAGTTTGGAGTGAGTCTCACAAGGGATAGGATCCTATCCCATGTTTTTTGAAATATAGTGTTAAAATCTTACATAAAATCTTGTGGTTCCCTATTTTTAGTGCTCAATTAAATAACTAGTGATAGATGATCATTATTCTCTCCAAACCTCTTAGTCAATAGATCTCCTAGTTCATCCCATGAACTAATCAAATTTTTAGGTAGAGTCCCATACCAATCTACAACCTTCCATTTGAAAAACAATTCCAATAATCTAATAGCCACATTCTATTAGGTGATATTATGGATATTAATTTTTTTTTTATGTTTCTAATGTTCTTAATGGTAGTAACAGGACCTTCTCCACTAAAATATGGAACACTCTTAAGGGCTACTCCTAAAATTTGGTCATATTGGCCAAGATTAAAGGAGATGATATGTTGAAATCTATAAAAGGTTAGTTTCTAGACATTTTGGAATGTGTATTATGATTATTATAGGTTAAACTCAAAAGGAACTTGGAATTCTTAAACACCAACTCTCTTGAATAAGGTTGAGTATTGATAAACCTAAACCTTTTGACAAAATACAAAGGAAATTATAAAAACTCAAGGGGTATGCCTTTAGCATTAGACTTAGTGGTCACCTTTGGCATGGAAATTAGGGATTGATCAATGACCGAATAGTTTAAAACTTTAGTGGAGTCGCTAGGTACTAAATATAGATGTTCTTATAGCAACAACTATGCCAAGACCAATACCAATGTTGGACAATATTCTAGGACTTAGTATCCCACTGGGCTTGTAAAAAAATATTGTCAATTGTATTTACACTCCTTGAGGAAATTCATATCTCTCCTCATCTAAGTGGTAAAATGGAAACATGTTGTGCGTAAAAATTTGATGAGATGAATATCTAGAAGGGATAGTTCCCTTGATGCACTCTTTGAAGTACTTTCTTGCCTATCAAATTTGGATGAAAAAGGTTAAGGAAACAAATAAGAAATCTAAAAAAGGTGATTCAAAAATATTTTATTTCCTTCTATTTATTGAACTTATACTACTTAGAGCAAAACAAATCTTCTCTTACATAAAACTCACAACACAAGACAGATTGTTACATCAATATTTCAAAAACTAGGTTCAAGAAGTTATTTTGATAATTAAGAGGGTAACAAATGATTATTTTAAAGAATAAATTCATGAACCACTTTTAATAAATTTACACACTTTAAATATTACACTAACAAAGACATCTAACAATTACTCTTTTGTACACTTGGTGGACAATCAAGGATAACATGCTAGAAAAGATCATCTTCTATTAGACAAGACCAACAAGATTGAAACAAAACTCAATTTTACAACATGTAAGTAGGAAATTTCAATTTTTTTATTTCTTAAAGAGAAATTCAAGTTAAAACTTGGCTAGGGTTTCACCATCAACCAATAGAGACTGCTAAAAAGAGCCAAAAAAGTAAATATTTATAGCCTTTGAGAGAAGAACAAGACAAGGGAACTCCAAAGGTCAATTAGACACTCATTAATATTATAAAATGGGTTAAAATTTCATGATAAAGAGGTATGGAATGAACCATGCAATGTCAAGAGGACTAAGTGTCCACTATAAGTCATGAAAATTATGAAAAGTGGCATAAAAGTCCTTGTCTTGGCTCAAAAAATTGCCTTCATAATTTGAACCTATTTAAACATCCCAAAACTAACTAGGGATTGGTATAATTATTTTAATGAGAGGTAAATAATTTATGTATATATCTCCATACATTAGTTTCATTCTTACTCATATCGAAACTCCTAGAAGGAAGCCATCACTATCTACAATCTAAAAAAACTCTTTTTTTCAATCTCCCCTCACACTTGGCCTAAAAATTGGCTTTAGTTTTCCACGCAAATATATGGGAGGAAATGAATGACACTTTTAAAGACCCTACATATCCTTAGAGTTATTAGGCATAATTTAAAAAGGCTCACACTTGGATTTTTCACCCTTCTTAGCCTTACACTGACCTTCTAGCCTCCATTCTTGGCAAAGTTCTTGTCTATGCTAGAGGTCACAACATTCACCTCATTTTATGCTTGAAATCCTTCTCAAAATATGTCATAAGGGGTATACAAAAACCCCCTGGAGATCTATTTTTCTATTTTAGGGAAAGCTTCCCTAAACTCAATTTTTTATCTCCTCAACATGGTTGCACACTTATTTTACTCATTTTCCACTTTGTATGGGTATGTCAAGGCTTGATTATCATATAAAAACCTTAAGTAAATGTAAATTTATTTCATCCTCTCCATAAAATCATTTTATTACCCTACTCAACCACTTGTAGGTGGATGTTCTGGTACATAAATAGCAAGTTAGATATGAGAAATATGAAACTATCCATTCATATGAACTTTGTATGATTTTATCAAGCATCTTAATGCACCTCTAAAAACAATAAGAGGTTGTAACACAAAATCATCTTACCACACCTTATAATGACATCAACAAGGGCCTTGTAGTTATGCATTAGGCATGTTATACAAGTAGATCATGGAATTGGATAGAAACATGCTAGTAAATAGCTTTAAAACCACTCAAATTAATTTATAAAACTTAAAATACATGACCTCCATTATTGGACACCTTGAAAATAGTTCTAACCTATCTTTTATAACATGAAAATCACCTGTATATACATGGAGAAGAGTAATCAGAGCATATTTGGACTATTATAGCAAGGTGGATAAGCTTATGATTACACTTACACATTTTCTAAGTATCTAAATGGAATATTTAAAACTCTTGATGGATTGTAAAACTAATTAATTCTTATTATAACTCCATGGATAAGTTTAACAAGCTTATATAGGTAACTACAAGTGAAGGTAAGCATGAAGTTTAACTATGGAGAAAAACATGGTGAAATCTACCCAAAAGATGACATGATAAAACCAAAACATGGAAGGAGGTGGTAATATAACCATAAGACATATGTAAAACTATTTTATAACTTCATGAGACCCTTACAAGAGAAAAACACTAAGTAAATAAGAAAAACTTCAGTTGAGACTGCATATGGTAACACCCTCCTACAATGTAGACTAATTTGATCATAAAAACATTATGAAACATGAAAATAAGAATGTATACCATTTTATAAGGTATAAAACATACCCTTTAGTAAAAATAACCAAATGGTTTGTATGTATTTTACCAAAATTGAGAAAAATCTACAAGGTGCATGAAACAACTACCAAAAATGTACAGTCAACTTCATGAGGATGGTTCATGAATAAAAAGGAACCATTATTAAAAATATTTATATGGTAATGAATTTATTTTAGTTTAATAGAACCTCCAAAAATAATTTGTCTTGAAACCTCTTTATCTATTCGTATTGAGCAAAAACTTAAAGGTCATGTTTGTATGTCTAGAAAACCAAGAAAGGAGCAAAATGGTTTTGGCTTTAAAATGACACTTTTAGATCATTTCAAACATGGAACTAAGAATGTGAAAATTTAAGAGGCATTTAATAATCCTTTCCCATATGACACACTTCCCCATGGGACATATAAGTGCCATTTTCTTCTCCTTTCTTAAGAAAACTACATTTTCTTCTAAACAACCTGCCACTTTTTAGTTATGTCAGTTGGTTAACACTAAAGTGGACACATGGGGTATGGAATAATATTTTTTAACCTTAAAAATTCCCAATAAATCCATACAACTCATTAAATACACCCTTTTTAACCTCAAAATAACCCAAAATGACTATAATAACTAGGGACCAAGGCTAGTATAACATCAAATGACATTAATTAACCTATAAAACACCTTGTGAAATAATGTTTGGACCCTATAGCACCTAAAGGTCACATTTTTACTTAGGTGTGCCCTGATTTGACCTAAAATTCAAATTTGGTCAACAATAGCTATGGAATGGTCCTAGCTTAAAATTCTTAGCATTAGTTTTAGGGTTGAGGGCTTAAGCTTTATGAATGATTGTTAAGAGTAGAAGGCAATTTAAACCCTCCAAAAACCCTAAAAAAGACTTGATATGCAAGATATTATTTAAAATGGCTTAGAATTAATTGGATGACCTAGTTTTATTATTGTATAATGTAGAGGACTCTCCTAGGTACCTCTAGGTGGATTTGGTTTGATAGATAAGTAATTGGACCCTACAACAAAACCCTTATTTCTTAGAATTTTGATATATCAAGCAGGGTTGGCTAGGTCAAAGAATGTAAGTAGATTAAGGTTAAATATTAAGAATTAAATGCTATTCCCATGGTTCTTTTTGATCAAGTTATAAACTTTAAAAATGCTAAACCAATCATGTTAATTTACGTATCACTAAAATGGCCTAGTGAGAAAGATAATGAGAAAATAGGCAAAAATGAGAATGAGATTAGGGATAGGTTGTAGTGGATAAGGGATGGATCCAAATACATGGGTTAATTTTTCAAGACCTATATTACCTTTCCACCTTGAATATAATATTTTTAGATGCTCACATACAATCAAAAATTTATTCTCAAAGTGATCTATCTAACACAGTGAGGTCTATGTAGGCTGAAGGATTGAGATTGGTTTGTAAGACAAATGTTGATATTGAAATTTATAATATATTAATTTAAATATGTTATAAGTATTATAAATTATCATATAAATCCATTTAAATTTCATAAAAGTGTTCACACGTGTTTTAAGTCTTGATTTCCATTACTATATTTTTAGAGATACAGATAGTTTTTTTTGTCTGAGTGAGTATGATGTTCCCAAGTGTTTTTGCATAGAAATGAAGAATAAAATTTACATGAATTTATTCTATAGATATAATAGGCTCATTTTAATACTTTTTTCTATGATAAAATCCTATGAAGGTGTGAAAATTCAAAGGATCTTGACTAGGTTTTGAAGCCTGTGTGGAGTTCTGAGTGAGCATATGAAGATGATTAGTTTGAAGGTCTTTTGCCTCATGTATTCAAATATAATGGACCTAGATATGACCATAAGGTCATTTATGTTTTATCAATGTGATTTTTTATTTGGGATATGTGTCAAAGTTGAGTGTATTCTTCATATTTTCAAGATAGACTTTTTGGTAGTGAAAAGGCCTATTTATGAGTAAAATTAATGGTGTCATTCAAGGCGTGAAATGAGATAAATGGTGTTTGGGACATAAGGTGATACTATAAATGGTATAATTTATTCATGTTAAAAATATTTCATCTATTTTATTGTGATAAAAATTTTCCAATATGGTCAAGGTGTAATGTGTGCCTTGAGAAGGCTTAATTACATTAGGTCTCTATTAGGCCTAATGGTGGTTTTGGTCATTATGGGTAATGACCAACCTATGTAATAGTTTTTTCACTTATGAAACATGTTTTTTTATATATTAAAAGTGTGATACATGTATGTATAGGTTTATTTCTGACCAATTTGGGTGAGATCAAGAGTCAAGTATAAAAAGAAGGTCTAATAGGACTAATTTGACTAGTCAGAATATTGAGGCTATGAGTATATGACATAGAAGTTTGAAAAATAGGTATATGGGTTGAATATAATTATATAGGTATGATGAATATGTCATTAATATATAATATTGATTATATATATGATGAGGAAGGTCATTTTACCTAGTTCTACCAAGAAGTGGGGTAGCTGGGTGAAGAGGCCTAATAGGTTGTTTAAGAAAGATAAAAGAGTGAGAAGAGAAAAAGAATGTGGTAATCATCAATTGAGTGAGAAAAAAGTGTCCAAAGGTTATTATAGGTTATAGGTATCTGATTTTGTTCTGAGTTACCAAGGGGGTTAGTTCCTCCTTTCAAGTTTGTTCTTACTAAAGGACTAATTGATTTGGTGCTTGACTAGTGAGGGGTGGGTACCTCACTAAATTTTGATTCATTAATTATAGTAATGTGTTCCAAGATATGTGTCAATGGGTTTTATCTCGTATGAGGGTTTCCCACATACATCTTGTGTGCATGTGTTATTTTTCTACTTCCTACTCATATGAATGGTTGATTATGTATTGCTACAACTCTATATTTGCTTGAATGATTAATGAATGTTATATTAAATTGAAACTAAAAGTTAGTATACTGATTCACCACCCCCAAAATCTCATTGGTTTTGATTTTAACAATTGGTAATGGAGAAAGGAACCTTGTGTAGACATAATAGTCTAAGGGATATCTTTGGATCATAGGTATGAATGTGATAATCAAAGTGTTTATTATGATTTCAATTAGGATCTATCCATAGTTATTGAAATACCATGTGAATTTTTATCAAAATATAATAATAATATGTAATAATGTACCCAAATTAGAATGAAAGTAAAGACTTTAGAGAAACAAGTTGAGCAAGATGTAATCAAGATAAAGATATATCAAAAATTTGAGGAGAGTACTAGAAAACATAACAATATTTTAGATAGTCAAAGGTCTTTTCATGATATGACAGGTCTTGGTTTCAAAGAATAAAAAAAGGATTTCAAGGAGATTTAGTTTACAAAATTTAATGATCTATCAAGGAGTGATAAAGTTGGTAGAATAAAGAACGATGCAAAATTTATCAAGTTTGAAGTCAATCATCAACAAGCCAAGAAGGGTTTTATTCCATCAAATGATATCAAAGGTAGTGGTGTATCATCCAATGATCATAAAAATAAAAATATGGTTAAACAATGAAAGTATGGGGATTTTTTCATTGGTTATTGTTTCTCTTGTGGTTAATTTGGATATATAGTTGTTGACTATAGATGGAAAAGTAGAATCATGTGTTATAATTGCAACTAAATATGACATATTGAAAGAGAGTGTAAGACAAGATCTATATGAAAAATTATTCATGTTAATAATACATGTAGTCATGATAATAAATAATGGATCATGAAAGCAAACCCTATGGGTAAGATGAAAGAGAAGTAGGAATCTAGAGGAGAAGAATCTATGATAGCCCAAATTGCCTTTCATACTCAGAATGAAGATCTAAAGTGGTACAACTCACATGACAGGAGATAAGAGAAAAATCATCACTTTAAATAATAATTCTATAGGTTCAGTAAGGTTTGGAGATAACACATTTGATAATGTATTTGGAAAAGGTGATTTAAACTTAGACAATGGGAAGACCAAGACATAAAATGTATTATATGAATATGGATTGAAACATCACTTATTGAGTGTAAGTCAAATGTGCACCTAAATACATACCCTAACTTTTCATGATAAAGGATGTGAGATAATGAGATCAAAATCAAGGAGGTTAATTTCCAAAGCTAAGAGAATTGAGAATAATCTCTATGTATTGAATGAGATCATAAAGGGAAGTGTCCTATGAGAAAGGTAGATCAAAGTTGGATATGGAATATGAGGTTAGGTCATATGAACTTTGAAACTATAATTGAGATCATATTTAAGGGATATATGAAGAATATGCCCAAAAATTGCAAACCTTCAAATGCTCTTTGTAAGGCATGTCAACATGGTAAGCAGACTAGGAAAAGATTCAAGTCTAAAGAATACTCTACTACTAGACCTTTAGAACTAATTCATATTGATCTATCTATTCTTACAAGGATTCAAAGCATTCAAGGTGAAATATAATTCATGTTTTTTATAGATGACTTCACAATAATGACTTAGGTAACATTTTTGGAAGAGAAGTTGTAAGCTCTAGGTAAGTTCAAAACTTTCAAGGCTTTGGTTAAAAATGAGATGATTGTGAAGATAAAGTGTCTTAGGTTTGACAAAGGAGGAGAGTTTTGGTCAAATGAGTTTGATGAATTTTTTGAGTTCAATGGAATAAGAATATAATTCTCAATTGCTAGAACACCTCAACAAAATGGGATGGTTGAAAGAAATAATAAAATAGTTCAAGAAATGGCAAGGACCATGTTGATTGATTAAAAGGTATCGTATGGCTACTAGAGGGAAGCTATGGGTACTAGAGTTTCAAATTTGAATAGAGGACATATTAAGATCCATGTCAATAAGACTCCATATGAATTATGGAATGGAAAACCTATAAGTATTGAATATTTTAAGGTATTTGGGAGTAAATGTTATATCAAGAGAGATGAGGAGGACTTAGGTAAGTTTGACTTAACGTTTGATGAAGGAATTTTATTGGGATATTCAACAATTAGTGTTGCCTAAAGATGTTAAAGAAGATGTTAAAATAGATAATGGAGAGAAAAAATGTGAAAGTTGATGACACAAAGAAATCATATTCTTAGTCAAAGAATGATGAAGGATAAATAAATATAAATGAGGATGAAGAAGAAATTGATGAGAGAAAGGACTCAAAAGGTCATTCTAGGTAGATTAAAAAGGATCATCTTGAATCTTAAATCATTAGTAATAAAAGTGAAGGTATACAAATAATAAGAAGAATGGTGAGTGATTTTAATCAAGAGAATGTACACACATAATATTTTCAAAATTTTATCACTTACTAACACTTTGTATCTTTTAGGAACCTATTGAGTCTCAATCTCTTTGAGTGCATGCCTTAAAGGGTACGCCAATAAAGGGGTGGGAAGACCACTAGTTCTTCATAAGATTATTATCCCTTTTTCTAGTTACCATATACACACTTGTCTCCTAAAAACAATTTACCCTAATCTTATTCTTATCTTTTGTACTCATTCTAAACATTTGTTACATCTTCATCTTCCTTCTTGCCTTAACCCCCTTTTGCTAGTTGATTGTACTAGGTCGACTGGGTTGACCTTATATAGTTTTTAGTCTCTAATTACTATACAAGGTTAATAAGGTTGACCTTGTACTATTTAGGGGTAATTTTCACTTAGATTTTTGTCACCCCTTCGACTGACCTAACTTAGGACCTAGTGATTTATCCCCAAAAACATATAGTGTTGACTGGGTCAACCCCATACAACCAACATATTCAAAATAATTTAGGGAAAGATCTACCTATATATACAATTTCATTTCCAATCATTTGAGAAGAGAAAAGTGAATAAGAATAAGTGATAATGAACATCTACTTATTGATCATTTTACTTGAGGAATAAAGCTTAGGGTTCTATACTTTCTTTGGAGATATGGATCTTGTCTTGTGGAGAAGTCTTTTGGATACATAGATAGGTTGTGTAGTCTATAACTAATTTGTATTTGTTATCCTTACATACCACAATAATCTCTTGTGATGCACCTTGGCCAAGAGAGAGATTGAGGCTTGGTGGGTTCATTTTCAAGGTAAGAATTCCTAACTTTTTTCTCCTTTGTAAGAGTAGATAGATAATGTAATTGTGCTTCTCTCCCATGTATTATAATTCTATAGACATTGACATGAGTACATATCTTCTATGCATGTTTATTTTAGTTTTTTTTATTTCCAACCCCCACTTTGTGCCACAAGATTTGATGTGCACAAGATTATATTTACTTTCTTGTTTATTAGAATAGAGTGAATATCAAACCTAGGACTCTTTTAGGGTTGTTGCATGATTGTGTTATAATATAAGCTTTGGAAACCTTCCTAGTATGGTGTATTGGGATAAGTTATCCACTAATCAAGTCTAGTGGATCCCCATATTGGTCATGTTCCCAGCTAATAAATGTTTTACCAATAGAAATTTTAGGTATGCTCTATCTTCTCTGAACTAAGATTGATTTATTGACATGATGCATTTCTAATTACATACATTTTGGTAAACCTAATGTGAACTAACCCTTGTAGGATTTTTTCACTTTTTTCCTTCTTTTTATCATTATGTTTATCATATATTTGTCATATTAGATCGAATCTATTGACCCAGTTCTAATCTTTATGCATAAGATTTTAGGTACAAGCTACTAGATCGACCCAATCAACCCAGTGTAGATTTCTAGACTTTCAAACATCTAGTCCAAAGTATTAGGTTGAACCAATCAACCATGTACATTCTAGGCACTCAATAATAGGTTCTTGCATAGCTTGATCGACCTAGTTGATCTAGTTAGCAAGTTTCACAAGCATATATAAAGGTTCTTCGATAATAATATTCATTCTATACATCTTCAACACACTAAGGTTCCTTTATATCTATTTGTCTCTTCCTTTATAGTCTTTCCTTTCATATTTTGTAGTATTTAAAACTACCCTTATATAGTACAGTCAACTGGATCAGCCCTATTAACCCAGTTCTGTGTGCTATGTGTTTTTTGGATAACTAGGTCAACTCTACCAACCCTATTCATTTTTAGACTTGCTTCTAAAGTATAGGCTTGACCTTGTTGACCTTATTCTATATTTTTTGCATATACTATTGATTATATCAATAATGTACCTTGTTTCAAAGTTAGAATTAAGCTTATATGCTAGTAATTATCTCACAATTTCTTTTCTTGTTTCTTGCATGCTTAGAATAGATCACATAGTCTAACTAGGGGGTTTTCAATTAACCATTTAGTTTCACTATTTATATTTTATGCACACATGAACAAATCACAAAATCTAAACAAGAATTTTAATATTTGTCTACCCAAGTCCAACCTACTTGGATTTCATCACTAAGGGGGAAGCTGACTTGATATTCTAGTCAAGTATAAAGCATGGTTAATGGTATATTCTAGCTAAGAACCTAGAAGTCTTATCATTTTAGTGTGTGAAGTGAGGGGGTAGGCCCTAATACCTAGTTTGTATCATTACCACTACATATCCATTTCAGCCCAAACTACCTAAAACCATCCCTCAATTGATTTCTAATTCCTTGCTTATAACCAACTTCCCATCACATTTAAAATCATATTATAATAATATAAAAATTATTCAGGTTGACCAATAAGTTAGATATTTACTTCCCAAGTTGATTTCTTACTCTTTGCTCAATTGTATTTTGTATTGTAAAAGCTTGCATTAACCAATATTGGTGTAAGGATTTGTGTTGTTTTCTTCAATTGGATTGGATAACATTGATCCAATTGATTGTTTGTTTCCCTTTAGTTCTTACATTTATATATTATTTGTAAAAATTATCCTATTTTATTTCACAAACTATTATAAACTTCTTAATCTTCCCTATCTGATGTACTAGGTTGACCTAGTCAACCCTATACCTTTTTTAACCTCTATTCACCATACTAGATTGACCTAGTTGACCCTATACTTTTTGTAGGCCCTGTTTATTCTTTTTATATCCTCTATTTACTATGTTGGATCAACCTAGTTGACCTTGTACTATTTACAGACCCTATTTTCTATGCTAGGTTGACCCAATCAACCTTTTACTATTTTTTTCACTTCCTATTTTCTTGTTTTCTCATCTCTCTTCCTTTCCCTTCATCATGTAATTTTTGATTGATGACAACACTGAGTTATAGTCAATAGACATGATGAATTTTACCAATCCTCATAGGGTCACCCATAGGCAGAGTATGGTTCCTCTCTTGGAAGCTAGTAATGTTTAAATTGCCACTCACACAATGAACTATGGGATCCCTCCTAATACCTATTCATAATGTAATCCTCTCTTCTCACTAGAGGACCAAATTGAGTTAGATTATACTCCAAAAATTATCTTCTTTATCTCTAAATTTCCTTGACCTCAAGGGAAGGAATCTTCTACCATTTACAACCTTATGATTAGTGGTCAATCCAAAGATCCTCCTTCACCTACCCCTACATTCTTAACTATATTTTGGGGTACCACTTTCATTTATTCTTAGCCTCTTCATTCTATTATGATCCCTTATTATACCATGACCTCTTCTTATCTAACTTATTCTACCTCCATGCCTAATATCTCAACTTACATGGAAGGTTCTACATCTAGTGGGCATCTCATAAGTTCCACTATCCTTAATAATTCCACTAGATATTCATTTACTACCCAAGTTAATCACGCTTCTATTGCTTATTCCTCTCATCCATTCACTAGTCCATCTTTTGATACACAAGAAAAAATTTCCACTAGTGCCTCACACTCTCATAGTTCTCACCAAGCTCCTATCAACTCCAATAGTGGTACCTAAGCCATTAATACCAACACTAATGTTTATAATAATTCTAATCAAACACATTAACTCTTTTTACAAACTCTCAATCAAATAATTACCTTTCAAGCTCATAACACAAATCAAAGATGAGAATGCAAAACCACCTTCTTTATCTTCAATCTCATCCTCAACCAATGGCTTGGGGTACACAACCAAAATGTTCCCCTACCTCTTCTTTGATATTCTCAAGGAAATTTCATTCCTCAACCTCCTATAGTCAATAAAACCATTAATCATATCCAAAATTAACATCTCACTACTCAAATTGCTAACATTGGCATAGGAGGTATCACACCTACAATTTATTATAATGGATCAACTGATCCTACCCTTCATCTTAAAAAAATCAGAAATATTTATAAGGATTGGGTCAAATTGAACACCTTTACTATTAGCAAGCTCCTATCCAAAACCCTCATGGGTGATGCCTTGGATTGGTACAATCAACTTATAACTCATTCCATTACTAGTTTAGAGGATTTAGTGAATGCTTTAATACAAGAAATCTAAACTAGTGATCTTCTCAAAAATACTTTAGCCCACTTCATAAATTGTAAACAACTTAAAAATGAAACTTCTCAAACCTTTGTTAAAATATGGAAACTTTGTCAAAAAAATGTGAACATAACATGGCCGATGACAATCTTTTCCATCTCTTTACCAATGCTCTCTTTCCTAAATTACAATATCAAGTCTGCACTCTTTCTCCATGTACCTTAGAGGAGGCTACTGACCAAGATAAATGTTAATATTTACTAATTCATCAATTCAAGCCACCCCAACCTTATAAAGTTCCTCATCTTTTTCCTAAAAATAAAAATCACAATGCTACCAATGATATGTTATAGATTTTTATGACACCATTCACAATGTTCAAGCTATCATTCATAATCCTTTAGAACCAGCTTCTCCTTCTCAATAATATACCAATCCTAATTTGTCATCACATAATAAAATTAATGTTCACAAATCTCTATCCTTAGCTGAATTGCTTAAGTGTCTACCTAGGCCTCTTCCATGAGAAATTAACCCTACTCATCCTATGAAATCTTGGTATGATCTTAAAAAATTTTGTTGGTTTTACATTAGTTGGGGTCATT
This sequence comes from Torreya grandis, assembly GCA_037957365.1. Taxonomy (NCBI): domain Eukaryota; kingdom Viridiplantae; phylum Streptophyta; class Pinopsida; order Cupressales; family Taxaceae; genus Torreya; species Torreya grandis. Next base: position 426,336 of record JARHVA010006472.1, on the reverse strand, counting down.
CTCATAAGACCTATAGACAAGTTCATAATTTAGATATGGATTCTATTCTTGGTCCTAATTTTGATCATGATTCTATCATCCAAAAGCATCAACAAGCCTATGATATTACTTTAAATGAATATAAATCACATGATAAAGCTCAAGTCTTGAATCAAGCTAATGCTCATTTGGCTATCTATAAATACCCTCTTCTTAATCATCAACCTATTCAAGATAACCAAGAAAAGTCCAACCCTTCCACTAATAATATATAAAGTCCTGTTAAACCAACTTCCAAAGATAATGTTGTTAGCATGACTAATATGAAAAGGGTGGTGGATTTTATTGATTCACAACCTATCTACTCTCCTCCTTCATCTCAAACATGTCATGTTATCCAGGGTTCTTCTCCAACTCATTTAAATGAGTTGGGGCAAGATGATCTTATAAATTTTGATGATCCAATTTATGATTTTCCCTTGGATAACACTTCCCATTCTATTTCTACCACTTTCCCATTATCTCCTAATACTAATGATAATCAAATTTATACTAACACTTCTTATAATTATCAAAATCAATTTGAACCAACCACTTCATCATCATAACATAATTTACAACCTTTTTCTACACCTTCCTCTTCTTCTTATTATAATCATAACTTTCAATTTAATTTATCTCCTCCTTCTAAGGACCTCCTTAATCATTATGCACCTATATCCAGCATCCTTCTTATGGGATATGATGAGTTGGATCCCATTGCAAAAATCAATAATATCCCATCTCAAATTTTGTTCCTTGAGCTTATGATGGATTCTCCACATCATATAAACTATCTTATAAAACTATTACTCAAGATGAATATCCCTCATCCTCCCCTAATAGGATGGGAAAAAACCTTATTTGGATATGAGGATAGTATGTTGTAACAATGTGAAGAGATGTCTATCAATGTTGATGAAACATTTGACACTTCTCTTTCTTTAAGATTTCTTATAGCCTCAAGTATTTTTGATAATATTATACTTCATGCAGATGATCCTCTTTTATTTATTAGCATCCAAATAGGTGATATCCAAGTTAAGCATGCATTGATTGATGAGGGTTATAACACCTATATCACCTCTCTTGATTTCATTAAGATCCTTGAATATTTAGAATTCAATATCAAGTCTACATGAAGACACTGAAATCGTGTCGACTCCCCTGGTCATTCCCCGTCTTATTCTTCTTCACATATTTAACCCTTGTCGATCACTTTTTCCATTAGCCTTGACCCTGGCAGCATGTAAAAATGAGCACAGAGCTAAAACTAGACTCTATCCCCATTGTGCATTTGTCGACGATGGTCTTTACCTGGCCGATGTTGCCGACGTCGGTCACTTATCGGCCGACGTCGGCAATCCTGCCAACATCGGTCACCTTACCGTTTTCCATTATTAGTTATCATTCAGTTCCCAATCGGTTTCCCGAACAGTTATCGAACCGTCCCTTGCCTTCATCAGCGTCTGCCAACCATTCGAGAGGCTAATCAATCGATCAATCAATCAATCAATCAATCGACCTCCGAACTCTGACATTCACAGACTCTTGCAATCAACACTCTTGCGATCAACCAACTCCGGCATCAACCAATCTGCATTCGCTTCAATCCGGCACTGCACAGACAACTTCAGCAACATCAATCATGTCTTCGCACTGTGACAGGTAAGTATCCTCATCTGTTTATTTTTATTTTTGGTTATTGCTTTCTTGTTATTTCCATACTCTATATTCTGCCCAGACTCGACCTTCTGAAAATCCCCAGAGCCTGTTTAGACTTGACCTTATCCTGACTAGACCCTGTCCCAACTTAACCAGAACCTGTCCAAAACCTTACCTAGACTCTACCCTGACTTTGTCTCAACTCCATCAGACCCTATCCTGACTCTGTCAGACCTTCTGCAATTCATCCAGACTCTGTCCAAAACCTGCCCCGACCGACGCCAGTCACTACCCCGAACGACGCTGGCAGTTTGACCGACGCCGGCACCTACCCCGACTTACACCGGTAACTATGCAGAACAGTGCTGCATATCAGGTACGCACTTTATTTTCTATCATTTATTTCTATCATTTTATCTTTTATTATCTACTTTCGTCCAATATTCTACTTTTTTATCAGTGGGTTGCTATCCTTCTAGGAAGTCTTTGTACTTCTAGGATCGGGCGTTCGCCTGACAGCCCACCATATCTTTGACTAACGTTTTTCCATGTTTTAGACTTTTCTTCTTTGCAGGTGTCATTCCTCCACAGCCAAAGAGGAGAATCTTCCAACGTCTGATTTTGGTGCGCACGACTTTATCAGGTATCTTCTAGCCTTGACCATTTCTTTTAGTTTCTTATTTCTTCTTTGAATGTAGAAAGCAATTTTGCATAGAAACATTCTGGCACGCCCGGTGGGACCCTAGGGCCTTCTTTGGGTTCTTTCTTTCTTTCATTCATATAGGTGCATTAGGTTCCTTCCTTTTCGCCTCCTTTCGTCTCTTCTTAAACGACATCATAAGTAGGACTAAAATGAACTTTTCTTTCTTGCACTTCTAGACTAGCTAAAACTCATATTCTTCGACTCTTTCTCCATTCGTCTTCATACGAACAAAACATTTTGACTTGGGCATTAAAACACTTTGCATTCATTTTTGTTTGCCTGCATCTCTTAGACCACACATAGTAATTAAACCGCATATTGAATTAATCTAGATCACTTGATGTTACATGACCAAACCACCTGCACAAAACAAACATTTTAACTTACCTGAGATAAGGCCCGACTGGGATTTCATCCCCCAGCGGATACCTTACCCGTCCCGGCGATCTTACTTGAATTTCATCACCAAGGGGAAAGCCCACTCCGTTCTCTGGTGGAGTCTAATCTCTAGGCGAGGTATATCTTGGCTAAGCAAAAACAGCTAACCACTGGAGTCGTGAAGTGAGGGGAGCTTGCTCCTTAGCACCAGGCCGCATACCAAACCTGACACAGACTTCTTGAGCACCATAACAAAACACAAAACCATCCATAGACTGCTTCTTCTAGGACCTGACTCACAAAGCCAACCTTCCTCTACACACATTCTGAGGCATAAGCCACTATAATCCTAATAATTTACTTCTAGAGTTTTAGGATCTGCTTGTGTTCTTCACCTTTTTAGTTCTTATCTGCTTGTTTGAGCTTGTGAGGATGTTTCTTTCTTGCCTTGAATGGTTCTGACTCGTAGTCAAACCAAGGCTCTTCTTGACCACGCTAGACGTCAATCGCTTTCGCCTACCCCGTCTATAACCAATCCTATAATGGAGTTCTACTCAGAGACCGAAAGAACTCCTACCAGACCATCTCTGACCCAGACGCCTATCATCCCAGAAGGGGACCAAGATTTTGCATGATTCTTGGACCTCAATACTGCAGCCCTCCAAAACTATCTCGCGAGAAACCCAACGCGGGACCTTTCGGGCGATGTGGCGATGACATCGACACCATTCGCCACCCAACCTTTTACGACTCAGCCTTTCACCTCAACCGTTAACCCGACCATGGCCTACACGCAGAGTTCGGCCTCCTCGTCTATTTTTAGACCAACCTCCATCGAGGTTTCGTTACCCCCTCAACCACCTGCAATTCAACCAAGTTCTACATTATACCAAAACTTGATTGTCTTGATCCCACACACTCTTGCGCCTATATATGCAAGAGTGCCTACCTCCTTTTTTTCCCATGCCGCTACACAACCTCCTTTTGCGGTATCTAGTCAGCCTATGCCTTCGACCTTCATGACCCAACCACCTTTGGCCTCCACTTCTATCCCTACGACTAGTCATCCGTACGTTGTGCCCTTACTAGTACAACCGACTACATCGTATGCCTCTTCTAGCCTCTTTCAAGTGCCTTACAACCTAGGAGGCACTCCGTCTGCCAATCCGTCAGCAGACATCATCAAGATGCTGATGGATAAAATGTCCAGTCTCGAAGCTTCTATCTCCGGTTCAAGTAATGTCTTTTCATATGACCAGATTTACAACGAGCCCATCCATCCTTCTGTCCCTATCCGACCATACCCCAACCATTGGGAGCTTCCTAAATTTACTCACTTTCAGAGTAAGGAGGACCCGCAACAACATCTACGGGCATTCAGACATGCCTGTTACCTTATCGCCCACGACGATGCGTTACTTCTACGCACATTTCCTATGTCTCTTTCTGGCCTTGCCCTTGACTGGTATAGCTCTCTTGCCAGACATTCTATCTTTTCATTCATTCAACTCGCCCAACTATTTGTTGACCATTTCTCAATCAATATCACTAAACAAATCTCGATTGCAGACCTTTACTCTATTAGGCAATTTGACGACGAATCAATAGTCGATTTTGTCGCCCGTTGGAGAGGCTTGATTAACCAGCTCTCCTTCTCCTTGCCTCAACCCGAGCTCATTGAGCTCTTTTCCCGAGCATGTGCTAGTCACATCTCGTCCACCTTGTGGGTTCAAACATTCCACACTTTCGATGAGGCCTTCACCATGGCCCGAAAGCTTGAACTCTGCGCCATTGAAGAAGATAAGGTCAAATTGTGTAACACTAACACAAGAACCAATGACCATTCTTCTTCCAGACCTTCTTCTGCCCACTCTCAATCTAAGGGGTTGGGAAACACTGTCATCTTTAGACCATCATCTTCAACAATAACCAACCGACCAACATCTTCAACATTAGACTATATCAATAAACATTTTCAACGTCAATCCTTACAACGTCAATTCACTCCAATTGGGGAGTCATATGCCTCTGTCTTGGATAAACTCGTCAAGCAAGGGGTCCTCAATCTCCCTTCAATCCGACCACATCAATTCGACCCCTCAACACCTATCCCTGCATGGTACAAGGAGAACCACTTTTGCAACTATCACTGTGTCAAAGGCCATGACACGGATCACTGTCAAACTTTCAAAAACATCGTCCAGGACATGCTCAACAAGGGGGATCTTATTTTAGATAACCCGAATGCACCGCCCAACCAAAACCTTGACATTTTCAATAAACCTTTTCCTAATCACCCGCCTACTCAAGACAACGTCTAAACCATGATCAATGACCCTCAAGACCATGATATACACACGGTCAACACTATCTTTTCTCTTATCCCTGACCAATCTCTTTCACAGGTGGAAGACCTTTCTTCCCCTATACCTCCTCCACATGGCAAAGAACTTTCTTCTCCTACTTGTCCTCCATCTACTTCTCCCATATTGGAGGACGCTTTGACCACATCAACACCAGCTGCCTCACCTTCATCCTTCTCATCATCCATAGATGATCATACCTTTTTGACTCCCCAACCACACACAGAAGCCATGACTACTCCGGCGCTCTTTCCTCTTAAAGAGCCCACACCTTCAATCTCTTCTCCATCGAGAGAAAAATCGTCCACATCTAAGTCCAAACCCGCGCAGGCGTCCATCATGCCCAAAGAGATTAAACCTCTTGGTGTTCACCCCACATATAACCTCACCTCGCACAAAGGTGGCCCTCAACCCAAACCAAAGAAGGCTACTAAACCACACCAGAGGCCTACTTCCCCACCTTCGTCATTACCTTCAATTTTAGGCCCACATCTGTCTACTTTACTTGGAGTGTTTCCCACTCCCATACTTCACAGAGGCATGTCGCCTCCGTTACTCCTTCAACCCGTTAGACTTATACCGCCTCCAAACCATCGACCAACATCTCTTACACCCCTCAAACCAAAATCACCAACCCTCACTGCGACAAGACACTCAGACCCATTAGCAGGTTCTTATGCCTTGCTGTTACGGCAATTGTTGTAGTCCTCTCGTATCTATCTCCCACCACTTAGACCATATCAATCTCTCAGACCAAAACCCCCTTGGTTCGACGACACTCACATTTGTGCATATCATCGCACGCTTGGGCACGACATCGAGCATTGTTGTGCCCTCAAGGTTGCTATTCACCAATGTCTTGGGAATGACACCCTTCTTCTCGACCACATCATCAACAAACCTTCAATACCGCCCCACTCATCAACTCTCGGATCAAGGCCATCTTGGTTCGACAACTCTAAATTTTGTCATTATCATCACACTCCAGGACATGACACCGAGCATTGTTGCACTCTTAAAGCTGTCATTCATCAACAACGGAGAAAGGATTCCCTTCTTGTCAAGGATCCTCTTGACCACCCCTCTGACAAATCATCAACACCAATCCATACTTCTCCAACTTCGTCACCTAAATCAGGATCTCCACGCCAGACTAGGGTCCATTCGCCGCCTTTAACTCCCTTATTCGAAATCAACACAGTCCATCTGACCACTAAACCTCAACTGACCTTAACCAATCCATCAAACATTCTCCCTAGCCGCTGGGGGAATTCAACCTTCATCCAAACTTTGACCAATTTTTCAACGCAGTCTCGACCACATATCAATCACTCTTTCAACTTAGCCTCAACCAGACTAACAACCAAACATTTAACCCGACCTCAACCAAAGATTCGACCTAACCAAAGACCAAATACCAACCAATCAACCCTCGACCAACCATTGACCAACTATCAAATCTCAACCAAACATTCAACCAACCTTTTTTTATCAAAACATTCAACTAGTCTCAACCAATCAACAACCATATCAACCAACTTCACATCAACTTCATCAATCAACACCTGACCAATCTGGAAAGAGTCAAATAGGGCAAGTTTGCTCCTAATTGACTCGGACCTTATCACGCATAAGCATACACCAGGGACTTATCAGACCCTGAGCCTCTTAATGTGTTGCATCTGCGACCATTCTACTGCTAGTCGAGTACTCGTCCACTTGACACTTAACTTGAGCTCGTCCCTTGAGCAATCCCCATCCTCTTAGTCCTAATTCCTTTCAACCCTATTCCTATTAACAATTCCTATAACCCTTTTATGCTGTATGGATGCTTTGTCCTAATAAAAGGGAGCCCTTGACCTTCTATAATCTTGTCCATGACTCACATTTTTATAAAAATAAATCAAGATGTCACAATATCCATGGTCACTATATCAATATCAAAATCAAAAGGCAGACTGCTCCCTTAAAGGACAGCTGTAATATCATTGCTGTAATTAATAGACTGCTCCCTCGAAGGACAGCTATTCAAAAGCCTTTATATTAAACAAAAATCTAGACCACTCCCTTGAAGGATGGCTATGAATAATTTGGCAATAAACAACACTATTTTAGAAGCTTCCCGCATTGATCAGCTTCACAACTGACCACCAAGCAAATGACATCTCTATGCAGGCTTCCCGCATTGATCAGTCTGCGCCTAAAAAAAAAAAATGAACGAATCATGGACTTGACTTATAGTTGTCTCATGGTCTCCTATAAAAAGGGGCATAGTTATCTCTGCTCTTAAAACGGGTTACCCTCTTTCCTCCTCCTATCACCTACTCAAGGGACTTCGAGCTCACTTTAATGTCAAAGTGATTTGATTACCGCTCTAACATAACTATGGTCAACGACGTCACGCATGAATGGGGCTCTTGGTTCTCATAACCCCTATCTCTGCTATCTTTTTGGTCCTTGTCAATGAAAGAGCAATATGCTTTTCACTTCTTCTGCACTTTGGTCACATTCACCTTCATCACTTGTCAATCAACTCGACTCAACTCTCTTTTCAGACCACTCCCATAGCCTATTCACCCTAGTTTCTATGGACACCAATACACATGGAAACTATCGACCCGCCACAATTTATGTTCAGCATAAACCAATACTTGCTGAAGCATAAATAAACCTCAATTCATTTTTAGCATACATCCATCACGAATATGGAATATTGCCAGGGATGAAAGACCTCTCAACCAATGTTGCAGAATACACCATTTGGAAAAGGCTGCAACATTGGTTGAGAGGTCTTTCATCCCTGGAAAAGGCTGCAACATCTTTTCTCTTCATCATTTCATCATAACCAAGACTAATCTATCAGCCATTTTAACCACCTGTCTACCACTCAGACCCTTTGTCTGAACTACATTGGTCTGAGGCCCTTCCACTGGGGCTATGTAGGCAGCACTCAGATGACATGACTGTCGTCTGAGGTTAGCTCGACCATTCTCATTTGTTTGTCTCTCTAATGGACAAACCTTCTTTCCTTCTTTTAACCATAACCTTGCCCTTGACCACGACCCATTTCATCCCTTTGACCCTTCCTCCCTTCTAGGGAGAACTACATCGGCCTGAGGCCCTATCACCAGGGCTATGTAGGCAGCACTCAGTTGACATGGGGTCTTCTGGGGTTAGCTCGGCCACATCCTTTCGTCCATTCCTCCCCTCGACCACCAACCATTGGAGACCATACCTATCTCCTCCGACCTCGACCACTTCCAAGACATTGTTGCCTTGGTTATTTTTACATGTATGCTACCTCATGACTGGTTAGCAAAATTGTGCTCAGACCTTTTTAGACCCTCACAAGTATAGGATCGCAAGCCGGTTGATCTACATTACTTGTGGCTTTTTCGTGTTTCTATGAGCACTTCCTGAGCCCGGGATACCTAAACCGCGACGACCCATTTGGAGCTTCAGCTTCGATTGAATAACCCAATCAGCAGACACCTAAATGTTGGGGCCCGGTTATTTCAATTTTGGCACTCCTCGACCCCTGACCTGCGACACTTTGACCTAACCATCTCATGCAGTGGTATGCGCGCAATCCCACCTTTTGCAGCATTCACCCTCACCCCTTTTTCATCCCCTCTTTGTCAAATCAGCACCTGATTCTCGGTTCCCTTCCCTCGACTCCTACTTTGAGGGGGAATACCTCATCCATAATCGGGGCAATCCACTTCCTATTTTTGTCTTACAGTTCATTCGAACAACCAACAAGATGAAATCAACCTTATCCCTCACCTGGGGTAATCACTCCTATTTTTGTCTTGCAGTTCATCCAAAACAACCAACAAGACAAAAAGGGGCAAATGTAGACACCAAAATCATGTCGACTCCCCTAGTCATTCCCCGTCTTATTCTTCTTCACCTATTTAACCCTTGTCGATCACTTTTTCCATTAGCCTTGACCCTGGCAGCATGTAAAAATGAGGACAGAGCTAAAACTAGACTCTATCCCCATTGTGCATCTGCCGACGACGGTCTTTACCTGGCTGATGTAGCCGACGTCGGTCACTTATCGGCCGACGTCGGCAATCCTGCCGACGTCGGTCACCTTACCGTTTTCCATTATCAGTTATCATTCGGTTCCCAATCAGTTTCCTGAACGGTTATCGAACCGTCTCTCGAACCATCCCTTGCCTTCATCAGCATCCGCCAACCATTCGAGAGGCTAATCAATCGATCAATTAATCAATCAATCAATTGACCTCCAAACTCTGACATTCACAGACTCTTGCAATCAACACTCTCGCGATCAACCAACTCCAGCATCAACCAATCTGCATTCGCTTCAATCCGGCACTGCACAGACAACTTCAGCAACGTCAATCATGTCTTCGCACTGTGACAGGTAAGTATCCTCATCTGTTTATTTTTATTTTTGGTTATTGCTTTCTTGTTATTTCCATACTCTATATTCTGCCCAGACTCGACTTCTGAAAATCCCCAGAGCCTGTTTAGACTTGACCTTATCCTGACTAGACCCTGTCCCAAATTAACCAGAACCTGTCCAAAACCTTACCTAGACTCTGCCCTGACTTTGTCTCAACTCCATCAGACCTTGTCTCGACTCTGTCAGACCTTCTGCAATTCATCCAAACTCTATCCAGAACCTGCCCTGACTGATGCCGGTCACTACCCCGAACGACGCCGGCAGTTTGACCGACGCCAGCACCTACCCCGACCGACGCCAGCACCTACCCCAACCGACGCCGGCAACTGTGCATAACAGTGCTGCATATCAGGTACGCACTTTATTTTTTGTCATTTATTTCTATCATTTTATCTTTTATTATCTACTTTCATCCAATATTCTGCTTTTTTATCAGTGGGTTGATATCCTTCTAGGAAGTCTTTGTACTTTCAGGATCGGGCGTTCGCCTGACAGCCCACCATATCTTTGACTAACATTTTTTTGTGTTTTAGCCTTTTCTTCTTTGCAGGTGTCATTCCTCCACAGCCAAAGAGGAGAATCTTCCAACATCTGATTTCGGTGCGCACGACTTTATCAGGTATCTTCTAGCCTTGACCATTTCTTTTAGTTTCTTATTTCTTCTTTGAATGTAGAAAGCAATTTTGCATAGAAACACTACACACAACCCCTATCAAGGATATGATAAAAGGAAAATTCATCCTCTAGGTTGTGTGTGGCTTCCTATTACTATTCCACCTATCACCATCCATGTGAAGGTGATGATTTTTAACTTTCACCTTTCTTATAACATCTTGCTTCGTAGGCCATGGACTCACCATATGAGATCTGTGACTTTTTCCACCTACCAATGCATTAAATTCCATCATAATGGATCCATTTATAAGATTCAAGGTGACACTAACCCTTATAATTTGAAACAATTCCAATATCATGGTGTCTTTAAGACTCCTACTCTTGAATCTTTACCTAATATTTTTATTCTATGAGTCTCAGCATCTTAACTTTCCTGTTAATTCATCTAGAGATTACAACGGGCATCTTGAGCTCATTGGGAACATTCCTCCTAACCTTTTTTATTTTGATGATGATGAGCCTGATGAGATTAACTTAAAGATTAAAAATTTTGATCTCTCACTTCACCTCATCTTATATGTTTTAGCTTCCCTATAGCCTCATTCTTACAAACCTCCTTACGATGTCATTCCCATATTATTGACTAAGATTCATCATTATATTTACCACACTTCTTTAGATGACAAATTCATCCCTAATTGTGTCATTAATCTTTAAAACTTGGATTATGATGATGGATATTCTTTAGATGATCCATTTTTAGATGGTCTTGTCCAGGCCCATGATGCTGAGATTATCCATTATCATTCTTCTTTACTTGAGTCTTTCTATGCATCTTCTCATCTTTCTTTAATCACATTTCCTAATTTTAGTATTTTTTGTCTTTATTTCAAGGTAGAGAGGCATCGATACCTCTAGTTTATGAGGAACCCCATAGGAGTATGCTCATGATGTTATGACTGTGCCTTACCACTTTACTAGATTCCATAATCTTCATACTTGATTTACTCATGAGATTAGTATGACCCATTTTAGACCTTATATAGATCTTGCTCATCCCTTAGTAGATCCCTTATCAGACCCCATTCCCACTCTAACTATAGTTGATCCCATTTTTGATCCTACTATAGTTAAGCTTATTCCTGCTTTTGCTATTATTGAACCTACCCCTACTTCTCATCCCATTACTCTTTTTGTTGAACTTATTTATATTCCTCCTCCATCACCACCTTCCCTTGGTGATTGTTTTCTTCATTTACCTAAGATGGATCCGTCACACACAAAATGGGCCAATGAGGCTTCTCTAGCTTCTACTTTTATTACACCTCCTTTCATGAGTGCTTCTCCTAAGACCACTCACAAGTTTATTTATTACTTTCATGGGATAGATAATCAATATTCTACCCATTATATCAAGATTCAATAATATATTGATACTTCCCATCTTTCTTCCCCATCATTAGATAAATCCATACCTCCCCTAAAGGTACTTCTTGAATATATGCATAAGTATGGTGAGGTATATTGTCTATGGCACCTATGTGGCACACATCACACTGATCATTATCATATCCTCCAAAAACATCTTAGGATCACCTTATAGCTATACCTAAACCTTCCATCATTCCTCCATATGTTGTTTCCATTATAAGGCTCCTCCTTCTTCTCTTATGGTCTCAACTCCTATGGTTCCATCCCCTCATATGGTCGCTTCATCATCTTTCGTGCCTCCACCCATAAGTCCTTTACCCGTAGACCTTCTCCCACCCATGGATCCTTCTCCATCGAGGATTCCTATATCTCCTATAGAGCCTAATCTCATGTATTATCTCAAGAATCTTTTGCCTAATTTCCCTCGTCAACATGATCTATCAATTATTCCTACTTTTTCAATTAAGGAGATTAGAAAAGAATTATTTTCCTAGTTTTCATTGAAGATTGATGAGACATTAGTAGAAGTTCGTATCCATCTCCATAAAGATCTATCTGATGTCTTGGATAATGTGTGTGGGTATATTTATCATTATTTATGATCACATGCATGGTTCTTTCACAATTTATTTTGGATTGGACATGTGCTCTAATATTTTCTTTTATCTATATGTTATATCATTTCACACCGTGTCAAATTGTTACTTAACTTACATAGTGATTTTTATTTTTGTACTATATCTTGCTTATATTGTCATTTATATTCACATATGATTTTCTTTCTTTGTCATTGATTTATCTTTCTTTCTTGAGTTTTTCTAAAAACTCTCTTATTTTATCTTTATGGTTGTTTTCTTTCTTATCTCTATTTTTCATAGTTAATTGTCATTATGACTTGGTTATAGAAACCCTATTCCCTTTGGTCATTATCTCCTTTTATCATGTGATCATTTAGAAAACAATCCTTCTCATTATATTTTACTTATATCAGCCCACTTTGTATTTCCTAAATTCTTTGCTTTCCATTTTTGTAAACTAATCATATACATGGTTGAGACTTGATATCACATGCTAGTTCATTGTTAAGCTTAAGTTTCCTAGTTAGTCTTTGTCTTTGGTTACTTATCTTATTTTAGCCTTAGCCTATAACTCATTCATGTACATCACTAAATATCTCATGATTGGTCATTCCAAGTTCATATGGAGGAGGAATCTCAAAAAACCATAAAAAAGTTAAAATCCAAATCATTTTAAACAAAAGGCAATGATATCAAAAGGCAAAACTATTCAACAATCTTAAAAGTCAAATCACACTAAAAGATGTGATTAAAAGCACATCTCCTTCTTCTATTCAAATATTAAACTTTAAAATTGGCATCAAAATAGAGCTGATGTCTTTTGGGGTACTTTAGGATGGTATATTAGAAGAGGATAATAAAAAATATTTTAATGCTAGATACTTTCTTATGCAAGTACCCAATATTCATAGTAGACCGATGGCTCTGTAAGGGGTCTTGAGGAATGGGGAACACATCATGGGAAGATAGGTCCATTTTACTTTTTCTTGTACCAATATACCTTCATGAATTGATCTTAGTAGCATGTCTATTTGTATATAAATCTTTGTGTCATTATCAAACAAGTTTATTTTTTATGTTGATGGTCATTATTCACTTGGTGTCTTCTCATGTCCTTATTATGAATCTTACATCCTAAGGTCTTCTCATAAGACACCTAAGTCTTGATTTTTACACTCCCTTTTTCATTCTTTATATTCCTAATATTTCCTCTTGAGAAATACTATTTTGTCTACTTATCACTCCCCTTAGGATTTGTTTTATGAGTTGATTTGTAAGACCACGAATAGGACCCAACATTCCTCACAACTTACCACCTCTTTTTTTCCTATTATCCCATCCTTTATTTACCTAATTTTCCTATTTTTTCCACCTTAGTGGTTTTATTTTTGTGAGTTGATTCGTAAGACCATGGATAAGACCTGGCATTCCTCACAAAATTTTCTAATATACAAGTCACCATCCAAATTACATGTGTCAAATATGAGATAAAATTTGATTGATTATAAAGTTACACATAATTTTATATACTTCCCAAATTTATTTAATATGTTTTATGTTTACTTCATTTTTCTTTCACTTTTATCTTCTTATTTTTTGAGTGCATGTAAGAATACAATCATTTATTGAATTTTTCATACTTCCAAACTTGAATTAGTGTGATAAATTTAAGACCAAACTTTTGCCAATTTTTTTTCTCTTATACTTATTAGTATGATTTAGTATAATTGATTGACTTTATTTAGTTATATTTATACCATTTGCGCCCTTTTTACATACCTTCCATTTTATTACATTGTTTTCATACTTCCCAACATGATTTTGTATGATTTTACTTGTTTTAATTTGGTGAAAAAATATTTCACATTGGTTTAAAAATCATTTCCTTTTTGCCATCTTGTTTTACAATCTCTTGGTTCTTTATACTTGGTCATTTTCTTGTTATTACACATTTCCTAGCTTGAAATAGTGTGTAGTATATTTTTAATTGATTATATTTTACCAATTCATTTTTTCCTATTTATTTTTAACGATTCATGTGTCCTACATAATGCTACAAAAGAAACCACATATCATATATTTCCTATAGCATATACAACAAACAACTAAATATATGTGCTAGAAAGAAATAAATCCAAAGCATCCACAAACACAACCATAATAATAACAACATACACAATCAACATCAAAATGCTAAATTGATATATATATATATATATATATATATATATATATATATATATATCATGAGTTTTGATATAACATATATAGCCATACACAATGCTCCAACTCTATGGCCGGGCTTCATCCTGTCTCTCTCGTGACCTAGCCACACTACCTATCAAGGCTTTAATCTAACTCCTCTAAATAGTATGTTGTAAAGAGACTATTTAATATCTCAATCCCTCCACATATCCTTGTAGGTGTACTACCTATGCATATACCTACACTAGCTAGGTCATGGTCATTGTATGTGCCTATGTCATCTAAGTCACTATAGCTAGATGCATAGATATCTCATCTTCTATGGTCTATCATGATCGTATCTCACCTATACCCATCTATATCAGTGGTTGCATCCTATCTATCTATGCTCATATCTAACTCATGACCTTTCCAACTAATCTAGACCAATTTGCCTAAGCTAGGGTAGATTGTACACTGGGGTCCTCTAATGCAGTAAGGTCATATAGCTATAGAGTCTCATTTAGGACATCATGGAGTGATCCCCTCATAATGGAACCCATATCTCCCCCTCATCCTCAACTACACCTTCAAAATCACACTAGATAGATATTAGATCACTATTATATTTTAAATTATCTATCTCTAACCTCTCTATTTTTAAAGTAAAAACTTAAGTAATAATGTAATAATATTTCTTACCTATCTATGTCTCAACCACTATGGTCTTTCTATCCTTCCAAGCATGTAGCATAGTCTCTCTATTTGCACAACCTCATAACACATCCTCTCGAGGTCACCTCTTCACCTCAAATTTAGATGTCATGGCTCAGGTATGCCTTAGCCCATGCCTAAGTGTCCTCTTTATCATCTAGTACTCCTCTGGCTCATCTACTAGGTCATTAGGGATGGTAATAGTCTCCAATTTCTCTTACTCTTCCTACCTAAATCGTTACTATGTCCTCAATGGTCACTACCCCTATCACTACAAATCTAGTAGTAGTATATTTAGTGCCACTACCTCTATACCCCTATCCTCCTACTCTATTCCTTATTGTGCCTGATTAGTCCATAGTCACTCCCAATGTGGTTTGAGTGTCAACCTCACCACTAGTGGCCCTAGTCTTGTCCTCCCTCATGACTCTCTCACATGATGAGCCCACTACTTGGGAATAAATATCAATGCTAATAGATGAGGTACACCCATCTAATATATAATCCATGACACCATATGTGGCTTTATCCACTAGGTGTAGTGTTCAACCACCTCTATCCTCATCGTAGATGATACAATTATGTCCCAACTCACCCATGTAGTCATTATGTGCTTATATGGCTACCACACTATGTCTTCACATCTCATTAACTATAGCACTGGTATGTGGGGCATGACCTACACTACCTGGTCCTCTCCCCATCTTTGCACCTAAATAAACCTATTATGAACCACATAGGGTAACCCAGCTGGCCAACACATAAGAAACCTCTCATATATCCAAGCCATTAGTAATATGATTGGTTAAATCAACTTTTACCCTCTAGGAAGCACCTCATACACATCATGTGTGAGATAGACTAAGATGATAGAACCTAGATCATATAACACTCTCTCCTCTAAGATCATCCTACTCAAGGTTACCATGAACAATGGTACCTTGTCATCTAACTTGTGACAGAGCACTTGTTATGTCACAAGCCCTATCATAGTCTCTAGAATATCCAAAATTTATGATGCATATACATCAAACATATTGAATCTCTACCTTACCAATATCTACTCTGATTTTGTAGCCCACATAGCTAAGGTTCTCCTCTTTTATATGTTATATAGTTTCCCTATAGTCACCAGTGATCCTACTATTATCAATTTGAGGATGGCATGGACATCCTCCAGAGTGAAAAAAATATCTACCATGTCCCCATACACCTCCCATATGAAGGTGTTGGTCAGTTATTCCTAGCATTTGAGGAACATGATCAACAAATCAACACTCAAGGGAATCCTACACATATTGGCTATCCCTCCTAGGCCTATATATACTAGTCTAGCTCTATTTCCTATTCATAAGCACTCTAATAAATTTGGTAACCATGACACATTCACCAGTCACTAGAACCTCCATCACCCCTATAATCAAGAAATAATAAAAGATGTAATAAAAACTCCATGTCATGTATAATCATAATACATTATTTTTAATCAAAACAAGCCTAAATGCTTTAATTTATTCATTTCAACCTATTTCTATCTTGCTCAGTCCTTTTTTCCTTTGGTCATTTTGGGCCATTATAGCCTTCTTTTAGCCTTTTGCATACATTTTTGTACCATTCTAGTTATTTGGTCAAACTAGTTTGACCAAAATTTCATTATTTTTGACCTAGTTGAATTAAAAATATAAGTCAACCCTCTTATTTTCCCCTCCCTAGTACTAAGTTATCATACTAGACTTTTTAGATGAATTGGCAAAACTGTACTAGGTTGGCCGTCTATAAAAGATACTGGGTCGATAATGTGGATTTTGTACTTTTTCATCCTATTGGGTTGACTAGGTCAACCCAGTTGTTTTTCCTTGTTGACCCCTTGCATTTTCCTAAAAAATTGTCTTTTTGTAGTTTTCTTCCTATTTCCTCTAAATCCATTTCTTATTTTACTTTTTCATATCTAAATAATCTAATTTTGTTTCATTCTAACATATATAAATGCTTAAAATTTAAAATAACTAAAAATACACTTAATTCATTAAAACACTCAAAATCTAGCTTAAGATTTATAGTTGCATACTTGTAGTGCACATATTTCCATCTCTGGGTGTCCCTCTCATCTAGCCTATCATCTCCTTTCCATCGTAGCTCAATTTCTCTCTAGAGTTATTTTTCTCTCCTTCATAAGTCAAAATAACCAAATGACTTCTCTTTTCCCCTATTTAAAAACATTTTTCAAAATTCAAATCTTTCAATTAGTTTTAGGAAGAATCCTTTTTTTGTCTATATCTTTGTTTTTACTCATCCATTTTTCAAACCATAAAATGATTTGGATTCCTGATGACATAGAGAATCTTTTCCACTATCATTTTCCTATTTACTATTTTTTTTAATTTTTAACTATTTTTATACTAAATTCTATAGGTTCACCTAATGTTCTTCACATTGGACACCTTCACTTTTTATTATAGTCTAGTTCTTTATCTACAACATTAAGGTAGGTTAAAGGTATTTTTTTTTCAATTCTATCCTTTCATTTATCTTATTTTTTGCTTACTTTACTTTACTTAGCATCAACATTGTGTGTTATCATATTTAATCCTAAAACACTATCCCGTGTTTCACTTACATGACACATGATGACCTTTGAGTGGGGCATATGCATACACATAATATTTTCAAAATTTTATCACTTACTAACACTTTTTATCTTACAATAACCCATTGATTCTCAATCTCTCTAAGTGCATACCTTAAGGGGTGTACTAGGAAAGGGGTAGGTAGAATAATAGTGCTTCATAAGATTTTTGTCCCTTTTTCCACTTTCCATATACACACTTACCTCCTAAAAACCATTTACCCTAAGATTATTATTCTCTATTATACTCATTCCAAACATTTGTCACATCTTTATCCTCCTTCTTTCCTTTACCCCCTTCACCATTTGATTGTATTAGGTTAACTGGGTCCACCCTATATAGTTTTTAGCCTTTAATTACTATACAAGGTTGACAAGGTCTACCATGTACTATTTAAGGTTATTTTTCACTTAGATTTTTTTATCCCTTTAGCTAACCTAACTCAAGACATGTTGATTTATCTCCAAAAAACATACAGGGTTGACTAAATCGACCCCGTATAAATGATATTTATAAAGATTTAGGGAAAGATCCACCTATATATACAAGTTCATTTTCAACCATTTAAGAAGAGATAAGGGAAGAATAATCATTATGAATGAACATCTACTTATTGACCATTATACTTGAGGAATAAATCTTAGTGTTCCATACTTTCTTTAGAGATATGGAGGATCTTATCTTGTGGAGAAATTTTTTGGATGCATAGATAGGTTGTGTAGCCTAGAGATGATTTGTCTTTATTATCCTTATATTTCACAATAATCTCTTGTGAAACACCTTGGCGAAGGGAGATATTAAGTCTCAATGGATTCATTTTCAAGGTAAGTATTCCTAATTTTATTTCTCTTTTATAAGAGTAGATAGATAATGTAGTTGTGCTTCTTTTCCATGTATTATAATTTCATATACATTGACATGAGTATATGTCTTCTATGCATGTTTATTTTAGTTTGTTTTATTTATAACCCCCACTTTGTGCCACAAGCTTTGGTGCCCACTAGATTAGATTTACTTTCTTATTTATTAGAATAGAGTGAATATCAAACCTATGACTCTTTTAGGGTTGTTACATGATTGTGATAGACTATAGGATTTACAAACCTTCCTAACATGGTGAATTATGACAAGTGATCCCATAATTTAGTCTATTTGATCCTCATATTGGTCATGTTCCTAATTAACAAATATATTCCCAATCAAAAATGTAGGTATGCTCTATCTTCTCTGAGCTAGGATTGATTTATAGACATGATGCATTTATGATTGCATACAAATAATACTACCTAACTATCCAAATTTGAAACTAAAATATATTTAGAATAAATTGAAGATAATTTTTGGAGAGATGAAATTTATGAGGAATTAAATCAAATTGATAAGGAGACTTTGGAGTTAGTACCTAGGCCTAAAGACAAAAATATTAGTGGTACAAAATGGGTGCTTAGAAAAAAATTGTATAAGAATGGAGAAGTTATTAGAAAAAAGGCTATACTAGTATGTAACGGATGTGATAAAGTATAATGAGTGGACTTTTATGAAACCTTTTCTCTTATATCAAGGTTAGAGGCTATTAGGATGCTTTTTTCCTATGCAGGTTTCAAAGTCTTCAAGATATACCATATGGATGTCAAGTCAACTTTCCTAAATGGGAACTTGGAGGAAGAAATTTACATTGATAATCCTAAGGGTTTAATATTGATTTATAACAAGGATAATTTATATATATTTAATAAGGCCCTTTATGGTCTAAAACAAGCCCCTAGAGCTTTGTATGCTAGACTAGACAGGTATCTTTTTAACTAAGGTTTCAAGAAAGGAGTTGTAGATAGTAACTTGTATATCATGACTGAAAATGAAAATAAATTAATAGTAGTGGTATATATATATATATATATATATATATATATATATATATATATATATATATATATATATATATATTATTCCATATTTTTTATAAATAATGAGAACATGACCAAGGCCTTTTTAGAGGTGATGAAGTCATAATTTCAAATGTCTATGCTTGGAGAACTATCCTTCTTTCTTGGAATTCAAATCAGCTAATCTAAAAAAAGTATGTTCATTTCACATCTCATAAATTGTGTCATTATTCAATACCTATATCACCTTTTCCCCTTGAAAATAATATTTTTAGATTCTCACATACAAGTAAAAAGTTGTTCTCAAAGTGATCTGTCTAACATAGTGAGGTCTATGTAGGGTGAAGGCTTGAGATTAGTCTATAAGACCAATATTTATATTAAAAATTATAATAAATTAATTTAAATATGTTATAAGGATTTTAAATGATCATATAAATCCATTTTAAGTTCATAAAAGTGTTCACATAGGTGTTTTAAGTCTTGATTTACATGATTGTGTTTTTGGAGCCACAGATAGTTTTTGGTGTGTGAGTGAGAATGACGTCCTTGAGTCTTTTTACATTGATTTGAATAATAAAACACACATTAATTTATTATATATGTCTCACATGTCAATTTTAATACATTTTTCTACATGATAAACTCCTATGAAGGTGTGAAAAGTCAAAGGCTCTTGACTAGGTTTTAAACCTTGTGTGAAATTCTGAGTGAGCATATAAAGATGATCAGTTTAAAGGTATTTTTTCATGTGTGGTGAATTACAATAGAATTAATGATGAAATTTAGGTCATTTAGGTTATATCCATGTGATTTTTTTTTTACATGGTAAATTTGGGTGTATGCTTCATATTTGTAAGATAGAATTTCTAGTAGTGAGAAGGCTTAACTATGAGTAGACCTAATGGTATGGTTCAAGGAGTGAAATGAGATAAATGGTGATGGGTACCTAAGGTAATATTATAAAATTTCTAATTTATGAGTTTTTTAATTTTTTACTTAATTTTATGAGGCTAAAAGTGTTCCAAGATGGTCAAGGTGTAATGTGTGCCTTAAGAAGGCCTAATTATATTAGGTATCTATTAAGCCTAATGGTGGTTTTGGTCCTTATAGGTAATGACTAACATATGTAATGTTTTTTTTACTTATGAATTTTTTTTTGATATATTCCAATGGTGATCCATGTATGGATAGGTTTATATCCAACCAAGGTGGTGAGAGCATGAGTGAAGTATAAAAAGAAGGTCTAATAGGCCTAATTTGACTAGTTAGAATATTGAGGATATGAGAAAATGACATAGAAGTTTGGAAACCAAGTATATGGATTTAATATCATAATATATGTGTGATAAATATGTCATGAATATCTAATATATATTCTATAGATGATGAGCAAGATCATTTGACCTAATTATCCTAAGAAGTGGGCTAGTTGAGCAAAGAGGCCTAATAGGCTATTTGAGAAAGATAGAAGAGTGATAAGAGAAAAAGACGATAGAAATCATTATTTTAGTGAGAAATATGTGTACAAATGTGATCATAGGTTTTAGGTATTTGAGTTAGTGTTGAGTTACATGGGGGTGGTACCTATTTGCAAGTTGGTGCTTGCTAAAGTACTAGTTGAGTTGGTGCTTTACTAGTGAGGGGTTGGTGCCTCATTAAATTTTGATTCATTTATTACATTAATATAGTAAAATCTATGTGTTAATGGTTTTTATCCCCCATGATATTTTCACACATATATATTTTATTCATGTGTTGTGTTTCTACTTCATACTCATATGAATGGTTGATTGTGCATTTCTACAACTCTAGATTTGTTTGAATGATTAATGAATGACATATGAAATTAGAAGTTTGTAAAATTATTCACCCCCCTCTCATTATTTTTTCTTCCAAAATTAGTCTCATTTTTATACACAATTTTATCATGAGACATATCCAAGGTGCATGTGATATGTAAATGTGTGCCTAATATTGTGTATATACAAATCACATTCAGTTTCTAAAACTCTATTTTTGAACTGAAACCATAACACAATAAAATTTATGTATTGATTCCCTAATGTACTAATACCCAAATATACTGATACCCCAATCAAACTTTCATGGATTGTATTGAGCCTTACCCATCTACAACAATTGGTTTTTCTTTTTGGTTTGATTAGAGGGATTAAATCACTTAGTATCACCAATTTATTGGGTGAAATAATTACATCACTCACCTTATACAAAGATATACATATACATATATGTCTACACTTGATTTGTGTTATTCAATAATTGATACTCTCGATGGTTGAAGCACCACTCTTCTTATTATGCTTTGGGGCATGATTACCTCCCAACTATCCCTACTAAAATTAAAACACCACCATGGTGTAACACACTTGACCACTTGTAGGATCACTCATCTTCCGATCCAAAATATGAATGAGGTTATAATCCCCCTATCTACTTCTCTAGTTTGTAGCACTCCAAAAGCATCACTACATGACACATATATAAGTGTATTCTATCCATGTTCTTCATTTACATTAATTTGTATTATTTCCTACATACATATTATATACATTGATTTGTTTTATGGCATTTTCTTGATTTTAGGTAATGTTCATATGAAAAATTTAATAAAAACTAAATAAAAAACAATGTGTGTTGTCCACACCATGGTGTGCATTTTATTTTATTTTAAACTAGTAGTTTAAGTTTTCTTGCATTACTAGATTAATCAGTGGAAATTTAGACACCCATTTCTATACAAGTACACATATTTATAGTATTCTTGTATGTATATACCTTTTCACTTAGAATTATATATCTAGTGACATGGTCTCTCATGGACCTCTTCAATTTTAATTTATTTCACCTATGATTTACATTCTCCTTGGGCTTGTGTGTTATGATTATTTGTCCTCATATAATGTATGTTAGGGATCCATACTTGGTTTGCCTATTTTATATTTGTTTTATCCCCTAGATAGTTGCATTGAACCTAGACACTAGCATCAATGTTAGATTCCAACTTTGAAATAATTGGTTAGGCTTATCTTTTTATCTTTTACTTTGTGACCATTTTTAAGCCCTCTTGTCCCATCCTATAGTTAGATTTTTTACATGTCACTATGTTCTAATTTGAATTCAAAAGGTTCATATATATATAAAGTATATAATCTAGTTAATAAAATTAATAATTAGATAAGGTAACTTTTTAATTAGAAAGTATTATTTATCTCAATATATCAAAATACACTACAACACTGAATCAAATATCTCAAGCATTCAAAATGTCAAATATACTATTACATTTATACAAGGACTAGGAAAAAGAGAATATAGTTACACTATTATAATTCCACACACTTACATAGGAGGTAGAAATACATGTGAGTCTAAGGCCCTCTTAGGAGTATTGGCTATGTAGGTAACACTTAGAAATAAGTAGGGTTACTAAGACTATCTTGACTCATGTTATCGACCTTGTTTTACTAGGTTATAAGAGGTAAAATGTAAAAGAACTAGGGTTTTTTATTATCTAGATCTAGTGCACATGAAGACACATCTAGTGATGTAAAATAATAATATAGGTCATAGTGTATGCTTGATATAAATTTATAAATGTTCTTGTACATATCCTCGACTGGACACTTACATCAAGGTTGAACATAAGCATTGATGTTACTATTGTTAGCTGATGCAACTATACAAAAGACCAAAATAATCAGAATAAAGAATGAGGTAAAGTGAATATATTTATGGTCTACTTGGGATGACATGACCATTTCCATAGTCTCTAAAAAATAAAAAAATATACTCTCTTATCCCTTAGTTTATTAGTACTTGTATTTATTTCACATGCCTAAATAAGATATATTTTATAATTATGTATTACATTATAAAAACATAAATAATACTTGATTTCATTTAAACATCTTTATTGATTATATTGTTTTACTATAAATTCAAAAGTATTAAAACATGTAGGATCTATAGTGAATTATCTATAACACCCAAGAATGGAAGGGCTTCACTGCCTCATGTAGGTAATTTCCCTCATTTTTCATTGGCTACTTCAAACACTTGTGAAAATATATACACTTTAGAAGAAAAAGGAGGATAATTTAATAGTTCTAATAATAGTTGGGGACCCATTTATATGGTTTAATACCTATGTTATGTTGGTTAAATAAAACCTTATGATAAGGATACCCCTGCCTTTGATGTTTTCTTTCCCACTTGTTTTATAATGTTTCTCATTTTGTCCTATTTTGTAAAAAACATGTTGTACCAAATTTTTATGTCTTTAGGGTCTATTGGATATGGAATCTAGTAGTAATAGTTTATGGCAGTAGCCTCAAATTATTGAAAGAAATAAAGTTAATATATGGTGCATTAATATGAAGATAATTTATTTTCTCACAATAGTTATGGGAACTTGTAAAAGGTGGTTATATATAAGTTGTAGACCTAGAAACATTCAATTACCTCACTCAAGCACACATAAGTTTATTTATAGAGAATAAAAATAAGGATGCCAATGCTCCAAGCTACTTTCAAATAGAATTTTTTGATTTAGTATTTATAAGGATAGTAGTAGCTACCCATTCCTAGAAAGCTCAGGAAATTTTATAAAATGCCTATAAAGGTAGTGACAAGGTAAATCTTGTCAAATTGTAGATGTTGAGAAGGGACTTAGAGACCATACATATGATAGAAAATAAGTTAATAAATGATTTATTTACAAGTACAATGAGCATATTAAATCAAAATAAGATAAATATATATGCTCTTGAATATCATATAATCATAGAGAAGGTATCAATGAGCCTTCAAATTATATTTGATGTTATAGTGGTTATAACTAAGGATTCTAAAGATTTGGGAAAAATGATAATTGATGAGTTGATGGGTTCCTTATAAACCTATGAATAAAGGTTGAATACATCAAACACTTATTTCCATGAATAATCCTTTGATTCTAATGTCAATGTGATAGGTTGGGAGAGAGGTAAAAATAACAAAGGTAGAGGAAGAACTTGTATTAGCCAATAAGGTGGAAGACACGATCACCAAGAATCACATGAAAGAGGAAAAGGAAGGAGAAGCAACTCTTTAAGAGGTGGTTATACACAAATTTATGACAAGTCTAATGTACAATGCTATTATTTCAATAAGTATAGATACTATGCTAGTAAGTGTAGAAAGAAAAAGTATGATTTAAATAGGAAAATCTCAAAATTTTCCAAGGCATAAGACATCGAACCTAGTAGGAGTGAGAAAGGTGGAAACTTGTTCATAACATGCAATATAGATGAGCAAAGTAGTAGATAAATATGGTATTTGGATTGTGGTTGTACCAATCACATGAGTGGGAAAAAAGAGATATTCAATCACATATATGAGTCAATCAAATCATAAGTGAATATGGAAAAAAATGAGAAGTTCCCCTTCATGGGTAAAGGAATCATCTCTATCTACACCAAAAAAGGTGACAAGAATAAAATTCAAGATGTATATTATCTGTAAGGGTTGGATCATAATCTAATCATCATTGGGAATCTTGTCAAAAAAATATGGGATGAAATTTGAAGATGGAGAGTGTGTTATTTATGATAGAACTAGCTTCAATGGTATATTTACACATTATATAAAACAACCAATAGAATTTTTCCCTTGAAGATGAAAATTGAGTTAGTAATAGCATTAAAAATAGTGGTGGTCAATGAATATACCCTTTATCACCTTACGTATGTAAATTTGATTTTTGGTAGAATGAACCTTCTTCAAAAGAAAAAAATGGTTAGAGAGTTTACCCTTATATAAAAACCAAACAAAGTGTGTGAATACTCTAAATTAGGGAAGCAACTAGGAGTGTCTTTCATGTGGGTAAGTCTTGGAGATCAAGAGATCTTATTGATCCGATTCATTCATACCTATGTGGTCCCATAAATATTCCATCATTATATAATAATTTTTATTTCATTACATTCATTGATGATGTCAATAAAAAGACATGATGTATTTTTTGAATAATAAGTCAGAGGCATTTGAAACATCTGAGTAGTTAATGACCATGGTTGAGAACCAAAATGACCATTATATAAACATTTTTAGAACAGATAAAGGGACAAAATATATTATGAAATTAGTGTATGAATTTTTTTCAAGGATAATGGAATAAAAAATAATTATAGTGAGATATACACCATAAAAAAATGGTGTATCTGAGAGGTACAATTGAACCATTCAAGAGATGGTAAGAACCATGCTAAAGGCTAAAGGTTTTTCTAATGAGTTTTGGGTTAAGGTTATATCAAAAACAATATATTTACTCAATATTTGTACTAAAAAGAGTGTTGGGGATATGATCCCTCAATAAACATGGAACAATAGGAAACCATGTGTTGAACTCCTTAGAGTGTTTGGATGTGTGGCATATGCACATGTGCTCAAACAAAGAAGATCAAAGTGAGATGATAAAAGAGAGAAATACATATTCATTAGATGTAATGAGAAATTAAAATATTACTAGCTATATAATTTAATCACTATGAACCTAATAATTAGATATGATGTTCATTTTACTAAGAATATAATGTGGTAAGATAGATAAGAAGAGTAACAACTGCAAATAGGAGATACTGGACCCTTTCTTAAGACTAAACTAGTAAGTAGTTGATTTAACAATTATGGGAATATTGTTGTATTTATTCTTAATTTAGTTAAAGGGTTTGAGTAGTAAAATTATCCAATAATTATGCTATAATTAACTTAATAATTTGTTAATTCTTATTGTTGTTTAGATTTTCTAAAAATATAAAATGAGTAAGGAGAAATATGACTTATCTTAAAACTATGTTGATCTGACTAAGACATAGGCTAATATTGACTATGTAAGACTAGGACACTATCAAAAACTAAGATTTGGAATTAATTTTATAATTGTGTAAGAGCATAAAAATTGGATAGGAGTGACACTAGAATTGTATTCCACCTCTGTCATTATTATCCTGAGGATCTAAGCTTTCTAGGTTTTATTTGTTAGGTCTGTGTGACCCTATCTAAGAATTTTTGATAGTTAGAAGATTATATAGCTCCATGTAAAGTGTATTATTTATTAAAACCCTATCTTCCATTATTATTGGATCAATTTCAAACAAGTGGGGGGGGGGGGGGGTTAGTTTGTGTAAGATTCACTAGACGTGGATCAAGATCCTTTGTTTGGGCACGTTGCCTACATATAAATACTCTGAAGAGGGATCAAGCCATATGTAGTTCTCCCACTTGATGTGCTTTGTGTAACTAAGTTTATGAAGATGTATAATGCTAAAATATATGTACATGAGATGGTTAGGGATTGGTGTAAGTATTTAAATAAGTTTTTAAGTGTATTGGCTAGTTGTATGTATAAAATAGGAAAGATTAATTTAGTGATCTTACCTGTATTCTTGTTTGCTTAGTGATAATTTCCAACCCTTTCCAAATGATATTTTATTGAGATTTTATGGGGATATATTAGTCATGGATTGAACTTGATCACATTAGGCTGATAAAGAGAAGGACGGGGAATTAAAATAGATTGACCATTGGGGCTTGAAATAGACTTGGACAATAATGCTAAAAGTAGATAGGAGTGGCATTACTGATATAGTCTAGGTGTGGTGATACTATCCTAAGCATACAAGACCTAGGGGGATGGATTAGTGAATGAAAGAGGAGTATGGCTTTTCTGGAATTACGTTTGGAAGGATACACATGATTGGGAATTAGTGAAAACTATCTTATGAGGGTCATGAGAGCAAGCAAGAGAGACCTATGGGTTGGGTGTCATTAGCCATGCTCAAGTTACCAATTTTTGCATTTTATATGACTAAATTTCCCTCCCCCCCCCTTTATTATAATAATGTAGCAAAGAAAAATACTAGGATAAAGGAAATAAATAAAGCATACCTGAACTTACCTATAAGGTTACAATTCAACAAGTTATTGTGATGTTATGTGTACATATAGATAGCACATTGTGAATTATAAATTTGTAATAAAAATGAGTATATCAGTTCTTACTAGATATGTTATATCTAAAATAATAATGTACAAAGCTAGTTAAGAGAGAGAGGAAGAGAAAGGAACAAATACACCCCATTGTGTACATAAACCAATACAAACCTATTGTAATGTAGAGTGATGTTTGATTATGTTGGGTAATGCTATAAGGTGTTGTACCAAGAGTAATATCATGAATGAAGCTGAGTACTCAATTCCTCAGAAGTGGATCAAGAATGCAAAGGCTATCACTTTAGCTCCATCATCACCCACTAAATGAATATAAATGGTCATCCATGTGTTGATTGATATTTGGATAATGTGTCCAATCCTTCTGAATAAGAGGCTCAAGAATACAAAGGCTAGCTATTCCTTTGGATTCATCATTTCCTCATGAAGTGAAGCTATAAAATGATTTCAGTATGAAATGTGTGTCATATGAGATGGATCTTGAATCCCATAAATTTACTATTATCTATCAATGTTGGCATGGATATATGAATGTATGTTAGAAACTAGGCCACTTTTGGCCACTCTAAAAGATGGAGATTAGGCTTATATGAAAGCCACTCCAAAACCAGTGCACTAAGATTATATGAATACCACTAAAAAAATCAAAAACTCTGGAGGTTAGGCTTGTATGAAATCCATTCCAAAATGATGTCAACCACCTGTAGATGGAGTAAGGCATCTAACTATTTATAATGCTTGGGTTATACTAAATTTGGAAAGAAAAGAAAAGAAATGTGCCACATACATTGCCCTTAATCACTGGTGTTTGAAACATGGATTTTGTTATGGAAGTAATATCAACTATCATATTTGAAACTAGAATTGAAAACCATAATTTTGTGGACCCCTTATATCTATATTCGTTGAGTGAAAGTGTACTAAACTATTGAATCTGGTCTAAATTATAGTTGACAAAATTATAACTAAACTTACCTTTGTATCTATTTTTAGAAAATCTATTTTTCTACTATTTGGATAGGATCACTGAAAGTGGAAACTAGTGGCACTGGTGCTATATTCCAAGTTATGTGCTATTGTCTAAGGCAAAATATGGTAAATGTTCTAGATTCTTAACTATCTACTTGGTTTGTTTTGATTGGTTAATATTTTAGGTGTTCTGAATGTTACTTTTTTATCATTAAGAGCTTTGATCTCTGTGACAAAACCCTTTTTTTTACCCTCTTTTCTAAGGGTAGGAATGAATACCTTGTAATGACTTCCCTCATAAGAAAGAGCCCTACAAGTGTGTTATGTTACAAATATACATGATATAGCAATGATAATTGATAAGATATCTCAAGATATAACATGATTTATATTAAGAGATTGTTATATAAATAGGGGTATGCCTAGATAGATATAACATTATAATAGCATGTGCAATGTACTAAAATGAAATTTAAATTTTGGTTAGTTATTAGTTTTTAGTTATAGGGATGAAGCATGATCTCCATCATGGCATCCAAGAAAGCAAGATAGTGCATGATGTGGATCATGACATTGCAAATAATGAGAAGCAAGCAAGAAACAAACGCACAAGGTAAAAAGAAATAAGCATACAAGAGTGGCCAAGAGGCCAAATAAATAAGGGACATGGGCACATATAACTCAAATTGGAAAACAAGCATATAAGATATGTTCAAATGCCACATACACATATAATTGAAACAAGCAAAGTTTCCATGAAAGCCATAATCATATGGAAGAGTAGAGGCAAAATACATTGGAAAATGTCCTAAGGAATATACAATAGACAAAAAGGAATGGAAAAGTGCAACCACATCAAGCTATGATAAGCAAGAAAGGAAAGCATGTAAGAAATTAGAAGTACAAACACATCTAACTAATCAAAGTAAGAAGTGAATGTATGTAAAACATGTTAGTATAAGACTAGGTATATGATAAGAAATACACAAGTGTTATATACTAATGAGTGTCGATATAGTAATTTGTGTAAGATAGTAAATAATGTACATCAACATGATAACTAGAGTGTGTGGTGTAGGAATGACATAACCTAGATTGTGTAGTCATGTAGAAGATGCCTCTAGTGGGTATGTATATTGATGTATATCTCAAATGTATAAGTAGGATGCCCCCTCAATGGATAGAGTGAAGCAATCAAGAGGATAGATGTCACTACACACACTCAAAGAAGATCAAGTGAAGCATGGTAATGTAGAAAAACTGATAAACAATAATATATAACAACAAAAGTAAGTCTAGCATGATAGTATAAATGTAGATCATAGATAATGCATACATCAAAATATTTGTATTATTTTGGTATATTTGAATGTTTTAATATTTTGAATATGTTATTTTATTTTTTAATTTTTGATATATTTGAGCTATGTAAAATAAAGCATAAGAAACTATGTATAAGCAAGGCTGAGAAGAGATGATACTAACTAATGAGTTTCATAGGAGACTCCCTATCATGGTGTCCTATATGAAGGAGAGGGATCATACATGATCATGAAGCATGATGGAAATGCTAAGACTATGGTTCTAAAAGTTGTATATGTTATAAATTCTCTAAAATCTCTAAAGTAGAAACTAATTTTAGGGTCCCCTTATAACTCTAAGAAGTTGATGCAACTACAGGGCTCTTAGGGACCCACCTGGTAGTAGGAGAAGCTCTCTAAACATGTGCTCTATGAGTGGATACATGAGATCTCAATGATACTAATATAGGTGTGATCATTATAGCTATAATTTATCTATAATCTTGAAGTTTTGGAGGTGTATGAACTCTTTATGTTAGTGATGGATGCCTCAACTATGTCTGAATCAAAACTAGAGGAGGAACTATAACTGGTGGAGAAATTAGAACTTGAGGCTGAACTAAAACTGGTAAATTTATTATAGAGGATGGCTCTAAATTGGGGAGTGGTAACCCATATGAAACTCCACCAACCATAATAACCTAATTAGCATGAACTAATTTCATGCATCTATGAACTATATAAGGTACTACTTAAAGTTTCTAAATCCATGGTCAACCAAGTTACATATTGAAAAATATTACACTGGTAACAATAGTGAATGGTGTGGCCATATGTTTTGGACCCACCTATAGATGAAGTACAATCTCACCCAATGAAATCTATATGTGCCCACTAAATCTATTAATAAATGTGTCTGTCAGTGTAATATCCTACTCTAAATATCCCAAATGCTATAATAATGTCATAGTGCACATGTTCACACTGGATCTATTATCTATGAGAACACTCTGAATAGGATGATAATGAATGTGGGATCTAATATAGAGTGCATGATAATTTGTAACATCCTAAATGATATCCTACTCTAAGAAGGAGATGGAAGGTCTAGCTAGAACTCTGGAATTATATACACCAATCATGTTGCTCAAAGGATGTAACTCAACGAAAGGTGCCCTATATGTATCTAGTTGGGGTTGTGCATGATATGCATGATGAACCCCTAATGTTTCCCTTGTCTCCTATTTATAATGTTGTGAAAAATGATCTGAAAATTTTTTCAATGTTTTATCCTATGTTGGCTTGCCCTGAGGAGGATCAATTAAAGTGCCAAGATCAATATGATTTCCATCTATTAAATCTTGTATCTTGTGTCTCAAAGTAATGTATCTATTTATTGTATGTCATAGTGCCCTGTGAAACTTGAAAAATGCATGTTGATCATATCCCTATGGAAGAGGCTTTGTTGGGTCAACTTCCCAAATACGAGGGAGAGATATGATGTTACATTCCAATAGTTGTTATAAAACTCTGGATGGAGAAACTGGTAGATTGGTAAAATTTCACCAAGGAGTTGTTGATAAAACCACATACTAAGGGGTTCCAAAGCTACATTATCTATTTCTTGATTTTAATTGTTTCTATCATTGATCTTGACTTTGTATGAGACTTTTTTGTTACTCTTGGTTGTTGCTTATGAGATACTTGTGTACTTAAGTTTGCCCATTGAAATTAATTTGACCTCTCTTTCTTTTAGTGTGTGACATGATTTAGTGAAGGAAGAAAACCTTTTAAACATAATTGATTCATGAAAAGCTGGTAGAAGACTCTATTTGAAGAGATCTTGTAACTCTTGATCAGCCATGGGATTAGTCATCTTAGCCAAAATAGTATTATATCAAAGAACATAATCTATGAGATGCTCATTTGACCTTTGTTTCTATTGTGCCACTTGATCATATGAAACCTTATCACCAATGTTGATACTGAAGTGAGTTAGGAACATGTTAACTAAAGGATTGAATGTATTAATTGACTAATTTGGTAGATTGTAGAACCATTGTAAAGCATAATCATTTAGGCTCCATAGAAATAGCTTGGTAAGTAACCAGTCATTTGGTATATAGTCCAAGAATGTTACATGAAAAGATCTCAAATGTGTCTTTGGATCACCCTTTCCATCATATAGATTAATCTTGGGTTGAACAAAACCTTGTGGCAAGGGTGTAGAAGTAATGTGATGTGCTAATGGTGTATGCAATAAAGCAAAAGAATCCAAATCCTGTATGGGTCTAGAGGCAAATTGCTTGAGATGTAGCACCTTGGATTGAAGATATCTTATCTCTTGGACAAGGGCTACCACATCAAGAGATAGGGATGTAATAGATATATCTAGTGGCATAGAGGTAGGTTGGGTTGCTATAGAGGGTTATTGAGACATAGTTGCCACCGTAGAGTCATTTACAACTGGTTGCTCTGTGGTTTGAGAAGATTGACAATTGTTCACTTTTTGTTGTTCCTCTTGAAGTATTTTTAAAATATCATCTTGCATTTTAGGGTCTTTATTTAAAAGTTCTTGAAGTTCCCTTTTATCAATTTTATTAAAACTAGTGTATTGGGCTATTGTTAAGGTAGAAAAACAAATTGAGATTTCATTAAATTTTTTGCAATAATTTGTAATAGACAAAGTGCTAGAAAATGGAAATACTAAATATAGAAAATGTAAATTCCTAAAAATAGTTAGTTGGAGATTACAGAAAAAGAATATGAAACTTTGAAACATGTAAGGTGATATCTTAAGAAAAAATGGGACCTAGTGTATGCAACTAGGTTTTGAAAGATAATTATTTAAAAGCAATTACAATGAAATTTGGAAATTTAAAGTGATTTTTTGAATGAAATATACAACTAAATATTTAGAAAATTATTGGAAAAAGCTTGTTTGAATAGGACTTAGTATGCACAATTAGGGTTTTGAGAAAAATATTTTTTTGTAAATTACTATTAAATTTTGAACTTTGAAGTGAATTTCTGATTTTAATATGATAGTAAAAAATTAGAAAATTATTGGAAAAATACTAGGAAAATACCAGGACCTAATATGTGCAACTAGGGTTTGAAAGAAAATTATTTTAAAATTAATATGTAATTTTAAAATTAATATGTAATTTTAAAATTTTATGCTAATTTTTTATTTTAATAATTAAATAAAACATTATAAAAATATAGGAAAAATTAGCAAGAAATTTACCCTAGGGTTTCTAGGGTTTTTATGTGCAAATGAGGTAAGTTGGGTTCATCAAATGATTTAACAATTTTGGGAATATTGGTGTATTTATTCCTAATTTAGTTAAAGAGTCTAAGTAGTAAAATAAATTAATAATTATGATAAAATTAACCTACTGATTTATTAATTATGATTACTATTTAGACTTTCTAAAAATAGTAAATGAGTAAGGAGAAATATGGCTTAACTTAAAATTATGTTGATCTAACTAAGACAAAGGCTAATATTGATTGTGTAGGATGGGGACACTATCATAAACTAAGATATAGAATTAATTTTCTAATTAGACAAGAGCATCAAAACTAGATAAGAGTGGCACCAATGTTGTAGTCCACCTTTTCCATTATTGTCCTGAGGATATAAGCTTTTTGATTTTTGTTTGGCATCTATGTGACTCTATCTATGAATTTTTAGTAGTTGGAAGTCTATAGAGCTCCCTGTAGAGTACATTTTTTTATTTAACCCTATCTTCCATTATGCTTTGATTATTTTTGAATAAGAATGGGAGGTTATTGTATGCAAGATTCACTAGACATGGATCCATATCCCTTATGTGGGCATGTTTCCTACATACCAATA
The DNA here is from genome assembly GCA_037957365.1 of Torreya grandis. NCBI lineage: Eukaryota > Viridiplantae > Streptophyta > Pinopsida > Cupressales > Taxaceae > Torreya > Torreya grandis. Next base: position 392,591 of record JARHVA010006472.1, on the reverse strand, counting down.
CTTTGAAGAGGGATCAAGAAATATGTAGATCTCCCACTTGATGTGCTTTATGAAATTGAGTGTATGAAGATGTAGAATACTAAACTAGATGTACTTGAGATGGTTAGGGATTGGTGTAAGGATTTGAATAAGCTTTTAAGTGTATCAATTGGCTATATGAAAATAATAGGGAAGATTTATTGAGTGGTCTTGCTTGTATTCTTAATCGCTTAGTGATAATTTCCAACCCTTTCTAAATGATCTTTGAATGTGATTTAATAGGGATCTATTAGTCATGAATTTAATTTTCTCATGTTAGGTTGATAAGGAGAAGGATTACAAAAATAGAAAAAATTAACTATTGGGTCCAAAAATGGACTTGGACAATAACACCAAAATAGGATAGGAGTGGCATTGGCATTATAGTCCAAGTGTGGTGCTACTATTTAGAGTCTATGAGACTTAGGGGGATGGACTAGTCATGCAAAATGGAGTCTGGCTTAGCTAAGATCAAGTCTAGAAGGCTATGGATGACTAGGAATCAATGAAAACAAGCCTATGAGGGTCATGAGATCAAAAAAGAGGGACCTATAGATTGGGTGTCATTAGTCATGCTCAAGTTACCAATTTTTTAATTTTATATGACTACAGTAGTACATCCACTCATACACTAAGTTGGAGCCATATTTCACAAAGGACTAATTAATATGGTGGTAGAAACTAATAAGGATCTCAAGTAACATATCATGAGACAAAATTATCATCCTCCAACTCAATTCAACACTTAGATAAAATAAAGATATTGTAAGACATATATAAAAACTCAAGGTATGATTAAAATGAAGATGAAACAATGAGTTTTGATCATTTTTAGTAGTTGATCCTATCTATTTTGAGGATTCAATCAAGGACATCAAGTGGTGTGAAATAATGGATGAAAAAATGCATGCAATAGATAAAAATTAGATGTGGGACTTATTATGCCTTCCAACATAAAAAGAGGTCATAGGATTCAAATGGGTTTATAAAACTAAAACTAATCCAAAAGTAAAGATAGATAGACATAAAACAAGGGTATTTGATAAAGGATAGAAAAAATTACCTAGACGTGATTATAATTAGACATTTTTCCTCGTAACAAGGCTAAAAATGATGATAAAAATAATTAAAATAAATGGTCAACACAAATGGAAAGTGCATGTATAATCAACCTTCTTGAATGGTGTGATAGAAGAAAAGGTTTATGTGGGACAACCACTTAGTTGGAGATTATCGGGCATGAGGACAAGGTATATATGATAAATAAATCATTATATGGACTTAATCTGGTACCAAGGGCATGGTACAACTAAAAAGATTCATATTTGTTGAATAATGGATTTAGAAAAGGTGGTAGTGAGCCTAATCTCTACATTAAGGTGAATAATAAAGGTATTCTAATTGTTATTTTATATATGTATGAATTAATATTTAATGGAAATAAAATTTAGTCCATAGAAGAATTCAAAATCATACATGAAGGAGGAGTTTTAAATGACTAATTGCATTTTATCGAAGTATTTTTTTGGCCTAGAATTTAAGTAAATTAATAAAGGCATATTTATATGCCAAGTCAAGTATGCAAAAGAGATTTTGGATATGTTTAATATGTTGGATAACAAACTAGTATCTACACTAGCTGAAACAAGTTTGAAACTACACAAATAATATTGTAGTAACAATGTGAATCCCACATGGTATAAAAATTTAGTGGGAAGTTTAATTTATTTGATTGTAACTAGATCAAATATCGTGTACATAATCGGTCTCATTTATATATTCATGGAGACACTAAAATAGACACATTGGAAACCATGTAAAATTATCTTGAGATACGTTAATAAAACAAGAGGATATGGGATATCCTATATATAGTAGAAGATGACTTTCAGTTGGTTGGCTATATAGATAATGATTGGGCCAAGAGTCTTGATGATTAAAATAACATGATAGAATATGTGTTCTATATTGGGTTAGGATCTATTTAATGGGATTCAAATAAATAACCTATATTTTCACTTTTCGCTATTGAAGTCAAGTATATAACAACTAATTAAATACCATATCAGGCCATATAGATTAGAATAATCCTATTAGATTTAAATGAGGAGTAATAAGGAGATTAAACTATATTTTTTGACAATATATCCTCCATTGTATTATCAAATAATCAAATTTTTCACGGAATAAGCAAACATATTGTAATAAAGTATCATTTTGTTACAAAATTAGTTGAAAAATGTGAGATAGAACTTAAATTTTATAAGTCTGAGAAGAAACTTGGTAACATTTTTTCTAAGCCTTTCTAAAAAGATAATTTTATGTGTTTAATAGGGACTAGGGGTCATAAATTAATTAACATTAGCTCTATAAATTTACATGATGGATCCAGGTATAACTAGACTAGATCTAAAGATCACTAATCTGGCTCTGGAAATCACCAGTCTAGCTTCAGAGATTGTTAGGAGATAACTAATTAAGTTAAAAAGGAGTCTAAAAGTTAAATTTGGGTTGAATAAGATTCTATAGAGCATGAAAGTAAGGTCAATATTAAATGGGGGTGTTAAAATATAGTAACGTTTCCCTCACCTACCTATTTATACACTTGTCAACTCTAGAGATATCTTCTATAACCAATTAAACTTAGCAACCTCATTTAATGCACTTAATTTTAATTTTAAAATTGTTTTTTTGAATTATTTGGGATAAGTTAAAATATAATGTAGGTAGGGATGTTAAATAGAGGAAAATGAAAATGATAATAATAGAACATGAATTATAAATAGAAAAACACATAGTAGTAATAGATTGTGGGAGACAGAGAAGGCAAAAATGAATAAGGTAGAGCAGGTAAAATACAAAAAGAGAGATAATAGTATTTGAAAGAACATGAGAAAAAAATAGAAGGTGTAAGGAGGACATAAGTAAGCAAAATCATATAGATAAAGATAAAAAAGGGAACAACAATGATTATCTATAACATCAAATAAGGAAACATTACGTAAGTAAATAATGACATAATACCATCTAGTATATTAGTTTTTGTAAGAGTTTTAGAGTAGTTTTAGTTGTAATGAATTAAATTTGTAATCATTTTATATAATAAAGTTTTTTTAATCAATATATAAGCATATATTTTTGAGTGTTTTTCTAAATCCCTACTCCCATATATTTACTCTTTTAAGCTTATTGCCTTGTATCTAATTTGTCATATTTGATGGTTCTAGATTTATCAGGAGCCAACCTCTATAAGAGCTTAATATTAATCTCTTTCACCTATTTAATTATTTCTATATGAATATTTATTTCAAAATATTTAAATTTATTATTAATTCACTTTTAACCTACGCCAATGAATATTCAATAATTCATCTTTACCCCCGACTAATGTTGAGGTATTTTTACTGGCATATTTCTTTCAAAATATTTAAATTCCTCCAGGCTCATATTTAATTATTTATACAGATATTTATGAGGTCCTCCATTATGCATGAAATTTATTATTTGGACTCATTTATGTTTAATATGGAGGATAAAAATTGAACCAAAAATTCACCCTATACTTCTTTGTTCCTATCTATGCTGGAAATGATTCCAAAGAATTAAAACTTTAATTGAAGAGTGTGTTGCCCATATCTATCTATATTATATACGCCATAATTAAATAGAGGAAACATGAGACTTTTATTCAAATTTTACTTTATTTGTTAGATTAATTATCTCATTTTTAATCATTAGGTTATTACATTTAAAATTACATTGAAAGCATTAATTTTTTTTTATTGGAAGCATTTTATTTATTAAAAATATAAAATCATGTAAATAAATATATGGGAAACACTAATGGCTACTAATTATTGTGGATTACTAAAGCATGAATATTAAAAAAATGTTGGAAGAGTCTGTCCCTAAAAATTTGGCAAAATATATACATTTTAATAAAATTTAATTGTTTGTATTTGAAAGAGAATACTTATCCTTCAATCAAATAATAAATTATTGTTAGGTTTATCATTTATGTATTTATTTTTATATTAATTTTAAATTTTTATAAGTTAAACAATAGGTCAATCAAAAGTTAATTATCTTAATAATTGTCAAACACTTTTGTCTCATAATCTTTTACTATTTTCAAAAATAAAAAAGTATTGGATATTTTATAGAAGTAATGGTTGTTTCCCATATTCCTTTTATAATAGTGAAGAATTTGAAAGGATGGAAACTTATAAATTATTCATTAAAAATAAATTATAAATATTAAACCTTAGGAAGCATGGGAATATGAAGAGACACAATCACACAGTGCATATAAATGTCTTAATACCATTTCCTCATCTCACCTTGATCCCTATTTTATGTTAGTTTTGTATAACACCTACCCTCTTACCTTTTTAATTAGATAATGCTCTATCATTACAATTCTCTTGAAAGGATGGTTAGAAAAGGACTTAGATGGGAATTTAATGTTCTTATAAAATATTGATTTATTTGCAAGTTGTAAAAAGATCTGAGGTAACACACAAGAATAGATAGATCCTTTTTTTCTCAACATTGAGCTATGTGAATAAGTGACACTCTATGGTTTGTTAGGAGTGTCAATCATGATCTTCAACACCATTTGTGGCCTTTATTGGATAATTTTTTCTATTTTAATTTTCAACTATTTGATGTTGATTCAAGGGCTAATATGATCTTCATTTGAATTTATTTATTTTATAAACACACATGAATAATATTTTATTCAAGCACATTTTATATAACATGTGTGTGTGTGTGTGTGTGTGTGTGTGTGTGTGTGTGTGTGTGTGTGTGTGTGTGTGTGTGTGTGTGTGTGTGTGTGTGTGTGTGTGTGTGTGTGTACTTATATTTCACATGAATATATTGAGTACTTGCATGTATTATAGATAGATCAAACAATCATTAGATCATTTTTGATTGGTGAAGATAGTATTTTTTGTGGAACACTTTTGGAACATGTCCTAGGTTTGCATGTCACTAGAATTATTTTCAATTACATGTAATTTACTATTATTCAACATATTTTTTTATTTTTTAGGCATCTCATAATTAGAAGGTTATTAAAATTTTAACCAACCCATAACCCATGCCCCTAATGATTCATTTCCCCCTCAAGTTTAAATATTATTTATATTCTAGTGTAAGGTGGAGAAGATTTATTTTTTTTCCAATTACTGAGGTCACAATACAAAAAATAGATAAAATTAATTTAAATATTCAAACTAGGAAAGTAAATTTTTCAAATCAATTCCAACTTATTTTTCATCTTCCAAAATCATACTCACACTCCACACAAACTATAAGTGTCACTCTTACTCCATATACATGTCTATGTTTGATGTTGGTTTTTTGGGCAAGGCCACTCTCATTCTTGGGTATACATTTATATGTTCTAACCCTAATGACAATCACCATATTTTGTAATATTTAAGATATGCCTATAATCACTCTATGCTTTCCCTACTTTTGGAACCAAATTTATTAATTAGGCTTTTATTAACATTTTTCATGTATTATTTACTATAATTAATAATAATCGAGTAATTATGTTATAATTTTATCATAATCCATTTATCCATATTACATTTTTATGAAAATGTGTTATATTATACCCATTAAGGGTTCTAGCTTGTTCAATATTTACATTTTACTAATGTTAATTTCATTGAATGCTCTTAGATTCACTAGTCTTAGCTTCATTTTTATTGATTTTATTGATCATATACCCTAGCTTATTTTTTTATAAAAAAATACTATTCTAAGTGTTTTGTATGGTGTGTATATTTTATGCTTGATTTTAGCTAATGCCACCTAAATTGATTAGATAGAATAATCCAACAAAAAATATTTTTAGGCTTAGTCAAGGACCTATTGGTTTTAATGAAATTCATTTTGATTAATTTTAGATCAAGCCTAAAAAATGAAATGAAATATAAAATCTTATATAATGTTTTGCTAAAAATTGTACATTCTATTGAAAATTATAAAAATGATGTCTTTGAAAAAATCCAATGTTTATTCTTTGAATGATAATGTTTCGAATGGATTTGTTGATGAAATTTTATTACACTATCTTTAATAGATGAAAAGTATGCATTCTCTTATTTTTGGATGATGAAATCTAACCCAAGGCATGAGTTATAGGTTTTGAGACTCAAAAGTAATAACTGGTGGAATATAATTAGTCGCATATGACCTAAAGCCTTTTACAGAAAAAGGTTCCAAAATATATTACTTTGAAAGTTCAAGTAACACCTACATACTAACAAAGACATGCATATTCAAAGTGATGATAATCTAAAGTACAATAATTTGAATATCTATTTTAACCTTTTAGGGTTTAGCTTATGTAATTATTATGTTTGATTAAAGGAATGAGTAAACTAAATTGGGTAAATAATATGCATAAAATATAGCCACTAATTTGTTACGTAATGGAATACCTTTGAAATTTCTAAAAATAGTAATAAATAGTATAAATAAATACTTACATAGAAAACACATAATAAACATGATCTAAGTGTTGTAAAATGAGATAGAATCTAGTATGAGAGTCATAAATTGGATCCCTATGTCATAACCCTTCCTAAACAATAGTGCCACAATTGGACAGTAGCACCATGTATCTCTAGTGTCCTAATATTAGCACTAATGTCCTCTATACAAGACTATCTAAAACTTATGGGTGCACTTATGTCTAGATTTGTAGGGTCCATTCTTATGCACATGAATTATGTAACTCTATATTTTTCCTATAATGATTGATTTATCATGTAAAACCTAATCCTCCATGAAATTAGGGTATGAGCTAAAAAGTGTGTTAGTAGGATAGGTTGGAAATTCTTGAAACCCAACTATGAAGAGAGTTTCCTACATACCAATAATCTAAGGAGGGATCAAGCCTAATGTATTTCTCCACATAGAAGTGTTAGTGCAAGTGTAAATTATGATAGTATGATAGTGGCCTTGAGTTCCTTGAGTGTGGTTGAGATTATAAATCTATAAAATCTGAGCTTAGGGTGATTGTACATGGTAGTATGCATAAGTAGGTCAGAATAGAGATTAATAACATTCATTGTGCTTAGCATATTCCATGCTTGAATAGGTATTTTGAATATAATTTCCATCTAGTGGATATAGGGCTAAAATTCATGTATTTATAGCATTTTTTTACTTGTGTAGATAATAAAATATGTCTAGGTTGAGCTTAGGAGGATTCTGATTTTGAAAATATATTCATTAAAAAAAGATAAGGTAGAGGAAATAGGCACCATTTTTGGGATACTATCACCACCACATGGATCTATTTTCCTTATTATGCTGCTGCTATCTAGTTGGTAAAACACTAGGCACAAAGGGCTATGATTAGGAAATGAGGGTCTAGGACTATGCTTGAGATGGCTAGGGATGCCTATGGCCTACATAAAGGTTGGATAGGTATGATAATAGGCTCTAGGATAGGCCTAGGGATAAGCTATGGATATGTAGTCTCAAATAGCACTCTTAGCTCTCTAATATCACTTGTAGGTGGTTACATTGCCCCCCCCCCCCCCCCCCCCCCCCCCCCCCGCCATTTATGTTATAAATTTAACAAAGGAAAATGAATAGGATAAAGGAAAAAGAAGCATACCTAGACTTACTTAGGAAGTGAAGCCCATAAAGTTGGATATGAGTATGTGAAGCTAGGTAATTTGAAGCATGACCCAATGCATTTACTTCAAGTGAAACATGCATAAATTAGTCTTTACTTAAGAGATATCAAAAGTAAAAAACTATGTTGAGTAAAGAAGTAAAACTATGTAAAAAAATTAGAAAGAGTAAAGGAATGAATACACCTCATTGGGTATGTGAACCAATATATGAACCTAGTTACAACCTATGTGTGTGCATATAAATAGTGATCAATCAGTGACTAACTTGGTCTAAGTTCATAGCTTGCTCAATCCTCATGTGTGGGTGGCTCAGGAACTCAATCTAGTTTTGACTCCATCATTGCCCACCTATACTTAATGGATCATGACCTATGAATATCTTGGATTGGATTAATAGTGTGTCCAACCCTCTCATGAGATTGGATAAATAACTCAAGTAGGATGTGAATCCATCATTACCCACCCATGTGTAGTATATACATCTAAAACTGAACTACACAAAGCACTAAAAATGTCTGAATATCTCTAACATGTACATTAGCTCTACAGCCACTCAAGTAGACTAGGTGGTTTTGGACCACTCAAGAATGCCAACCACTACAGATGGAGTAAGGCATGAAACTAGTGACAACCTAGAATATGATTTTGAGTGTATACAACATAGAGAATGACATGGTATTTTTCATTTCATTTGATCAATTAGTGTGTAACTGAGCATATGGAAATAAAGTGTCATGCATATGCCCCCAAATATGATATTTGAGAATATGGATTCTAGACCAAGTTGTAATAAATTATATCTAGCTATATGATCTAAGTATGTGAATGATCATGTTGTGCATAATGACCCCAATTAATAAAGCTGATATGAATCTAAGAAAAAATTAAGTATAATTGATGAACCTATAATTACATATGTACGAACCTATATTATACCTATTGTACTATTTTAGCCAATCTAAATTGTTTTAAAATTGAGGCTACTTAATAGTAGCACCATATCTTAGATAGTAACACCATGCAACATTAGTATCCTTATTTGGGTACTAATATCATAGTTTAAATTATATACAACTATACCACTTTTTGCGTCACTATTTTTCCTCTGTGTTTACTTGTGTCTGATTTTATATAACTGAGCTTGTGTGCTAAAAAATGTAATGTGAGTACAATATATGACCCTGATCTCTATGAAAACCCATATAAATTACCCCTCTTTTGAGGGGAGTTGTTGATCTTGTGCAATAATTATCCTCAAAATAAAAATCTTTTCAAAATGCATGCTAGCTAGAGCATATATGATAACTACATGATAATCCAATATAATGTCCATACATAAAATCAAAATGTAAGATTACTTGAGCATAAGTATGTAATTCAAGATTTATGTCATGTATAGCATTTCATAAGGGTGTCAAGATAGATGTAATCAATGTATGTAACAATAAATCTGAGTAGAACTAAGTAGTTAGTTAGGGGGATGGTGCATGATGTCCATCATGACACCCAAGTAGGAAGGGTAGATGCATGAGGTCCCTCATGACATAGAAATATGGTGTGTATAACAATAAAATACAAGTGTGGAGGCCATAATACGTAAAATAAAGAATACACACAAAACACATGAGGCACATAAAGTAGGCCAAGTGGACATAATACAAAATACGTAAGCACATGTCACTAAATTTGAGAAAACAAGACATACAATTACATGTTCAAATGTCCACACATGCAAGCAAAAAATAATTTGGCTTAGATCCACATAGAATGACATGTTCAAATATCTACACACACAATTAGGAAAGCACACACAAGGGACATGGGAACATCTCTAAAGCATACATATTATGAATAGAAGTGGCATAGATCCAAAGAATGATGGCATATTCAAATTCCATTGAATAGAAGAAGCATATAAATATAATAAAGTCTAAAGTAGGTAAACTAGAAATGAAAGTAACCATAAATATGTAATACAAATCTATGTAAGAGCTAGGATTTACATATGTTGAGTCTAAAGTAGTAATAATAGGGAAAAAATTTGAGTTAAAGTGGTAATGATCAATATCAAGATATAACAATGCTAAATATGGAATGTACATTATATAAGGATAGAACGTGGGGATTGATATTGTGTATAAGATATCCCAAGTGGGTAAATGTGTCAAGTGAAGAACCATGAATTAGTGTATATGCCCCCGATGCATAGATCATAACAAGTCTAGATCAGTTTAGTGGACCTAAATCCTATATAAATCTGTAAGCACTTGACAATAATAAGTGAAACATGTATGTATGATAAAATCGACTACACTAAGATAACTAGGATATGTAGTATTTGGAAAATATAATAAATATAAACATAGAAATACATACAATCTATAAATTTTATGTTTTTTGGGTAATTATTTGAATATTTTTGTGTTTTTTTGAAAATATTGTATTGTTTTTGTATTTTCTAGATATAAACTATGTATAAACAAAATGAAATGGAACTATGTACAAAGAGTAAAAGAGAGGGAAATTATGTAGAAGAAGAGAGAAACAATACTAACCGATGAGTCTCATGGGAGACTCCCTATCACTATGGCATGTGTTAAAAATAAGAATGGTAATCTCTCAAGTAGTGTGATTTTTATGTTTTAGTTTAATGTTGTTGCAATATGAAACTAGGTATTGTTCATCATCAAAATCATAATAATCATAATAACCTGTAATGCTTAAGGGAATTGCCTCATATTATTTAGTTGAAAATTCTAAATTGTGCTTTAGAATATTGACTGTGATTTTTTCCTTTAAAATCATGTTTATTGTAGGCATATGGTATTGTGGAAGATCTTTTGCTAGAAAGCCTCTTTTGAGAATTTGTATTAGCATGATTTTAATTTTTCAACTTAAGTTCTTGTTCTTTACGTAACATTTATTGTGTATCTTGATATTTTGCCTTGATAAACTATGTATGTGAATAATTTGATTTAGGATGTTCAATAAATTTCAAACCTTGTTGACCAACATTATCAACTACTAGAATAGGAGTAGTGATTCCTTGGGATTACTTGCCCAAACCTTGACCATGATAATCAAACTATTGTAGATATTTATGACCAAAATCATACCATTTTGAAAGTTAAACCTCATTTTGGAGAGATATATTTGTATCTTCTACTTTAATTATGCGTGTTGTAATATTTCTTGCTCTGATTGTCCTTTGTGAACCTTTTGTTTTTATAAGTTACGATTTGGTAACCACTTTTGTATTATTTCTAAATTAACCCTTTTTAAATTTGTAGATGTGTCATTATATGTTTTTGGATGATGTGTCAGTATGTGATTCATCTATATCCATTATCTATTGTATTTTCCTTTTCAATGTTAAACATGAATTAGTGTGGCGCCCATGCATTCTATGATATGAAAAATAATATTTGGATCTCCTCATTGGGTGTAGAGGAGATAGGTTGATCAAATTAAATTTAATCATTTCTCTTAGTACCTCACATGAAATCTTGTTTGATCTTTGAATTCTTTATAAATAACTAGATGTAGATGTACTATATTGTGATTTATGATTTGGATATGAAATAGTGTTATGCATAACTTTGCTAGGTGTAGATGCATATACATGATTTACAATAGTTTGAATTAGAGGATTGTATCTTGTAAATTGATTTTCCAATGTTGTAATCTATTCATGAAATAGTTTATTATGATTTTTAAATATTTCAATTGTCTTGATCATATTAATAATTTGATTACATAGAGTTTCACAAGTGCAATCCCTAGGTACTTATGATAAAAAAAATGTAGGCACACATCCTGTAGGGGAGATGTGTGGATGGGCTATGTATGGGTATTAGTAATAATAGTATAGGTTACTTCATCTTATGGAGGATTGATAATATGGACCTAGTTAGAGGGAAATTAGTTATCACCCTCATGGAAATGATGAGAAGAAGGAGATTCTTTCCCATGCATAAGATATGACATTGTAACTTAAAACCTAGTTGTTAGCTTATGTAATAGATCCTATATGTATGTAAGGATTTATTTTGTCATTCAATTTCACATAAGATAACAATCACATGCTATAGATATAATGAAACATGACATGTATTTCAATTGATATAAGGCATCATCTGTACATGTGTTTATGTCTTTTCTGATATCATTTTGAATTAAATGGAATAAGCATGCAAATGAAAGTATTAAACTTTGAAAAAAAAGTGATAAAATTAATCTATCATTATTATGATGATTATATCAAATAAAATTATAAATGTATAGATCTAAATTTTGAATGCTAAAAATGTAAACCCTAGGTTTGTCTAGGGTTAGGGTTTATGCATTATTCAAAGTAAGTTGGGTTCACCAAATGTTTTAAATTTTTATGATTTAGCCTATGTAAATCATATGTTTGATTAAAGGGATGATTAGACTAAATCAAGGAAATAATATGAATAAAATATAGCCATTTATTTGTGAAGAATTGACTAGCTTTGACCTTTCTAAATATAGTAATAAATATTGTAAATAGAGACTTATCTAGAAAACCCCTAATATGGATGATTTGAGTGGTAGAAAATGAGATGGAAATTGTTCTGAGTGTCATCAATGGGATCCCTATGTCAAAAACCCTTCCTATAAATTATCCCCATAATTAGGTAATAGTACCATGTGGTTTTAGTGTCTTTATATTAGTGTTAATGTCCTTTTTGCAAGACTATCCCAAACTTTTGGGTGCACATGTGTCTAGATTTATGGGGTGTGATCCTATGTGCAAAAATTATGGAACTCTTTATTGTTCTTGTAATGATTGATTGATGGTACAAATCCTAATTTTCCATGTAAGTAGGGTATGATCTAAAACATGTCTTCATTACTAGGATAGGCTAGACATCCTCAACAACATGTTATGAAGAGAGTTTCCTACATACCAATACTCTAACGAGGGTTCAATATTATTATATTTCTCCTTTCCTAAGTGTTGGTGATAATAGTATGATAATGTCCTTGAGTTCCTTGAGTTTGCTTGAGATTATAAATCTAGAAAATATGAGTTTAGGGTTGTTATAGATGGTAGTATGCATAAGTAGGGGAAAATAGGGATTGATAACTTTAATTTTTCTCAACTTTTTCTATGTTTGAATAGGTATTTTGTATCTGATTTCCATCTAGTGGATATAGGGATAAAAGTCATGTATTTATAGCATTTTTTACTTCTATGGATAATAAAATATGTCTAGGTTGACCTTAGGAGGATTTTTATTTTAAAAATATTTTTTTTTTATGAAAGTTAGGGTAAAGGACATAGGTAACATTTTGGGGAAACTAGCACCACATGGCTCAAGTTTCTTTATTATGTAACTATTGTCCAACTAGAATAACATCAGGCATCAAGGGCTAAGATTTGGAAATGAGGGTCTAGGATAGTGTTTGAGCTGACTAGAGACACCTATGGCTAGAATGAAGGCCAAATAAGTGTGATAATAGGTTATAGGATAGGTCTAGGGATAATATATGGATAGATAGTCTCAAGTATCACTCTTAGCACTCAAAAACCACTTTTGGGTGATTACAATATCATAGATAAATTTTTTTTTTTTTTTTTTTTTTTTTTTAAAGATTTATTGATATGAATAAGTTATACTAGTGACTATTTAGGTGACACAATATTTATATTTTAGTATGAAAAATTAAAATTTCAAGTTATATTGATATTGAACATACTATTTATAGAAAATGATAAGAGGATAAGGTGGTTAGCTTGTACTTTATTTTTATTCATCACAATTTGTGCACAATCACCAAATATATCTTTAAATGGATATGTGGTCATTAAAATCAATAGAATATCTATCAATATTTATGAATACATTATAAATTATGCTCATACATCATTGATAATTGGATATGTTCAATTTCTACTAGAACTATATTTAATGTTTTTGGTAATTTGTTTTGCCATAGATCATTGTGCCTACATGTCAAGATGTTTTTTATGTAGTTTAATATGTTTGGTCTTATGCATAGATTAAAATTTATATTCTTAATATTTTAAACCTTATTATCACTTTTGAAACATATTTGAATTAGAAAGGGGTTATAAATATGGTTTGGATAGCCATAACCACACCTTGTTGAGTGGTTAAGCACTGCATACATTCCAATTCTATGAAAAAGGATCAAACCACATGTATTTATCCCATATATGTTTATTTTTTCTATAAGTGAGCCAATAAAATGCAATGCAACCTTTTGGGATTTTGACACTTTAAAATATACATTTTTTACCTTGCATTGTGTGTTCAAACTTGGCTCAATGACTAGTCCTTTAAGGGTTTTTCAAATTTTCATGTTTTAATGTATTGTCTAAAGGATTTACATAAGTATTCCTGAATGTGTAACTATTTTTCTAAGTAAACTCTATATAGGTGTTAAATATGAATAGTCATAGACTTAATGTATTTACATAGATGACTCTTTGGGTAATTTCACTCTAGAATTGACAAGTTAAACTTGTAGGTTGACCTAAGGGTATTATTCAAACTAAAAATAAATAAATAGAGAACCTAAGAAATTATTGGTGAAGTCAAATTTTTCTAGTAACTGACAACATCTAATTGTTGTCATCACTATCCATGATGGAATAATTAGTGATCTAGAATATGACAATAGTTTACTTAGGATGATAAACTATTTAGGTACATTATAGGGAGATATTATAAAATAACAATGACAAATTTGGAAGGCTAAATCCATAAATAGATGAATGGCTAGGAGATAGTGTGATTAAGAGTGATATGTGTATGTATAAATCTTGTATATCAAGGATAGGCTAAAACTAACATTATTAAGCATCTAATACCTAATTTATATGTCTATAAATGCCCTCGTTTTAATTTATTATTTAACATGATAGATTAAAAGGATAAAATAATAAATCTGGCACCTTAAGTGTAATCACATTTCATGTCTTTAAATATGCCTTGAATATCAAGCTTGCTCCATATAAATCCTAAAATGAAACATGTATAAATCATTGTCTATTCATCATAGAAATTTGGAATCAATATAGATCATTAGAATATTTGAAATTGAAAAAGTCACAAGCGAAAGCAATTGTGATAAAGTGAACCAATTTTCCCTCTAAAGTCATTTAAGATTGAGATGATTATGTCCCAAGGGTACACCACAGTTAAAACCATGGGTTGATAAGTGAATACCTCAGCCCTTAATGGAGGCTAATAAGTGTTAGTGGTTGAGCATCACAAAATGTTAATTGCACTAATCAAAATATTAAAATAATTATTTTGGTGGAATCTATAATAGGTTCACATAATAAGGGTGGATCCCTATACTGTGTTCATATGTAAAATATGGAACCTTGAATCAAATTTGTATTTAAATTTGAAAATTATGAATTGAAATTTGTAGACAAACTTTAGAATCAAAGTTATTATGTAGTTACCTTTGTTACCATCATGCAAAATATAAAACTACATGTACTTTTAATATCCATGTTACAAAAATTTGATCCATTCATACCTTAATGTAATATAGAATGGCATAAATATGTATATCAGTATGTTTAATATGATAATATGATCCAATATGATAATCTAACCCATGTAATATGTATCATCATGCCATATGTTATAATGTTGTATTTCTGTAATGATCTTGTAAAGTGACCCATATATGTCTTTTACATGTGTTAATCTTCTCAAATTTCTCAAAATAAATAATATCTAGCCTTGAAATGAATAATAGGATCATAGACAAGTAAAATATTATGTGACTATAATCATGGAACCACAAGATTAAAAATCATAAATATACCCATATTTCATATTTCAAGTATTCTATAAAAAAATTAATAATAGTTCCCAAATATAAAAAACAAAGACTGATCATGACTAGGTGAATAGGGTAAAGGCAAATAAAAATATAAGGAAGAAGAATAAGTTTCCAAACTTGGTAAGAAATTAAATTCATTTTTTTAGAGGAAGATAAGATCCCAAAACCCACAATAATAATAGGATAAAATTTCCCACGTGTTAATTCTATCATAGAATTATTTATGGTTAAATTCCTTGCACATGAATAGGCTATTAGATTTTCTTATCATTGAAAAAAAAAATGGATTCTTCTCTTATAGAAAACAAATATGGAGGAAACTCTATTCGGCAAGACCATGAAGGAGAATTGGAGAGATTGTATTTTTTATTAAAATGAAATCAAGGCTTATATATGTCTATAAGTATTTTTAACCCCATCATTTGCTCTATTATTTTTTGGATGACTTTAGATTAGCAAGTAGTCAATTTTGATGAAATTGATTCTACTCAGAATTTATCTTGAATTACCTATGGCCCTAATACAATACAAGGTCAATAATGTTTTTATATTTATACAAAACCCCTTAGGAGTGTATATACTTATGAAAAATTGATTCTTGGTGGGGGGCCTTGAACACCATCATTGCTACCTTATAAATTTTTTGGAGTATTAGAGCTCTCTCAACTAGCCTCAATTTTTAGTAGAGACACTTAAATAATTAATGTCAATATAAAAGGATTCTACATTTGGGATAATAGAATAATAAGGTCTAACTTTTTGGTAGAGATGTTTCATATATTTATCTTTAGTTTATATTTTATTTTTCTTGATTTATCCTTTGAAGCTAAAATTCAATTAATTTTTGACTCTGACCATTGTCCTATAAGTCTCTCTATCACTCCAATTATTTATCCCTAAAAAAATTCAAAATTTTAGTTAATGTGAAAAAGAAAGGACTCAATTAAGGATAAATTAAAATATTGGTGGAAAATGAAAATGGTAGGGACAAAAATATTTGTTACAACTTACAAACTATAAATGAGAAAAAACCATATGAAGGAATGGAATAAAAGAGAATTTTGAGTGATCACAATAATAAAATTAAATAATACAAAACTCTTTATATAAATTAACCATTATTAAAATAAGAATGGATGAATCAAAATCTAAAAATCCAAGAATAAAAATTATAAAATGATTGGAAAAAAATTCTACTCCAAGAATAAATGTACTGGAAACAAGCCTTTAGTGTCAAGATCCTAAAAGAATGGGATGGAAATACTATTTTTTTCATAAGATTGTAATACTAACTTTCAAAAATATATCCTAGATAATCACCCCTAAATGTGAGATACTCTCAAAAAAGGATGACATAAGTTTTTTAATATAAATATTCTACAAGGAGATTTGAAATGAAGCCTCGCAAGATAAAACTACAATGAGAAATGAAATTTTGAGGCTCATACCCCCTTTAGTCCTTGAATATAAAATAAAATCCATCACATCCACAATATTAGATGAAGATGTTAGGATAGAAGTCTTGTAATTTATTATAAATCTATTAGGGTATAGGTTTGAGTGATGTCATCGAAATAGTCCAAGAATCATGAAGGAGTTGAAATATCCTAAAGTAAATAAACTCCACATTCATCTATTTAATTATCAAATAATATATTTTTTTATCTATCTTGATTCCTAAAAGCCCATTTCATTACATAATTTTATCTACAATTATTCCCATCATTGTCATACAGACACCATTGTAGTTGTTCACATCATTGTTCTCATAATTGAGCTGGGTGGTCTCCACCATGATGATTCTCACCTCTCCTTACTCAGTATGGCAGTTGGGTTCTTCCTATGCTTCCTCCACCTAATACATAGATGATCCTGAGTGCATTGCTTCTAAAAATCAAGAATGGATGGGATTTTTTGCCTCATGTACTTAATTTCCCTTTTTTATCCTTGACTACTTCAATCAATCACTTAGGAGGAAAAACAATATTTGGGACACTAATTCTATGGGGGAAGATATACCTAATGTTCTAACAACATAAAATAAGATTTGGCATAGTTTCATTGTATAAATTCATTTTTATATGTATAAAAAAATAAATGTAATTATTTTTTCTAATTCTACTATGGATGATCATTTTTATACTTATAAAAAACTAATGAGTATCTCCAATATTTTCATGTAGATAAAATTATAATAAAATTAGATGGAATTAGAGGTATCCCAACTCGAGTGATGGGGAGGAAGAGGGAGTGTTGAGGTATTCATTTCCATCATCATTATCAAACTTTACTTGGGTGGTCTCCACCATGCTATTGCCCACCTCTACCTACTCAATGGGGTGGTTGGGATTTCCTCTACTCCCTCAACCTACTTAATGCAAGAGCTTGAGTATATCACCTCTTACACCCAAGAATGGATGGGCAGCACTACCTCATGTAATTAATTTAGCTAATTTAGCCTTGGCTAATTCAATCACTAAGATAGAGAAAGCATTTTTGGTGCCTTCTCTATCAAGGTCTCATGTTTGGTCAATATCTTGTTCAGTTAGGGATTTCTCAGCTAAAATGTTCATTATGTGGGTATTCAAAGACCATTATGAATTTGTTTTGGTTTTGTGTGAAAGCACAAAAATCTTGGTGTTGGATTCATGATTTCTTAAGACCCTTCAGAATGGAGCTTTTTATCTACCATAATATCCAACTGGGAGATTGGCCCATGATTCTTACAACATACATTAAGATTTAGTACAGTTTGAGTTTTTTTTTTTTTCTATTTAGAAAGAAATAAATGTTTTTTTTTAATTCTATTATGGATGATCATTTTTATAATTATAAAAAATAATTTGGTTATCTCCAATATATTTTTATAGATACAATTTATATTAAAATAAATTCAAGTGGATTTGGAGGTCTTTCAACTCTTGACCCTCCTTGATCATTAAGGCAATTCACCATATATTGTCTTTTTAGTGAGGACACTATGAGGGGGGCACCACTACAATAATTTCCATCATCTTTCTCATAGTTGACCTAGGTCATATCCATCATGCCACTGTACACCTTTTCCTATTTGGCAAGGTGATTTGGGTTCTCCTCTACTCCCTCTACTACTTAGTGTAGGAGCCAAAGTTCATTGCTTCTAGCACTCAAGAATGGATTAGCTTCACCACCTCGCACAAATAATTTCCCTTATTTGTCCTTGGCTACTTCAATCACTCATGTAAAATTAGGAAATATAGAAGAAAAATAAGGAGAATTGAACAATGCTAACAATAATTAGAGGTCCAATTCTATGGGAGAAGAACTACCTAATGCTGGTTGGAGATAACCTAATAAGAGTCTCCTTACCTCTGATGTTTTTTATATATGTACACATTTTCTTCATGTAATTTTCTACTTCTTATAAAAAATTTATGTTGTTTTATTCCTAAGCATATTTTAAACTTGTAACATGGTGTACTCTGGGTAAATAAAGAAATCAACACTTAAATTGTGTCTTAGCAGGTGACAATTTAATTTTTGTGTGTTGACAATGAGGTTGCTAGTTTGAATCAATGTAGTGAGGAATTTATTAAGTTATGTGTGATATTTATCCCAATATATTCATCTTTATATATGCATCTTTATTTCTAAATATTTAAATTTCTTAGTAATTCATCTTTACCCTAGCCTAACGAATGTTCAGTAGGTGGTAGTTTAATTTTTGCTTGTTGAAAATGAGGTCACTAGTTTGAATCAGTGTAATGAGGAGTTTATTAAGGTATGTGTCATATTTATCCTATGATATTCATATTTACATAGGCATATTTATTGTTAAATCTTTGAATTGCTCAGCAATTCATATTTACCCCAACCTAATGAATGTTTAGTAATATTTCAAAAAAAATTAAATTTTTGTGGAAGCATATTTTAAACTTATGACTTGCTATACTCTGGGTAAATAAAGAAATCAACACTTAAAGTATGTCTTAGAAAGTATAAGTTTAATTTTTATGTGGTGAAAATGAGGTCACTGGTTCAAATCAATGCAATGAAGAATTTATTAAGGTATGTGTCATCTTTATCCCAGGATATTTAGCTTTACATAGGCATCTTTATTGCTAAATATTAAAAAAAATTATAAATTCATCTTTACCCCATCCTAATGAATGTCTAGTAATCTATCCAAAAAAATAAATTTCTATGGAAGAATATTTTAAACTTATGACTTGTTGTTCTCTAGGTAAATAAATAAATCAACACTTAAATTATGCTTTAGTAGGCAATGGCTTAATTTTTGCATGTTGAAAATGAGGTCACTGGTTTGAATCAATGTAGTAAGGAATTTATTAAGGTATTTATCATCTTTATCCCAGGCTATTCATATTTACATTAGTGTAATTATTGTTAGATATTTATATTGCTCAACAATTCATCTTTACCCCAGCCTAATGAATGTTCAATAATCTTTCAAAACAATTAAATTTTTATGGAAGAATATTTTAAACTTGTGACTTTATACGCTCTGGTTAAATAAATAAATCAACACTTAAATTGTGTCTTAGTAGGTGATAGTTTAATTTTTATGTGTTGACAATGAGGTCGCTGGTTTGAATCAGTATAGTGAGGAATTTATTAAGGTATGTATCATATTTATCCCAGGATATTCATCTTTACATAGGCATATTTTTTGTTAAATCTTTAAATTACTAAAAAAATTATCTTTACCCTAGCCTAAAGAATGTTTAGTAATCATTAAAAAAAATTAAATTTCTATGGAATCATATTTTAAACTTGTGACATGTTGCATTCTAGGTAAATAAAGAAATCAACACTTAAATTATGTCTTAGCAAGCGATAGTTTAACTTTTGCATGTTGACAATGAGCTTATTAGTTTGAATTAGTGAAGTGAGGAATTTATTAAGGTATGTTCCATCTTTATCCTAGGCTATTCATCTTTACATAGGCATCTTTGTTGTTAAATATTTAAATTGCTCAACAATTCATCTTTACTCTACCCTAATGAATGTTCAATAATATCTCCAAAAAAAAATAAAATTGTAGAAGCATATTTTAAACTTTTAACTTTTTATGCTCTAGGTAAATAAATAAATCAACACTTAAATTGTGTCTTAGTAGGGGGTGGTTTAATTTTTGCATGTTGACAACAAGTTCGCTAATTCAAATCAGTGCAATGAGGAATTTATTATGGTATGTGTCATATTTATCCTAGGTTATTCATCTTTACATAGGTGTCTTTGTTTCTAAATATTTAAATTGCTTAGAAATTCATCTTTACCTTAGCCTAATGAATGTTTAATAATATTTCAAAAAAATTAAATTTTTGTGGAAGCATAGTTTAAACTTTTGACTTGCTATGCTCTTGGTAAATAAAAAAATCAACACTTAAATTATGTTTTAGTAGGAAACATTTGATTTTTGCATGTTGAAAATGAGGTCATTAGTTTGAATCAATGTGATGAGGAATTTATTAAGGTATATGTCATCTTTATTGTTGTCGCAGGATATTGCACCCTTTGGTAGGAAGTCAAACTTCTTGCCTTCTCCTCGCAACATGGAAACTCCCCTCTCGCCTGTGGGACTGGCAAAGCTGGAGGGGAGAGTCTCTAGATAAGGGCTAGCTCCCTTTGATGCATCGTGTTTGTTCCAGCAAGTGCAAACATGTGTGTGTGTGTGTGTGTGTGTGTGTGTGTGTGTGTAATGGTGGTGGGGGTGAAAAGGGAGAAAGATGCAAGAAAATCAACTACTCTAAAAAAGTGATGCACCAAAATAAGTCGACCTTCTCACATCCAATCTGAAACTAGACAAACACATACATACACTACACATTTGGCAGAAGGACCAGGCTGCTGAAAATGGCAGGGAGGTTTTTATGAAAACACAGAAACAGGGACTCACCAAGATGCTATGAAATACATACTATAAATGACTTCCTCTATCCTATACTTCCAAAAAGAGCTCTTCTCCTGTCAGCTACAGAAAAATGGCACTTTTTAGATAACTGGTGTGTTGGTGTTAAACCTGTGAGAGCATTAAAAGACAATGACTGAGAAAAAATCAAACACTCAAAACATACACAGAATATCTATCCAAGAAGAGGTAAAACGTATGTTTATAGATTCAAGTAGAAATTTTAGCAGGGTTGCACCTTGTAAAATTGTAAAAAGATAATTACAAAATGACCAAGTTTGTAATATATATGAGAAGCAAAGAGGCCCATTTGGCATTCCTTCTTTTACAAGTGGCATACGTGTCCCTTCATGAAAAGAAACAAGTTGCTCAAAATATTAATGAGCCATCTACTTTGTCTGCTCGAGATCTACATTTCTCTTTTAGGTGACTTACATGGTTTGCCTTCTCATTTAATGCAAAATGGAGAAACCAGTTACTTCACTAGATGCTTGCATCCCAAATGATCAATTTACTAGCACTATTTCACCTACTAGAGTCACTTCTTCAATTAGCACCAGTTGGACTAACTGCTCACTCATTCCTTGCTTGTCACTTTGTCCATTTTATCTTATCTGACTCATTCAGCCCCTGGGGCAAACATCTTGGTAGGTCACTACATTTTGAGCTCCTTTACATGGCTAGCACTTCCTTGATTTTGAAGACAAATGGCCATTTCTCTTTGTGAATGTTGACATTCATATGGTCATCATTGGTTTGAAAACCAACAGCTAATCTACTCTTTTAAACTTGACATCCTCTAGGACATCACCATCTCAGTTGCAACACTATCAAGTCCCTTGTCAGCCTCCTACTTATTCTCCTTCCCTATGGGTACCCCTTTTGACCTTTGAAACTACCCTTCGCATTTGGGCTAGAAATCCCCCGCAAGGGCATTTGCCCTTCGGGGTCCTTCAGTGGGTCCCTTTGTACTGGCACACATGTCTCCCAGGTTCCCATAGATAAATTGTCCACAGACAATTTCCCCAGGTAAATTTCCCTGGGTCTGCCTTTGCTTTGTTTTATTTTCACAGACTTTTGTCTATGGACATTTTCCCATGGACAAAAAGTCTACAGAAATTATGTCCGCCCTAGCTTCATTTCCTTGGTGTTCACTGCCCAAATTCCTTCAGACTTAGTCAATTTTGATCAAGACTTGAACTTTAAATTTGATCTTTGAACATTTGTCAGGTCCTTTTCTCTATGAATCCCTGGCCCTCTAGAAGGGCACTGAACCTTTGAACTGAACCATTCGGCCAAGGGCAACCCTTGAATCGAGTATTGAACTAGGCCCTTTGAACCAAGCTGTTGAACCAAGAAGGTTCAATGGTTCAAAGTTCAACCAAGTGCACTGATTACTAGTGAACTAAGCTGATGAACCTTTCCATTAAACTAAACTATTGAACTCTTTATTGAACTGAACCCATTAAACCAAAAATGTTTCAACGGTTCAATTGTTTCACACCAATGACTGCTAAACTGGATCTGATGGCCTTCTTCATGGAACTGAGCCATTAAACTAAACCTATTGAACCAAAAGGGTTCAACAGTTCAATGGTTTAACTAAGCACACTGATGACCTTTTTACAATGAAGTCAATGAAAATTTTCCATTGAACCTTTGCCCTTTGAACCAAGACCATTGAACCAACATGGTTTAACGGTCCAATGGTTCAACTAAGCACGCCGATGACTGTTGAACCAATTGAACCAAGCCATTTTGAACTAAGAGATTGAACCTTAGGCCATTGAACCAAAATGCTAGGCTAATGAACCAAAACACTAAACTGAGTGGTTGAACCAAAAATGAGAAAATACTAGCATTGAACTTAGGCAACCTGGAAACAACTGTCTTCGAAAGGTGAATAAAGAAGGTGAACGATTTTGGCTTGGAGAAAAAATTGGTCAACAAATGGTGACTCATAGGGGAAGCATGCCTGCTATGCTTAAAGACTAGCTACCTTGAAAATCCATTAGGCATGGAGTCAGATAGTAATTTTGAGAATCAGCAACAGCTCTGTTAAAACTTAGAACCAGTCATGTAGATCTACCTCTAAGGAAATGAAAACACATGCAAGACTAAGAAAACTACTACTTGTGTAACAACACTTAGGGAAAAATAGGAAAGAAAACAAGGGAAAATGTGTACAAGCAAACCCAAAAATTAGTGGCAATGCTTTAGATGTATCCCATTAACTGGGATACGCAGTTCTTCACTGTCCATCCTAGAAAGTTGGAACGCATTATCCTGCTTACACTGAGTGATCATGTATGGACCGCTCCATAGGGTGTTAAATTTTGAATGTTTTCTAGGCTTAGCTCAATATTCATCCCATTTCAAGGCAATGTCTCCTTCAAAAAAATTTGTTGAAAAAGATTTCTTGTTGAAGTGCTTTTTTACTTGTTGTTGGCGACTGGTCATAGAAGCCATAGCCCGATCCCTTACCTCTTGGAGTTCCATTAGCTCACACAACCTGACCTCCACGCTACTTCCTTCTTTAAATTGTAGCTTTTGGGAGAGATCCAACACTTAAAATTAAAGCGAGATGGGAATCCTAGCTTCCCTTCTATACACGAGCGTATATGGAGAATTTTTGATTGCTCTCTTTGGAGTAATTCAGTCGGACCATAGAGCTGTCTTTAGCTTGGTATGCCAAGTCCTCTAATTTTATTCCATAGTCCTCTTTATGATTCTAATCAGATTTTTATTGGTGGACTCAGCCAACCCATTTCCCTATGGATAATAATTTGATGAAGTGCTAAGGTATATGCCATACTTCAGCGCCCATTCACTAGTTTTAGTTCCCTGAAAAGCCAAGGTGTTATCTAAGATTATGGTGGCTGGGACCCCAAATCTTGTTACCAAGTCCTCATAGAACTCTAGGATTGCACTTTCATTCACCTCTTTAAGAGCGACAGCCTCCACCCACCTAGTGAAATAATCCCTAGTGGTCAGGACCCATTTGTGCCCAGCACTGGAGGGGGGATTGATCATCCCTATGAAATCTAGGCCCCACTGCATGAATGGCTACTCAACTTGAATGGGCTATAGAGGCATGGCAGCCAATCACTATTTTCCATAAAAAAGTGTACACTTTTGGCACTTTCTTACCCAGGCATGGGTGTCCTTGAAAAGAGTAGGCTAGAAATAGCTAGCTCTCATTATCCTTGATGTCGTAGCTCTAGGAGCGAAGTGACCACCTGCTGGCCCATCATGGAACTCAGCCAATACTTTATCAGTCTAGTTTGGGTCAATGCACCTTAGAAGGACCCCAGAGAGATCCCTCCTAAATAATACTTCACCAACTAGGATGTAAGGGAGAGACTGGAGTTTGAAATACCTTCTTCTAGTCTTATCAAGACCCTGTGGGCACTCACTGGTAGTAAGGAAATGCCTCAAGTCCAATGTCCAATCCTTTATGATAGCTAGCTCTTCTGATGTGGCTGCATTGTGAATTAACAAGTTTTCCTCCTCCTTTTGCTTTAAGTCTATAGCAAGATATTTGCACATGCCTCTTCCTTTCACCAGCTTGGTGATTTTATGTCTATGTCATATTCCATCACTTTGGTAATCCACCCTGCCCTCTTCTCATTCAGGTCTCAATTAGTCAAGAAATCATTGACGCCAGGGTGTGGGACCATGAGGTGAATCCTACTGTTGGACAACATATGTCTGAATTTATTCAGGATCCACACTACTGTCGGGACTTGCTTCTCTACATACATGTACCTGACTTCAAAATCCTCTAATCCTTAGCTAAAAAAAGCAAGTGGCTATTCGAGGTCATCACTGTTAGCTTGGGTAAGCATGGAGGATATCACCTCTTCATTTCTGAAAGTATAGAGGTTGAAGTCTTTGCTAAAGTCTGGGCTGATCAAAGTGGGAGCCCAGGTTATGGCCTACTTGATGGCCTCAAAGATATCTTTCCTTTGAGCTATCCATTTGAATTACTCACCTTTCCTCAACATAGGGGTGAGTGGCTTGACTATCTCTGCAAAATTCAGAATGAATCTTTGAATGAAATTAATCTTGCCAAAGAAGCTCTGTAGACTTTTCTTGTGCTTTGGTAGGGACATCTCTAGGATAGAGTGAACTCTCTCGGGGTCAATAGATAAGCCCTCCCTGGACACAATGTGGCCAAGGAGTTTCCCCTCATGAACAACAAACATGCACTTCTTTGGATTAAGAGAGATGCCAAACTCCCTACACTTTTCAAAAATTTGCCTGAGGTACTCTATGTGTTGGCTCGCTTCCTTGGAGAATACCATCACATCATCGAGGTAGACCAGCATGTTGTTGTTTATCAAGCCTCCAAAATCCATGTCCATGGCTTGTTGAAAGGTGGAACCAACATTAGATAACCCGAAAGGCATCTTATTATAGGCAAATATTCCCCATTTAGTAGTGAAGGCTATTTTGTACTGATCACAGCCTTGCACTAGAATCTGATTATACCCTGAATAGCCATCCAAGAGGGAGAAATGGTCACTGCCAGTTACCTTCTAAAGGATCTACTCCATGCTCGGAAGGGGATAATGATCTTTTAAAGAGACTTTATTAAGGTCTCTAAAGTCAACACACAGCCTGATCTCCCCATTCTTATTTCTAATAGGAACAAGATTGGCCAACCATGAGGAATGTTTGATTAGAAATATAATTTTGGACTCAATCAATTTGGCCAATTCCCTCTGCATGAGGGGCTCAATTGTCAAATTGACAGGTCTTTGCTTCTATGTGACTGGCTTGGCACCTTCTTCTAATTCAATGGTGTGTTGGGCAAGCCTTGGGTTAAAGCCCTTCAAGTCCCTATAATCTCAAGCAAAGACATCAAAGAATTCCTGACACAGCAAAATGAAAGCCCACCTTTCTTGAAACGTGTAGACCTTTTCAAGCACAAGTAGCTTGTCCTTGAAGATTTCAACCCTTTCATAATTCTCCTCTTTGGTTGTGATGCATGCCTTGTCATTTCTCAATTAGTCATCTCCATTAAAAATGTTTTCAAGCGTGACTAGACCTTTAGGGAGCTTATTATTCTACAACTAAACAATCTGATTGCGATATTGCTTCTACAATTTTGCCTGGTTGTGTGCTGTGAACTCAGCTTCTTCTTATAGGAAGAAAGATATCTGCTAGTCACTTTCCAAAACTTGCTAATTTGTAATGTTGTTTGGGACAGAGGGCCAAACTACCACTTTCAAGTGGCATGAACCACAATCTCAACTTATTTTCCTTGAAACATCAAACTGAGCACCAATTGATGCCAGCCTGTCCGCTTGTTTTTTTTGCTCTCTAGGAATGGAGGTGATATTAAAAGCAAGAAAATCCTCCACCAAGTCCCAAACTCTATGGTTGTAAGACTTTAGCAAGAAATTCTTGGTTAAATTCTGGCCTTTCACTTGGTTTACGATCAGCTCATTGTCTCCCAAGACTTGCAACTCCTTCATCCCTCTTTTTCTTGCCCATTCTAGCCCATGGATAAGGGACTCATATTATGAAACATTACTTGTGCAAGAGAATTGGAAATGAAAAGCTAAAAAGTACCTTTCCTTTGAAGGGGAGACCAACATCACCCCACCTCTAGCACCTAGCTTACTTTTGGAACCATCAAAAATATAGCTGCCATAGGCCAAGGTCTTCTTTGCTTGCCTTCATTAAATTTGGCATGAAGGTGCCTTCTTCATGCATGTAATAGACTCCAAGGTCTACCTCCTCAATAAACTTGTATGGATCATGTTCGAATTTATCATTTCCCCACTCATCCAAGAGTAGGTCTATGACTCCTTTAAGAGCAGAGGATGGAGCTTGGTCTGTCTAGGACTCTTTTGGGTTGATGATTATGTAACTAACATTCACTGCCTTGGGAGTGTATGGTTCTAGATGGTCCTTGTAGAGTGGCTTAGACTCAATTTTCACCTTGGTCCCATACTTGCTTTTGAAAACTAGATACGACCAATTCACTGCTAGATAGCCACCTATTTTTGACGTGAAGTCCTTGGCCAAGCAAATTATGAAATACAGAGGAACATCTGCTACCACTATATCATGGGGGATTGAGAAGGTTGGGCAAGCATGCAATGTCAAGCCTAAACCCTTCACAATCCCAACTATTTTTGTAGGTGTCCCATCTAGCTATAGGACTCCTTTGTTCATTTCTTCATACTTTAATCCCATCTTATCAGTAATGCACTTAGGCATCACTGAGGTACTGGCCCTGCTGTCAATTATGCAGTTGTGTACCAAGAAGTCCCCCATGATCAAGGATACGTAGAAAGGGGGAGTCTTCTCTTCCTTCTTTACCTTTCCTAAAGTGGAAGGCTATCCATTTATCATCAAGACATTATCAGTGCTAGCTGGGACAACTTCACAATCTAGCTCATGTAATTCTTTCTTCAACACGTCCTTCTAGCCTGGAAGAGACAATGAATCCCATAAATAGATATTCATGTGAAGCTTCTTCATTTGGTCCACTATATTGATTTGAGGGCTGCCTCCCTTCAAGTTTTCTTTGGGGTTGATTCCAAGCTAAATTGTAGGCTGAGGGGCTGAAGGTGTAGATGGCTGCCTAAAATTTGGGGCCTTTGAATTGGAGTGTGATGGAAGAGATGCTGCTACCACCTGAGTGGTGGCCTAGGTTTCTCCCATTGCCCTTCTCTTAAACCTCATGTTGGCTGCAACACAATCAGCCTAATTGTCTATAGCGCCCACATAATTCATTGAATAAAATTCCCCTTCTATATGATTCATCAGGGTAGAATCAGGTTGGGCTTGATTTTTACTCATGATGGGTTGCATTGAAGGCTCGAAGACCTGAGATTGAGTGGTTGTTTGGTTGTCTACATTCTAAAAATAGTTCATCATCTCATTTGTGTAAACAGCCTATTCTTGATTATACCCCATGGTCAAACAACTTGGCTGCTCTTGTACTAAATTGTTCTAAGTCAGCACCATGACTTTAGATGATGAAAGGGGGCCTGAGTTATAATTTTGAAAAGGTATGGTTTGAGTGAGCTGACCCTGCCCTTGAATATAACCTTGAAAAGGGGGTTTAGGGGCTTGATCATAATGCTGGTATCCTTGATTTGGTCTATTTCTCTGAGCTTACTACCTTTTAAGGGATACAAGTTCATTTAACACATTTTACAATAGAATTTTAACCTCATTAAGCTCATTGGTTAGAACAGTAGTTGGTTTCTCAATGGCACGTAGGGGAGTAATTGTGGGAGCGACAGCCTGAATTAAGGGCAGCACTTTTGGGAAAAGTGGCATGTGAGGCCTAGGGGCTATTTTCCTAGCCTATACTAAGCAGTTTTTAGCTGCTATGGCTATGTCATAAGCAGTTGGCAGTATATGCCCTCCCATATATTAGATCATTACAGCAATATCACTATTTAATGCCTTTAAATAATACAAGAAAGCATAGCTGGGAGTTAGTCTTACCAGGATGGGAATTATATCCCAAATCTTTTGAAAATGTGTGTTGAAGTCTTGCATATACTCATGTAGATCTCTCTTTATGGTCTTCAACTGCTCAAAAAGCAAGAGGCCATCACTCTTTTCCCCAAAATGATCTATCAACTGAGTGCCCAATCCATTCTAGGAGTGTATTGAATTCACAGGCAAGGTCCCGTACTAGTCAAGAGCTTTGCCTTTCAGAGACAAAGCTAGCAGTCTGATGGCAATATTTTATTCTATTACATTGTGAATATTGCAAAGGTTGGCAATATTCCTAATATGCTCAATGGCTATAATAGGTCCCATTCCATCAAAAGAAGGCACATTTTTTAGAGCTGTTCCCAGAATTGGATCGTAGCATGGGAGATTCAAGGGGCTCTCACCACGAAAAGCTGTAAAAGGTAATGCCATGGTTGGGATCGGCTGTAACTGGGGTTCTGCTGCAATTGTGTCTCTTATAAAAGGCCTAGGAGGATTGATTTCTGGATAAGGATGGGTCCTCTTAAATTGTAGTCTTTTAGCAGAGTTAGAAGGTAATTACATGAATTTGAAAGGAACCCCTTTTGAAGCAGATCTTGTGGTGACTTTAGGCATAGAAAGTTAAGCAACTGGTCTTAATTAGAGGACTGGAGCTCTTACTAGTGGAGTCACCAAATGCTGGAAAAATTTGAATTGTTTATATCAGGACCAGCATCAATCTTGAACTTTACTGAGTTATCAAACTATGTGTCCCACCGGGCATGCTAGAACTATTGACGTAAGAAATTGCACCCTTTGGCAAGAAGTCAAACTTCTTGCCTTCTCCTCACAACATGGAAACTCCCCTCTCACCTGTGGGATTGGCGAAGCTAGAGGGGAGAGTCTCTAGATAAGGGCTAGCTCCCTTTGATGCATTGTGTTTGTTCCAGCAAGTGCAAACATATATATATATATATATATATATATATATATATATATATATATATATATATATATATATATATATATATATATATATATATATAATATATATATATAATGGGGGGGTGAAAAGGGAGAAAGATGCAAGCAAATAAACTAATCTAAAGAGGTGATGCACCAAAATAATTCGACCTTCTCACATCCACTCTAAAACCAGACAAACACATACATACACTACACATTTGGTAGAAGGACCAGGCTACTGAAAATGGTAGGGAGGTTCTTATGAAAACATAGAAACAGGGACTCACCAAGATGCTATGAAATACATACTATAAATGACTTCCTCTATCCTATACTTCCAAAAAGAGCTCTTCTCCTATCAGCTGGAAAAAAATGGTGCTTTGTAGATAACTGTTGTGTTGGTGTTGAACCTGTGAGAGCATTAAAAGACAATGACTGAACACAAATCAAACACTCAGAACATACATAGAATATCTATCCAAGAAGAGGTAAAATCTATGTTTATAGATTCAGGTAGAAATTTTAGTAGGGCTGTGCCTTGTAAAATTATGAAAAAATAATTACAAAATGACCAAGTTTGTAATATATATGAGAAGCAAAGAGGCCCATTTGGCACTCCTTCTTTTACAAGTGGCATACGCATCCCTTCATGAAAAGAAACAAGTCTCTCAAAATATTAATGAGATATCTGCTTTGTCTACTCGATATCTGCATTTCTCTTTTAGGTGACTTACACAGTTTGCCTTCTCATTTAATACAAAATGGAGAAACTAGTTGCTTCACTAGCTGCTTACATCCCAAATGATCGATTTGCTTGCACTATTTCACCTACTAGAGTCACTTCTTCAATTAGCACTAGTTAGACTAACTGTTCACTCATTCCTTGCTTGTTTCTTTGTCCATTTTGTCTTATCTGACTCATTCAGCCGCTGGGGTGAACATCTTGGTAGGTCGCTACATTTTGAGATCCTTTCCATGGCTAGCACTTCCTTGCTTTTGAATACAAATGGCCATTTCTCTTTGTGAAAGTTGGCATTCGTATGGCCATCATTGGTTTGAAAACCAATGTCTAATCTACTCTTTTAAACTTGACATCCTCTAGGACATCACCATCTCAGTCGCAACACTATTGGGTCCCTTATTGACCTCCTGCTTATTCTCCTTCCCTATGGGCACCCCTTTTGCCCTTTGAAACTACCCTTCGCATTTGGGCCGAAAGTCCCTCGCAAGGGCATCTGCCCTTTAGGGTCCTTCAGTGGGTCACTTTGTATTGGCACGAATGTCTCCCAAGTTCCCACAGACAATTTCCCCAGGTAAATTTCCCTAGGTCTGCCTTTGCTTTGTTTTATTTCTGCAAACTTTTGTTCGTGGACATTTTCCCATGGACAAAAAGTCTGCAAAATTTTTGTCTGCCCTTACTTCATTTCCTTGGTGTTCGTGGCCTGAATTCCTTTAGACTTAGCCAATTTTGGTCAAGACTTGAACTTTAAATCTGAGCTTTAAACATTTGTTAGGTCCTTTTCTCTGTGAAGCACTGGCCCTCTAGAAGGGCACTGAACCTTTGAACTGAACCGTTCAGCCAAGGGCAACCCTTGAATCGAGTATTGAACTAGGCCCTTTAAACCAAGACATTGAACCAAGAAGGTTCAATAGTTCAAATTTCAACCAAGCATGTTGATTACCAGTGAACTAAGTTGACAAACCTTTCCATTGAACTAAATCATTGAACTCTTTATTGAATTGAACCCATTGAACCAAAAATGGTTCAACGGTTCAATCATTGCACGCCAATGACTGCTGAACCAGATCCAATGGTATTCTTCATGGAACTAAGCCATTGAACTAAACTTGTTGAACCAAAAGGGTTTAACAGTTCAATGGTTCAACTAAGCATGTTGATGACCTTTTTGCAATGAAGCCGATGAACTTTTTCCATTGAACCTTTGCCCTTTGAACCAAGACCATTGAACCAACATGGTTCAACGGTCCAATGGTTCAAATAAGCGTGATGATGACTATTGAACCAATTGAACCAAGCCATTTTAAACTAAGAGATTGAACCTTAGTCCATTGAACCAAAAGTGCCATTGAACCAAAGTGCCAGGGTGATGAACCAAAATGCTGAACTGAGCGATTGAACCAAAAATGAGAAAATACTAGCGTTGAACTTGGGCAACCTAGAAACAACTATCTTCAAAAGGTGAATAAAGAAGGTGAATGATTTTGGCTTGGAGCAAAAATTGGTCAACATTTATCACAAGCTATTCATCTTTACATAAGTGTCTTTGTTACTAAATCTTTAAATTGCTCAATAATTCATCTTTACCCCAGCCTAATGAATGTTCAGTAATCTTTCAAAAAAATTAAATTTATATGGTAGCATATTTTAAATTTATGAATTATTTCACTCTAGGTAAATATAGAAATCAACATTTAAATTATGTCTTAGCATACGATAGTTTAATTTTTACATTTTGACAATGAGGTTTTTGGTTTGAATCAATGTAGTGAGGAATTTATTAAGGTATGTGTCATATTTATCCCAAGATATTCATCTTTACATAGGCATCTTTATTTCTAAATATTTAAATTAATGAATAATTCATCTATACCCCAGCCTAATGAATGTTTAGTAATCTTTCAAAAAAAAAATCTATACAAGCACATTTTAAACTTGTGACTTGTTGCGCTTTGGGTAAATAAATAAATCAACACTTAAATTGTGTCTTAGTAGATGATAGTTTAATTTTTGTGTGTTGACAATGAGATCACTAGTTTGAATTAGTGTAGTGAAGAATTTATTAAGTTATATGCCATCTTTATCCCAGGCTATTCATCTTTACATAGGCATCTTTGTTGCTAAATATTTAAATTACTCAGTAATTCATATTTACCCTAGACTAACAAATGCTCAATAATCTTTCAAAAAGTTCAATTTTTTGTGGAAGAATATTTTAAAGTTGTGACTTGTTGTGCTCTAGGTAAATAAATAAATTGAATCTTAAATTTTGTCTTAGCATGTGACAGTTTAATTTTTGTGTGTTGACAATGAGGTCACTAGTTTGAATTAGTGTAGTGAGGAATTTATTAAGGTATGTGTCATATTTATCCCAGGATATTCATCTTTACATGGTCATCTTTGTTGTTAAATCTTTAAATTACTTAGCAATTCATCTTTAGCCCATCCTAATGAATGTTTAGTAATCTCAGAAAATAAAATTTATATGGAAGCATATTTTAAAATTGTGACTTGTTATGCTCTAGGTAAATAAAGAAATCAACACTTAAATTATGTCTTAGCAAGTGGCAGTTTAATTTTTATGTGTTGACATTGAGGTCATTGGATTGAATCAATGTAGTGAGGAATTTATTAAGGTATCTATCATCTTTATCCCAAGATATTCATCATTACATAAACATCTTTGCTATTAAATATTTAAATTTCTCAGCAATTCATCTTTACCCCAAACTAATGAATGTTCTATAATCTTTCAAAAAAAAATCTATGGAAGCATATTTTAAAATTATGACTTACTACACTTTAGGTAATTAAAGAAATTAACACTTAAATTGTGTCTTACCAGGCAGTGGTTTAATTTTTTTTTGTTGACAATGAGGTCACTGGTTTGAATTAGTGTAGCGAGCAATTTATTAAGGTATGTGTCATCTTTATCCTAGGCTATTAATCTTTATATAGGCATATTTGTTGTTAAATCTTCTAAAAAATCTTTAGGAATATTTTTGTGGGTGCATTTAGCTTTAAGATAGGGGATTAAACTTCTACCATAGTAGCTTGTGTCATATGCAAGAATGCAAAAATATGGTGCCCATCAAACTACATCTTTGGTCTTATCTACCATATAAATACTATAGATAGCTTAGAATTATGGGAACGAGTTAAGAGTGTCTTCAAAATGAGTACTATTACCAGATTATTGACCAATGTTCTAGTGAATTATAGGCATGATGCTATAAAATTTTTGGATTATGAAGCATATCAGAGGTTCAAAGATCCTATTTATGGTTTCACAAACATAGTTACACACCTCATGGAAGAGAATAAAAATTTGTGAATAGAAATTGATTTCTTGCACTCTCAACTTCTACTACCTGAATATCAGATCTCTTCCCATTCACATCTAGGAATGGCTGATCCTCATTAGCACACCCTTTCCAGGCCATCTTCTTAAGTACTGTGCTAAGGCATCCAACATTTAGTGGAAAAATAAAAGTACATAAAAAGCCATGGTGTCCAAAAGCTAAACATCCCATTGAAAATACTTTGATATATTTGTAACTATTTTTTTATCACAACTCATTTTGAAATTCAGTTAAATTGATCAATTCAAAATGCATTACATTTCAATGTTGTTGTTTTTTGAGAATTTTAATTGATTTTCCATTACATTCATTAATTTTCTAAAAATTATTCATAACTCACTAAATATGAATATGATCTGAGTAATTAATGTTGATAACTCACTATTTTTTAATTTTGTAATTTGTAATTTTAGAGTTAAATAATTATTTTTTAATCAACATTTAATTTCAATAATATTTTGGGTCTTGAGCAAATTTGAAATTTGACTATTTGTTATTATTTTTTTAGAGTTTGACATCTCAAATTTATTTATTACTTCTAGATTTGTAATTTAGAATATTGAAAATCTAACAAATTTAATGTACTTGAAACTTCAATTTAAGAGTCTACTCACTAGAGATTGGTTTGTTCATTTTATTCAAATCTTACATTAATTTTTAGATTAATTATCATATTTTGTTACATTCCTAATTATATTGAAAGGGGCAATGATTTTAATTGGATTTATTTTATTAAAAAATGATGTTGGAGTCCCTCTTTACCAAGTTTGGTAGAATATATACTCTTAATAATGGACTTTTGAGTAAGGTGATTTTTTTAGATATTCCAATTAATAAATATATATCCTTGATTTATCCTATTAGATTAGATATTATTTTCTATAATTTTTCTCTTGTGTAGACCTGATCTACTTTATTAGATTAGATATTATCTTTTTTTATTTTTCATTTGTGTAGACATTTAACATTGACTTGTGATATTTTTTAGTTGTAAAATTGTATGATTTCAAGATGCTTGTAATTTAATTTTTATTAGTTTTGGATAAACGTTTTTTCAAATAAATTCATGAATTGATAATACTTTTAAAATTAGAACTATAAACCAAACAAGGAGAGGATTTTGATATGAGATTTCACAACCTCTACAAGAACCACATAAAACCTCTTCCTATTGTAAAAAAGAACCATATGTGAAAAATCAGCAACCCACTAAACTTTGAATCTAAACTAGAAAAAAACCTCAATGAAATAGTTTTAAAGAAGCAAAAAGATAAAAAAAGATCTATAATAAAATTAGACACAATATCACCAATAAAAAATAGGGCCTTATATTAGGAAAACTCCAATGAAATCATGGGCAAAGATTTAGCAACAAGATGTTGACTAAAGATAGTTTTACATAATTGCAAACCAAATTGGAACAAATGTGAGACAATACATAAACAAAGGGAAACAACCCTCAAAGGACTCAAGGAGGAACAATGGCATATCAACAATGGCTTTGTCCATATGAGATATGTAAACTCTTCCAGTACTATATATTAGAGCATAATTCAACATGTCACTGAGTCCCATTAGAGTCATGGTAGTAACCAAGTGGGGGCTCAGCCTACAAGGGAAAATCCTACCCCTTAATAGTTGGGCTTTGTCTCTAGGACTGCAAGGTTTGCATTTTTTAGCATTCAGAAATCATATCTAGCTTAATTAAGATATCCAATAGGTCTCATCACAAATCTAATAGAACATCAATCATCTATCAATCAGTTTATCCTAGACCTCCAAAGGAACGTACTGAACCTCCAAAGAATTTCTAGATTTAAGGATCATTGTAAAAATAGACTACCAATAAAAAGTCACATCCTTACTTTAGAACTATTAGATGAGGTGCTAAAACAACATTGATCCTCCATGGGACCTCGAAAAGGTGCTTAAAAAACCAACCAAACTATAACCCATTTCCATAATGATTCATCTTTTTCCCTTGAGTTAAATTATTATTTATATTCTAATGTAAGGTGGAGATTTTTTTTTTTTTTGGGTTACACACATCACAATAAAAAAATAGAAAAGGTATTAAATATTCAGACTAGTAAAGTGCAATTATCAAATCAATTCCAACTTTTTTTCATATTTCAAAAGTGTTACTCACATTCTCCACAAGCTATAAGTTTCACTCTCACTCCATACATATGTTCATGTTTCATGTTGGTTTTTTTGTCAAGGTCATTTGTTAGGTAATCATTTCTATGTTTTAACTCTAATGATAATCACTATATTTTGTGATATTTAAGATATTCGTATAAATATTCTATTTTCTATCTAATTTTATAACCACATTTATTAAGTAA
Source organism: Torreya grandis (assembly GCA_037957365.1). Taxonomy (NCBI): domain Eukaryota; kingdom Viridiplantae; phylum Streptophyta; class Pinopsida; order Cupressales; family Taxaceae; genus Torreya; species Torreya grandis. Next base: position 356,271 of record JARHVA010006472.1, on the reverse strand, counting down.
GATTTTATTAACTTTTCTTTATAGATCATTTCCCCTAATTATTAATAATTGTGTAATTGTGTTGCAATTTGGTTATAATCCATTTATCCATATTACATTATTTTTTGAACATGTGTTATCTTTCCCCCTTTAAGGGTTAGATCTTGTTTAATATTTTCAGTTTATTATGGTTAATTGCATTGCATTCTCTTAGATCCACTAGTCATAGATTTATTTTTATTTTTTTTATTGATTACATACCCTAGGTTTTTTTTACAAATAAATCTCATTCCTAGTGCATTTGTATGGTGTGTATGTTTTATGTTTCATTTAAGCTAATGTAACCTAAATTGATTAGATCTAATAATCAAATTGGGAATATCTTAAGGCTTATTTAAGGCTCTATTTTTTTTAATTAATCTTTTTCATTAATTATAGATAAATATTGAAAAAGAAAAAGAAATCTATAAATTTGCATCATGTTATGCCAAAAATTGTATTTTATATTGAAAATGATAGAAATTATGTGTTTTTGAAAAGTTCCAATGTTTTTTCTCTGAATGATAATTTTTTGAATGGATTTTTTTATGCAATTTTATTTCACTAGCTCTAATAGATGATGATTATACTTTATCTCACTTTATGATCATGAAATCTGACCTAGTATAATATGTTGATACACTTTTTTTGGGCCCAAGACCTTCCATCCTAGGGTTTGTGCATGCTTGGTCATAACACTCACAACCATAAGGAAGGGAAATACAATCCAAAAAATCAACACAAGGATGAAAAAGAGTCTATAAATTTATATCCTTTCATTTCTGAGGTAGTTCACTAACTTTAGTCAGATATAGAAAGCATGTTGAGGAAATATGATCTCAATGTGGTTAAATGGGACATCACTGGCATAAAAGGGCACATATATTTTTTCAATAATAAATTACAAACTTTGAGTAGGAAGTTGACCAATCTTATAATTTAAATTACATAAAATAATCCTCCACCATTCCATTAGGGTTCTCTTAATCCATATAATTATAAATTTAATACTTGTTTGAAGCACATGATACCAAAAATGAAAGCATACAATTTTGATGGTAAGGATCCATGCACTTGGATCAATCAAAAAGAAAATTTATTTGATTTACATCAAACCCAATGTGCATAAAATATGGTCATCTCTATATATATAACCTAATCAGTTCATTTGGTATAAGTGGTTGTGTGATCAAAATAAAAAGAAGGGCTCTCCTATTACCTAGTTCGTGTTTATTGAGGAGCTATGGATGCACTATTGAAACAATGTCTTAGAAAACTACTTCAGTTAGTTAGAAAGTTACAAAAAAATGTATTATTAAGGATTATATTCAATAATTATAGAATCCATTAGTATACATGGATGACAACAATCAAGACAATATAACTACCTTATACTTGGGAGGGGATCAAGGATGAAATCTAACTTGAGGTTTTCATCTTTATTTTATGAATCAATACCATTAGTGTACCAAGTAGAGGAAAAATATTTGGTAAAATGAAAGGATTTTGATCATGACCATGAATGCAATTTCATAACACCATCATTTTATTTACTTATAATATTGACCGCTTAACAAATTGAAGAGAATTATACAAAAGGGTTATTATTTGGTTGTGATAGTAAGTGGAACAAATAAAATAAATGTGAAAAAATGAAGTTGTTCTACATTGAAGGTTCCAATGAATATGATGAGGCCTCATGGGAGTGTATATAAGTGTCAGAGGAGAATCTAAAGATTCTTACCCTCCTATCTCCTATCATGCCTTTTCATGTATTGATAGTCCTCAAAATCATAAGGTGGTGGGTTTCCTTAAGAAATAAAAGGTGATAATTTTGATCGATTTAGGAGGTACACATAACTTCATCAATAGCAAGTTGGCTTCTTGTTTTAAATATTTTATTTATCTAGCTCAATAATTTCAAGTCCTAATTGTACATGGTGGCAAAACCAAGTGTTCTATAAAATTGTATAGTATCAATATTGTTATGGAGGTTTACATGCTTGATTTTCTTATGTTTGTTTCTCCCATGAGTGGTGTTGAATTTTTCTTAGGGAGTAAAATGGATCAAAACTTTGGGAACAATAGAGATTAATTTCCAAAAACTATTCTTACACTTTCATTTTGAAGATAAGACAATTGAACTACATATGTTAAGGGAAAAAACTCCCCAATTTGTTAGTTTGCACGAGATGATGAAGATTCCTGAAAAAGGGGCTAAAGGGTTTATAGCACGATTATTTTACATAATAGTTTAGAAAAAAAATGTGTATGCACATCCTAATTAATTAATGATTATTGATTACCACCCATAAAGTTTTGGCATAAGTCCAAAATGACTACCACCAAGAATAGAACATGATCATGTCATAAGACTGATTCTAGGTAGTAGTACACCACCAATCATTAGACCATATAGGTATCCATATTCCTAGAAGAGTGAAATTAAAAATATGGCACATGAGATGCTAGAGGAAGGTATTATCAGCCATAACTAAAGTGAATAGTCATCCATATTGGTCATGGTGCATAATAAGGATAAAACTTGGAGGATGTGGCCCAAATATAGAGAACTCAATAAGTACACTATCAAAGATAATTTCCCTACTTTAATAATTGATGATTTGTTAGATGAATTACATGGTGATTTTTATTTACCAACTATTCATTATGGGTATCATCAAATTCATATAATATTTGAGGATATCCCTAAAATATATTTCATAACTCATCAAGGCCATTGTGAGTTTATGGTCATGCCTTTTGGTCTCATAAATACACCATCTACATTTTAGAGTTTGATGAATATTGTGTTTAGGCCCTTTTCAAGGAAGTTTGTTTTGGTTTTTTTATTACATCCTAATATATATGAAAACTTGGGAGGAAAATTTGAAGCATGTGAAACAAGTAATGTTATTTTTGGAATAACATCATAATTATGCCAAACCTTCCAAATATGATTTTGGAGTCTAAGAGAAGGATTCAAAGTTGATATTAAGAATATAAAATCTATGTTGGAGTGGTAAGTGTCATATACACTCAATGAACTTCATGGATTTTTGGGGCTAACTGGTTACTATCATAGAATTGTAAAAACGTATGACAATATAACAACTCAACTCACAACCTTGTTAAATAAATATTCCTTCAATTATATTAAACTAGATAAAAAGGAATTTTATAATCTTAAACAGGCTATGTGTACCACTCTATTCTAGCTACCCCTTATTTTTCCAAAAAAAATTTTGTTGAATGTGATGTATTGGTACTTTTTATTCTTTACACATTAAACACACTCTTTCTAGGTCTAGTTTTCAATGAGTTTTATATGAATTTTAACTTATAATATCATAAATATAATTTAAACTATAAAAATAATTCTATATTGAATAAAATTGAGTTATAAATGAATTTTCATTATTGGTTTCTTAAGAGATTAGGTATAAAAATCTAAAACCCTTTTTTAGGCTTCTAGGCCTAATGGACCACTCAATAGGTCAAAAGACTAAATACACCTTGATAGACCCTTAAATATAATTTATCAAGGTTTTTAGACAATTAAAAAAGGTAATAAACTCTCCAAACAAATTTTTCTCATCATTAAAAATAAATCTCACCCTAATCCATACTTGACTGTCTTAGAAAATAAACACCTACAAATAGTTTAAAACTTAGTCTTTAATAAAAAAATATCTAAATGATGTTTTGGGGATTGAAACAAATTTTAAAACTTGACTTAATAATACTAGAATATACAAATGAAATTTTATTGGATTTCATTGGTTATAAATTAATTTATAAGCTTTTTTGTGAGAACAATCTAGAATTAGTGTTTCTTAAAAATTACATAGGTTGAGGCCTTCAAATTAATGGTTCATGAAGTTATTTGACTCTTTTTAAGTATACACCTAGGATATAATATTTAACCACTCATTCACTCTTTTAAATATCTAATTCAAACTCTTTCCAGGGTTCACATGTGTTTCTAGAGCATTGTGTGTGACTGTGTAGGAGAAAAATAGGGGTTTGAAGATCAAAACATCTAAATAGCCATACCAAAGACTATGAAATCACTTAATAAGGTTTATTATGAAACAATTGACTAAATATTTATTATCAAGACAAAATTTTAATATATTCCATATACTAATACATCAAAACTTGTAGACTTGTACATGACAGTCTTGAAGATCACCTAAAATGCAACCTTGTTCAAGAAGGAAACTGAGACTTTTATGCTTGAAATCATTCTTATTTGGCTCCACCTTTATAGGAAAAATTATTATGAGGATTTTTAATTGTTTACTCATATTATAATGGACTAAAATTTATAATATTTTCCTCCATTCATTTGGGTTAAACTTAGTAAGTTGATCTCATATGTGGATTTTTGTGGTTACATTGACTTATTTGGATAAAGGAGATAATTATGACTCTATAAGGTCTAAAATACTTTTAATATGTTTCTCACATGTAAATACATAATAAAAACTTATAAATATAAATTTTATCTTTCACTAATTACATTTACTATTGAAATTACACTATAGACTTTTGAGAATTCAAATTTGATATTTTGGAGGGAAACTTCCCAAAGTCCTTAAATGGCCTACAAATAAGCTCTTAATTCCTCAATGAGGCTTATGTTGACTTGAAAACCATTATAATACCTATATAAATACTTTATTTGTATGTCTTATGGATGCACCTACATCATACCACTGGGTTACAAAAGAAGATTTTATGGACTCTTATCCATGAATCTCTATTATTATTTTTGACTACAAATGACTTTGTATTTTGTCTTCATCTTTTTCAATGATCTTCTTTACTGAATTAAGTCCTCCAAGATCCCATGGTTTACTAGATGAAGATATACTACTAGGTCATTGTCTTCTCCTTGGATGATATTCTTTGCTCTTCTTATCTACAAATTTATCTTATTTAGATTCTCTTTATTGTCTTTTATCAGACCTACACATATAACAAACAAGATAGGGAGAAAAAATTCTACCTTGAAACCTTGAGATTCAATATCTTGGACTTCAAAGACTATTTTCTCCTCTATGACATCATCTTGTATTTGTATTATTCCTTGTTATTTTTCCTTCACATCTTATTCTAGGTTTTCATCTTTCTTGCTAAGATTACTGCTTGTCATACTTTATTTGCTACCTTCACTTGTTTTCTTTTCACCAACTTATGCATTGTTGTCCTTGAAAAAGTCACTCTTATCCTTTATCTATTGTTCACTAAACAATTTTTTGACCTTATTGCTTTCCATGTTAATTTTTTTTAGTATACTAACCTTATCAAGAAACTCCTCAAAGTATTTCATACTTCTTATTGAGGATAAACTATTAGACAATTCAATAAACATCTATGCATCCATTAATTAGAAAAAAATTGAGTTTTCAAGGATAAATCAAATTCATCATGAATTTTAGTGATTACCTTGAATTATACATCACTCACCTCATCCTCTTTGCTTTATTTCAAAAAAACATTCTCACCTGTAATGAGTTCTTTAGAATTGCATTCCACAACTTCCTCCTCTTCCTTCAATGGTAAAAGTGTATGATTTACTCCATCTTGTTCAAAACTATAAGTACTTCACTATTCATTATGCATGGATTTCATGTCATAATACCATGGTTTACCTAGGAGAATGTGACACACATCCATAGGAATTACATCACAATAACTACATCTTTATAGCTTCTTATTTGGAATTGTGCCTTATATTTCAGATTTACAATTACTTGATGATCTTTTTATAAAAAAGAAACCTTATAATGGGTAGGGTGACGTACCTTATTCAAGCTAAAATTATTAACCATTTTAGTAGAGATATAATTATATGTGCTTCCATGATCAATTATGACCTTACAACACTTAGCTTGAACCTTACAAGTAGTCCTGAATAATTTTTTCTTTAGGGTGGTTCTTTTATTTCTTTGTTTGGTTTGATTATAATCCTCTTCACGAGAAAGGATTCTCCTTTTTCTAGTGCATCCTCATAAATAGTTGATGTAGATGTCTAAATATTTTATGTAAATTTATATTTAACAATCATAAATATCAATATATTTTATTCACAATGTAAGAAATTGTAAAAACTCTGATAAAAGTTAAGTAAGAAATGACATACAATTTAACTTTTTTTAATTATCTTGTATTTTAATTTTTTTAATTCTATTATAGAAATTTCAAATAAACACAAAGTGGATATATAGATATAATATAAATATAATATAAGAGCATCATATGATTTATGATAAAAGTAAATATTTATGATATATACATATCTACTATGATTAATCTTATATGTTATGGTTAAATATATATATATATAGCTAATAAATCTATAATTATTATATCTAAAATTATTTTTATTTAAATCTATTAATAAAATAAATTTATTAATAATAAACTTTAAATTTAGACAAACTAAATATTTTATGCTCTAATAATTATATAATCAAAAATCTCATAATATTCAATAATCTATGAAATAAAACATATTTTTAAGATCTTAGAAAAGTATATATATAAATAAAAATGTCAATAAAAATAAGTATTTTTCTAAATAAAACTTAATTTTCAAAACATAAAATTTAAATATTAGAAACAAAATTGTATAGGTTTTTGTTTCTAAAATTGAAGTGTTGAGTTTTTCTAGTTAATGTTTTTAATAAAAATTTATAATATTAAAAAATTATATTTTATAAATATAATATATATTATTAATTATGTGAAATCAAATTTATTTTAAGGTTTAATAAAATATATAATATATTTTATATTTATATATTTAATTAAACTTTTTAACATTTTATAACACGCTTAACTATGAAGTTAATTATTTTTAAAAATATATATCTTTATGAATATTAATTTTAAATTAATAGGTAATATTTAATTTATGTTTCTAAAAATATTTAATTTTAAATATTTAAAATAAATTATTAATTTGTTAAATCTTATGATCAGTTCAATATGTGATGTTAATATTTATGAATAAATAATATATTTATAAAAATACTATTTAAATAATAAATTAATAAAAAAACTTCTATTTTTAATAGCTTCTATTTTTAGTAAGTTGTGGATGCAAACACATTCGGATCTAAAAATCTTATAAAATATTATACATACTAAAATTAGCCTATAGGACGTATTTCAACTGAAGTTCACATCCGGTCCTAAATATATATATATTTTATAGAATTAAAAAAATCCTAAAAAAATCATTAATCTACAATTTCAAACCCTTAGATGGTCTTATTTGGCTCCCAAAACATATTTAAAATGCCTCTAAATAGAAAGTATGGATTAGGGCAGCATCAAACTTTTTGAGACTATCATTTTGGCATGTGGATGAGCTCAAATAGATCTGCGGATCAAAAGTTATGGCCTCTAAAAGTTTGACCTTTTTTTTTTTGCATCATATGTATAATTTTTATAAAATAAAATGAATAAAAAAATTATATGAACATAAATTTAAAATATGAGAAAATTTTAAAATAAAATAACTATCTAATTTATTTAATTTAAATATTTAAAAATTAACATTAATATATAAATGTATTAATACAAATACATTTAAAATATTTAATTGAAGGAGGTGTTTAAAATTATATCGATATATTTGTTAAACAATCTATTTGTTTTAAAACATATTAAAAATAAACTCATGTAATTAGCAAAATGCATAAAAATATATTGTAAAATAAAAGAATGAATAGATTATATTGATAGATTTTTTTTAAAAAAAAGATAGAACACAGTTTATTGTAGAGCATCAAGATTTCCTATTATTGGGTCTAGCCAACTATTATTTATTGTCTGGGTGATATGGATATGAATATGGAGGACATATTGGAATAAATGGTTATAGAAATCCTTAACAAAGTTCCTTATTCCATCATAATTTGAAGCTAGTATGCAAAAGATGGAACCCCCTGATAAAGAGCCACAATTTGTACAAATAAAGGATCAAACATGGAATTATGCAAGAGTATTTATGTGTGGTTGAAACATGGTATAAGGAAAATTGGGAATCAGATAAAATGGTAACATTGCACAACCCTATGGAAAAAATGGAAAATCCTCCCTCGCATGCCTCATTTATATGATTTTTCATTCCATTCTCATTGTGATGCTTTCAATAATGAACTAATTTTAATAGGGGTAATGAGGTGAGATAAAGGGGCATGCAAGAGGAGGGACATTGTTATGATTTACAACTTTTTCAATTCAACCTGATAGAATGGCACGTACATGCCTACTTTTCCATTTAGTTTTACATGCGCAACTTGTGGTAGATAAATTTACACATATGGAAACATATTCCTCATATTCCCAATAAGAGGGGGTGGTGTGGTGGGGATTTTATTCACAAATTTTTTTTTGTGTTTGCTCAATTTTATGAAAATGCACAACTATTTAATCCTAAAATAGGGATATGTAAAACATTGGAGAATATGTGGACGCATACATGGGAACCTTTAACTTTGTCAACTAGGGATCAATGTTTATATTCCTTACAAGAAATGAGAGTTATGAAATATGATGAGGAGAATGGTCATGGTCATGAATGGAGCTTATTATAAGCTCTTCCTAGACAACTAAGGCTTCTTAGAGGTGCAATTTTAATGAATGGTAATAAAATATTTGTATGTGGAAGTATTCCTAATGAAACCATGCATATAAATTATTATATGTATGAACCCCAACTTAATAGAGTATAGAATTTAGGGAGGTGGAGCTTAATTTATAAAATTAATAATATGTTTTTTTCAAGGAAATGTTCAAACATTTATGACTATAAAAACTTTGAATCAGATATAGTGTTTGACATTTTGTACATTAATCTCATGTTTTAATATAGATTTTATGATGAATATATCATTTGAACATTCTATATTCTATTTTATATTGAAGTCTTTGAATCATGGAAATTTTATATTGTATAATTTTTTTTCTAAATCAACTTTAATTTCAAAATATTATCTTTATATATTAATTAAAATTTTATTTTATGTTATTTTTTATGTTATTTTTGGATGATAGATTACTGTTTTATTAGAACATGCACCATATTAAAGATAATAACTATAATACATGAATGATTAAAAATATAGGGCATCTGAAAGCATACCAAAAAAAAGAATACATCAGAGAATATATAAATCAAAGCTATTAAGATTTCATTACATCATTGCTAACATCAACACAAGAAATAAAAGATACCAATACCATCCATTAAATAACATGGGTATACTGAGAAAATAGAATATAAGGTGTAATCAAGAAACCAATGCTACTAAGATTTCATTACATTATTTTTAAAACTAGCACAAGAAATAAAAGATACCAAAACCACCCATTAAACAACATGGGACACTAGCCTCATAGATGGAGGAGGTAGTGGAGGAGAATTGTCTCATTTATTTCCCCAACCTACCCATTGAAGGGGTTAGGTATCATATATGATCCAACCATCATCTTGTTACTTTTTTTCTTCTCTCTTTTTCAGCTTCATCATTAGGAACATGGTGGAAAAGATGCCCATAGGGGAAATTATTAAATAGTACTTTATATTTTGTTTAAATAATTGTTTATAATTTAATTTTAATAAATTAAAATAATATAAAAAACTATTTATAAATAACTATTATTTTAACCTCAATATTAGATTTTTTTAATATTTTTAATTAAAACTTTAAGTTAGTTTAATTCATGGCTGGTGGTGGGTTGTAATGGAATGAGAGTGTTTACTTTTAATACCTAGTACTATTTTATTAATTTTGATTCAATTTTTATGTACAACAAGTAAAATTAATTTTTATAATGCCAACTATATATTATATTTTAAATAGTAACTATATTGTCCACAATCCCATGCTTCCCTATTTTTTGTCTAAAATTTGGAAACCATTAAATAGATTCGCATCTTGTGCTACATATATGGCAACACCGCATTCACCCTGCTATATTAATATACTTAGTTTTCATTTTATATGAATTTATAAATTAATATCAATTTCTAAACAAAATTAATGGCATAATGATTAATATAATATTCAACACACCTTACTCCTCATAAAGGTATACAGACTCAAACTTGAGATCGAACTATAGATTAAAATACTCACATATGAATTCCAACACCTCTAAAATAAAAAAAATATGATATTTATGTTACTAAGATAGAAAACACATTTTTTTAGGAAAGGGGGTTTGTTACACATAAATAATAATAACAATAGATAAGAGCATTCAAATAAATCCCAGTGAGAGAGATGTCTGAGTTCTAACTCATGTAAAAATTATAGTGTGAAACACCCTTTGAATATCAGTATTTTATCATAATCTATCTTATGAATTTAGTACAATATCCATTGTTATTTTAAAATATATAATAATATTATATTATAATAACCAACAAAAAAATCTTATCAGATTTATTCATACATTTTGTACCTTATTAATGGTATATGTTATAAATTGGAGGATGAATGTGATCACATTTACTTACTACTTGTTATAGCCCAAAATTACACCCTAGATAAGTCAATCAGACCTTATCAAACATAGGAAAACATGGAACCATCTTTGAGTATAGGCAGATTGATACAAGAGATAGATCTTTAATTTAAGGGACAGCTCCTTTGATCTAACTATTTAGGCTCTCAACTACACTATTATAATAACTTATTGGGGGTGAAAAGGGAAGAAGGAAACATGAAATTAACCTATACTAGTAGATGTGATACACCAAGGATATCTCCACCAACATAGTTGAAACTTGCACTATGAGGGTAGATTGTTAAAACTGATCTCAACTCAAGGTTCTTTTAGCATAAGTGTTTTTACATGGAGGTAGATTTCTATGAATTTACAAATATGGGTGAAGAAGAGGTCTAATATTAGACACTAATAATATCTCTTCACACTTATAAAAACACCTAACAAATAGTTACACTTTATGAGACCTATTAGAAGAAGTATTACTCATAAAATGCATACAAGAGCAGAATGGAAGCAAGGAGAAATAATCATCAGTTTTCATCTAAATAGATTACTTCACATAATTAAGAAAGAATTTTAGAGACTAAACCAGCTTGATAAAACTTTATTCAAAGTCAAAATAAGATGTCAAAATCAATAGGGCTTTTCCATACCAATTATGGATTCTTTACAAACCCAAAATGGCTTTAATATATAGAGCATAGGAGATGAGAGAGAGAGAGAGTGAATTTGAAGAGACACCATGCCAAGTGTCAAGTCTTGGAGATAAATTTTTTTAAAAAAAGGAGTTAGAGAACAAATCATGAGATCCTCTTGAATAAGTGTCAATCACAAACATGACATCTTCTTGAAGTTGGCATAGGGATACTCCATTGTCTTTCTTAAAACTATTTTCTTGATAAGGAGTCCACTTAATTGATTAGAACTACCTTGGAAGTCATTAAAACATATCATATAATTTAAGAATTTGAAATCATTATTTTTTCAAGTCATTATACACCCCTCAACTGATGGTCTTCCCCTTGCCACTTATTATCACTCACTTGTAGTCATTCATTAGTCTTCTAGGCCTCAATTCTCATACTTGTCACTAAAGTGACTTACACACACATAATGAAATTAATTTAATGGATGTAAGACACATTTTCATAACTTATATGTCCTCTTTTCTATCATGTATACCTCAAAATAAATCTAAATAACACTTCTCATCTTCAACTTGGCAACTACCCTCATCCTCACTATTTTATCCAAGAATGCCTGCAATAGTCATCTTAGAAGAGGATTATTCATTTATGACTAAGGTTAAAATGAGGTATGAAGAGTTATAATACATCTCTACATACCTTCCACCATGAATTTAATATGTCTATTCCTTTTTGCACCTTTAATTCTCCTCAAAACTTGTAAAAAACACAGAATTTTCCTCATCTATACAAGTGATGGTATAGGATAAGAAAGTTTTAGACATCCTAGGAGAGTTCCAAGTAGGTAAAAATCATATTTTAGGTCAATTTACCCCTTCTAGATGCATTTCTCTTCATATATTTCTCATCAAGTTGTTATGAGGGTTTCAGGTCATTTAGGTTCTTAAAAATGATTCATAAATGTTAAGCCCTTAACCCTCAAACCAATGCCACTAATTTTAGGTATGTGACCCACCTCAACTCTACCTAAGTGTTTGAAAAACCATGCACATTATATGTATAGATATGAAGGAAATAAGTTAGCTCTTGAGCTTTTACTATGCATTCTAGACACCTCTGAGACAAACTGAGGTGAAAAATGACCAATTTGAGTTGTTCTCTAAAAAATAGAAATTACCATCAACCTTAAATCTCTAATTAATTCTCTAAAATTCATTGGTAAGATCATATGGTCATATGAATGACATTAGGCACTTAATGGTTCATGCCTAGTTCATAGGCCTAGTAGGCATAGACTATATTTCTGAGTATGTGACCACTTATGAGTGGTCCCAATGGATGTAAGTACTTATAAATATTTATTAATCCTCAAATTAGCCTTATAAATCATCCTATAGTCACTCAAAACTCTACCATTCATCATTTTTATCATTCATGAACTACGTATATAGGTTATGTTTCTCATGGAGTACCTTTGGTCTAAGATGAAATAAATGAAATAACCCCAAAAAATATTTGTAATTACTTTATCAAAGTGTAAATAAATATATGTGTAAGAATTTATACACAATGAAGTGATGAAACACTACATAAATTTTGATCATGCATAAGCATAATTAGTTACTAATAATGAATTAAATTGGTTGAGGTTACATATTTAGGGTTAAAAGACCCTTACAATATTCTATAGGGTAGTATGTTACCTAACAAGGATATAAATTTTTGGGTGTATCAATATGCTAGTATACACTGATAAAATCCACACTTTAACATAATACTCATCTCTCTTGTAGGACCATGTAAAAGTACCTTATCCTTGGTTAAGTACCTCATCCTTCCTAATAGCTTCCAAATTAGATTCTTGATGAAATAATTATGTTCTCACTAATCAAGTCATGAGATGGTTTCCCTTAAGACAAATAAGTGAATTAGAGAAATAAACTCTATGAAATGACCTCCAGGTCCAACCTCAACATGTTATAAAAATTAGAACAGTGGTTCTTTTAATATAAAACATCAACCCCATGTGTCAAGGTGTCATATGATTTTCATGAAATATTAAGATAGTGTAACATGTAACTATCTAATCTAAACTTAGCCAATTGGCTAGGTTTAGATTATATAGTTACATGTTACACTATCTTAATATTTCATGAAAATCATATGACACCTTGACACATGGGGTTGATGTTTTATATTAAAAGAACCACTGTTCTAATTTTTATAACATGTTGAGGTTGGACCTGGAGGTCATTTCATAGAGTTGATTTCTCTAATTCACTTAGTTTCCTTAAGGGAAACCATCTCATGACTTGATTAGTGAGAACATAATTATTTCATCAAGAATCTAATTTGGAAGCTATTAGGAAGGATGAGGTACTTAACCAAGGATAAGTTACTTTTACATGGTCCTACAAGAGAGATGAGTATTATGTAGATTAGCATATTAATACACCCCAATATATATATATATATACATACAAACACACACACACACACACACACACACACACATGTATATATATATATATATATATATATATATATATATATATATATATATATATATATTGATTATCAAAGGTCAAGGTAAGAGAACATCCCATAAAACCAATGTCACTAGTCATGGTTAATAAATACTTGGGTAAATAAAAATAATAAGGATCAAAATTACAACAATAATGATAAAAATGGTTTATTTTCTAAAATTATGCAACCATTTGTATCAAGAGTGAAAATTAACACAGTTTTAGATAATTAAGGTGATGCTACACATCAAGATTTCATAAGTAAATATCTGACTTGAGGTTTTTGCACTATATTGTCCTTTTTATACTCATCTTAATGATTATCAACTGAGTTCAATCCAAAATTATGAAATAATAACCATAACATTAAATCCTTTGATTCCATACAAACTGACTAATATTCATAGCATGGACAACTATGGGCTTGTTCTAATTTATTAAACTACCTACCATGTTAAGAGTTGACTGTGCATGTCTTACATTTGACAACCTATTTAAAATTTCATACATTGATCAAGAATATCTAAAACACACAATCTATTCATTTCCAATAATAATTAACCCATAGTATTCCAAAAGGCAAGACTCATCATGATGTTTAATATCTAGCTACTTAAGTCATAAAATGAACTGAAGGAAGACTATAAGCAACTAGTTCAAGGTTAAGGCATATCACATCATGAAATAAAATATTCCATAAGTATAATATCACCTAAATATCTTATGGTAATTAATTGGTTTGATCATGTATAAATATTCCTTTACCAAACAAGAATACTCACATATACAACAATCAAGGAAATTACATAACTAGGAGGGATAACAATAATGAAATAATTTCCTATTGACTCTTAACAAGTCATTTTTTTAACCCATTCACCAAGTGACCAAATAATTCACCCACATTATACATGTGCATAGTAACATTATAAAAATTAATAATTTAAAATTTCCAACAAATCGATCTGATAACCAACACCATATGCAAATCAACCATTATCATGTCATTGCTTTACACAATAGAAATACACATAAAATCAAAATCATAATCATAAAAAATAGCCACCATATACTATTATTAAATTCTAGTATTTAAGGTGGTCAAATACATCTTTTGTAGCATCTAGAAGCCATTGAAGAAATAGGAACAAGTATAATAACATATTATAAAAGAACCTTGTATTGGCTCATCAATAACCAAGGTACCTAATATAGGAGCATCACTACCACATTTTGTATATAAGTCAAATGTCATTTTTTGGAGTTTTTTGTAGGTTTTTTAGGTCATTTTAGTCCTCTAGGGGTCATTATGAGGTAGTATAACTTGTCAAAATTTAAATTAGAGTCCTTTAAAGAGTTTCCTACCTTTTTCTCATTTGAAAATTTAAATTTGTAAAGATATAATGATGATGTGTTTGAGGTCTACAAGGGAATGTAAGGGGTATACACTTTTTGATAGGTGGTTAGGTTTTTTAAAGGGTTAAAAATATCCATGTTGAGTAATTGGGTTGGTTCTCCAATGTACAAAGATAATTAGCAAGTTAGTTATATAATTTGGAGTTTTAAAATAGATGTTTTAATGTGTAACGAGTCATTCCAAGTCAGTCTAAAGTTATAGATGGGTTGGATTTGAATATGAATATGTAAAACCCCAAAATTATGAATATATAGTTCTATGTTTGAAAGGATGTTATTTTGCAGACCTTGCACTATTTTTATTATTTATAGAGTTGATGACACAAATGAAGTATTGTGCACTGATAAAGAGATAGTTTTCATCAAGATGGTGTTGGTAAATTATTATTTTTTTTTAAAAACGTTATTTACATTTTATGAAGTTACCTTTCACATATATGAATGAGTGATTGGTTATAGACCAAACAATTAGACCCTGTTCCTATGTTGTGAAGACTATGTATATGAGGTGATCAGTAAGGGATTTATAGTTTTGGAAACATGATAATTAGTGATCATAATTTGAAATATAATTAATTTTTTTTTTATGATGATGAATGGAAAGCCCCTTTTGGAAACAAAATTGACTATAAATTTTATGTATTCTGTGTGTGGAAAGAATTGCATGCATTATGTGTTGAGGAAGATAGATTTCCCTCTGAGAGTAAGAGAGTTTGTATGAAATGACATTATGATTAAAAATATGGGTATTTTAATTTATTTACATATTTTACAAGGTTATATCCTATTTTGGACATGTATTTATTGTAATAAATGATGAAATTTTGTGTAATATGTGTTAGACTATGACTACACATAGTTTGGAACAAGAAAAGGCTTATAAAGATTGAATGATAACAAGTATACAATGAAAAACATGCTTAGAAATTATATTAAATAATTTTTTGTGAATTTACATTTATTTGAGTACACCTTTCTTAGAGTGATTACTTTTATATCTTTAAGACAGTTTGCATTGTCTTCTAATCATATTGTGGTAACATAGAAGTTGATGGAAGTCAATAATAAAAGAGTCATAAGGGATGTATATTGAATGAGTAATGTTTTTAAAAATATTTTAAAGTTTAATCAATCCAATTTTTTTTGTGGAATGCCTTTTTAAATAAATAGAACATGAATCTCCCTCTTAGATTAATGTAACCTTGTTCCTACACACATAATGAAACAAAACTTTGTGAGAAAAATGTGAATAGTAACATCATTAATAGAAAATATGGATTATAAGGGGTGTAATATGATATCACAAGGCCAAATAAAGCTTCACAGTAATTAGATATTCTTTGAGAAGTCTTAAAACCTATAATAATTACTCTTGGGTTATAACAGGCTCTATAACCCTAGAACTAAGGTTTTGATGATAAAATGTGAAAACACAAGTGAAACTCACCCAAAATTTGTGATGAGATATATTTCCATGTATAAAAAAGTATTTTTTAGTTTTTATTTTGATAAATTACATGTCCATATGAATATACAAGATTGTGTGTAAATAGGGCTAAAAGAGGCCTAATAAGCTTACATAATGACTTCAAAGTGTCTTAAACAATGGTATAATTAATGAATAAAAGTATGAAATTTCATATAAGGAAAAAATATCATATAGGGTATTTTAATCAATTCTTATTTTCTCAAGGAATAAAGGTATTGGTCTGTACTAGCTATAAATTCCTTAAAAAGGCTACTAGCTTTGACTGTGATAAAATAAGAAGTGGTAAAGGTTTAAGAACAAGGGATTAAAAGTTTTGAAAATGTAATAAGAGGTATAATAAGAACATGAATAACATGGATAAGGTATTTATAATCATTCAAATAGGCAATGAATCCAAAAACCAAAAGTTTCATAGTGGTCCAATGAGCCCTTGTCAAGGAAAGTATCTTAGATAAGACAAGTAGAGATTGAAACTTTGTTATAAAGAACTTATATTATAGGTATCATAGATAGAATACACATAGTATTTGCATACTAATCTACATAATTTTGGTATCATAGTAGGAGTGTCTTTGGGAAATAGTGTATAATCAAGTTTGCATATGAAGATACATATTTATTTTGATTTTCAATTTGTATATTTGATCAATTTCATTTAAGGTATGATGATAGGTTTATTGAAAAGTTGATAATTATAATTTCAAGGTGGTTTAAAGTTGGTCAAGGTGGGTTAATATCCAAAATATCTTGAAATAAGATAGATAAATAATCTCAAAAAATAGATCAAAGTGAATGCTCAAAGCATTAGATCCAAGGAGATATCTTGGATAAAGAATGGAGCAAGGTGCAAAAGAATTGCTTGAGAGGATACATATGGTGAAGATGATGATGAATGAGATGCCTAACATAAAATACTAGTTGAGAAATAAAAAGGAAAGAGAGTTGAGAAGGCATAAAAAATAATAAGACTTCTAAAGAGAGATGAATGAGATAAAGCAATAGATAGCCTTAATGAACCTCATGATAGAGAAATTGAGAGAGATTGAGAGCCCACACTTTGGATGGGTGATAAAGAATAAGCCAATAAAATGGCCAATAAGAAAATGAAGATAAGTAGAATACAAACCATGAGAGAAGAGAGAGAAAATAAGAGGATGTTATGAAATCAATTGAACAAGGAGATGCATAAATTTTTTGTAAAATGAGCAGCCAAGTCAACAAAATGAAAACTATAGCCAACCATGTGATAGACATGATCAAGAGAAATAAAGTTACTTTGAGGGCCTCATTTAAGTCTTGGAGGGAAAAGATAAATCTGATTTTTAGTTTACATATGAGAGTGTTAAGCATCTAGAGAGGGAGATAGATGCCATATAAAAAGAATTATCTTGTGTCAAGGAGGTGAGTGAAGGGAAGAAAGTTGTAGTATAATATAGTTGCATATTGGTGGCCAAAGAGGGTGAAGAAGAGGCCTTAGTTATATTAGTACTTACAAAATCAGTAGAATTAGGTATGGATATAACAAGCATACATGATCAAGAGAGAGATTTACAAGAGGATAAATAGGAGGTCATTTTTATTAATTTGTGTGTTCCATGTGCAGGTTGGTTGCAAGAGAACACTAAGAAGCTAAATGGGATGAGGTGGAAGATCAAAGCACAAAAAGATTATATCAAAGGAATAAGTAAGATAGGAGTTAAGCAAAGAGGAGACAACATAAGCAAGTGTCACAAAGGCCTATGTATCTAAAATAGGCCTTGGGACCTAGGTGGATGTGCACTTAGAGAAGGATGCTACAAAGGATCTCAAAGTCAACATTAATTATAACTTTTGTTTGGAACTTTTCTGCTCCTCAGTAGTATGATCAAGGAGCATCTTGATCACATTGTTTATATAAGTCAAATGACATGTTTTATATTTTTTTGTAGGTTTTTAAAGTCATTTTAGTCCTCTAGGAGTCATTTTGAGGTGTTATATCTTGTCAATTTAAATTAGAGTCTTTTAAAGAGTTTCCTTCCTTTTTCCTCATTTGAAAATAAAATTTGTAAAGATAAAATGATGATGTGTTTTAGGTCTAAAATGGAATTTAATAAGTATCCACTTGTTGATAGGTTGTTAGGTTCCAATAAAGGCTTAACAAACCCATTTTGAGTCATGTTATTTAGTAGTTAATTTGGTTCTCCAATGTACAAGGATAGTTAGCAAGTTACTTATATAATTTGGAGTCTTAAAATAGATGTTTTATTGTGTAATGAGTCATTAAAAGTTAGTATAAATTTGTAGATGGGTTTGGTTTGAATATTAATATGTAAAACCCCAAAATTATAAATATATAGTTTTATGTTTGAAAGGATGTTATTTTGTAGACCCTGCACTATTTGAATATTTATGGAGTTGATGACACAAGTAGAGTCTTGTGCATTGATAAAGAGATTGTTTTCATCAAGATGATGTTGGTAAGTTAATTTTATGGGTTAAAAACATTATTTAAATTATATGGAGTTACCTTTCACATGTATGAATGAGTGATTAGTTTTAGACCAAACAATTAGACCTTGTTCCTATATTGTGAGGATTGTGTATATGAGATGATAAGGGATTTTTAATTATGTAAAAATGTTAATGAGTGATAATAATTTGAAATATAATTAATTTTATGTTTGTGATTATTAATTTAAAGTCCCTTTTGGAAGCAAAATTGACTATAAGTTTTATGTATTCTGTGTGTGGAATGAATTGCATGCATTTTGTGTTAAGGAAGATAGATTACCTTCTATTTTTTTTATTTTTATTTTTTGAAATGACATTATGATTTAAAATATGGGTATTTTAATGTATTTAAATATTTTACAAGTTTATATCCTATTTTTTATATGTATCTATAGGAATAAATGGAGAAATCATGTGTAATTTGTGTTAAACTGTGACTGCACACAGTTTGGATCAAGAAAAGGCTTGTAAAGATTGAATGAGAATGAGCAGAAAATAAAAAACATGATTGTAAATTATCTTAAATAATTTTTTGTGATTTTATATTTATTTGAGTACAAATTTCATAGATTCATTACTTTTAGACCTTTAAGATAGTTTGCATTATCTTCTAATCATACTATGGTAACATAAAAGTTGATAGAAGTCTATAGCAGAAGAGTCATAAGGGGTGGATATTGAATGAATAAGAGTTTTTAACATAGTTAAAAGGCTAATAAATCTTGGTTTTTTTGTGTAATTCCTTTGGAAAGAAATAAAACAGGAACCTCCTTCTCAGATTAATGTAACACTATTCCTACACACATAATGAAGCAAAACTTTGAGAGAAAAAAGTGAATAGTAACATCATTAATATAAAATATGGATTTTAAGGGGTGTAATATGATATCACATGGCCAAATAAATATTCATGATCATTAGAGATTCTTTTAGAAGTCTTAAAACCTATAATAACTGCTCTTAGTTGTAACTTACTCTATAAACCCTAACTAGGGTTTTGATGATAAAATGTGATTAAAACAGTGAACTCACCCAAAAATTGTGATGAGATATATTTCCATGTATATAAAAATATTTTTGAGTTTTTAGTCTAATAAAGTATCTCTCCATACAAATATACAAGACTGTGTGTAAATAAGGCTATAAGAGGCCTAATAGGCCTACACAGTGACAGTGACGTCAAACTATCTTAACCAATGGTCTAATGAATGAATCAAAGCATGAAATTTCATATAATGGAAAAATATAATATACGGTAGTTGAATCAAGTTTTATTTTCTCAATAAATAAAGGTATTGGTCTGGACCAGCCATAAATTCCTTGAAAAGGTTACTGGCTTTGAGTATGATAAAAAATGAAGGGATAAAGGTTTAAGAACAAGGGATGAAAAGTGATGACAATGTAATAGGAGGTATAATGAGACCATGAAAAACATGGAGAATGTTTTTATAATCATTCAAACATGCAATGAATCCAAAAACCAAAAGTTACATAGTGGTCCAATGAGCCCTTGTCAAGGCAAGTATCTTGGATAAGAAAAGTAGAGTTTGAAACTTTGTTGTCAATAACTTATATTAAAGGTATTAGAGATAGACTACGTATAGTATTTTCATGTTTCTCTACATCAGTACCAAATTGAAATAACTTGTAACTTATAAAAATAAGTAATTAAAGCATATGAATGGTTATGAACAATGGATTATTTATTTATGCATATCACACTTTTCCTCACTTACATTAAGTTACATAACTTATTTCTCATTCTATAATATCTCATAATATTTCCATAGTGATAAAAATGTAACCTCATCATTTTTAACCCAAAAAGGAGTTGTCATTAACTTCCACACATTCCATAAGAAATATACAAGATTCAAACTCATAAAGCATGAGGATTTAATCAAAAAATAAAACTATAGTAATTCCAACTCCATATAATCATCCAAGAAATTTTGGACACCAAAACATAACTACATCAACCCTTCCACCAAGATGAAGGTTCTAGAGAAACAATAAGAACTCACACAATTAGTGTAATAAGAGCCAACCCTGCATCTATAGCCTGATGTGCCCATCCATATGGTGGCCCTAACCACACCATCCATCAACTGGATGGTGTAATTTGGCAACCAAATAGTATATGGGATAATAGCAAGTGCCATAGAGTCTTAAATTCACCAAAATAACTCATGAAAACATTCAACCCAAAACACTAATGACATTTGTCAACAAAGAATAAAGCATAATAGTTTCTAACCAATTAGCAAAAGGAGACAACTACCCATAATGCCATAATATCAATAATACAAGATTTATTCATAATCCAAATATCTCTAAACCTAGACAACACTTACATAAGATCACATAGGCTTAATTCAACTATCAAGACAACCAATTGATAGGATTCACTATAATTTCCAACATACATCCATAATATTTATGAACAAGGAAGTCAACAAAAGTCAAGATCAATAAGGGGAAGGACAATCAATTAAGAACATTAAAATAAGAAAAATATATCCAAAACACCCATACCAACACCAAAATAAAGGTGCAACTCACCATTATTTGATGGTCACCCTTATTATCAACATAGTTCCTAGAGATGCATGAATATTTTCATCAATTCATGATCTTCAAGACATTCACATCAACTTATGGCCAGAACAGACCCAATATTAAAGGTCAAAACATGAAATCAAAATGAAACCCAAAAACACAACTAACTAGTCTATCAAAATTCCCAAATTGAGGGTAAGAGGAATATGTATGAAACTAATGGTAGCCATTAAATCAAAGGAGCAATTTTTATTATGGGTATTGTAGATCCATCATAATGTCCCATGAATTCATAATGGATCTACAATCTCATTTTTAAAGATCCATCAAATTTATGCCAACTCCAAAAGAGTATAAAAAATGAAAGAGGGATATATGTCCATCAGATCAAGCCACTAGGTTGTTAAACCAATCTAAAAAAGAAGATATAAATTATTAATGTATAAGTCACAATCTAAATTAAATATGCACAAAGAGGTTGATGATATTCAAATAGAGTTTTCAACAAGATTTTGGGTGAAGGTTAACTGAAGTAAGCACATTGACATGCCATTCTAAAAAGGTAATGAAAGAGCAATAGACACTTAAATCTAGAAATATCATCAAAATGCCAAGGATGGAGCTGTACAACCAAGGTAATAACCTTAAAACCAATAATTAAATTGAAACCACTAAAACAACTTACATCACCCTATATAAAATTATAAAATAAAGGTAGAGGATCATAACCCCCCATTGTATTGAAATAAAAAATAGAGGTAAATACTAACACAGTTGGACAATTAGATGTAGGTTATAATTAATTTAGATGGTTAAAATAATTTAAATGATTAAAATAATTTGAATGGGTATAATAGTCCATTTTTTATTTTATGAGGGTCAACATAGGGAAAATCATAACTTCCCTATAGATGGGTTATCAAAATTTCATATTATAATACTCCATTCCATTTTTAATGAAAACCCACATTCTCTTTATTTAGTTACTTTAAAAAAAAATCACATTAGTTGAATAAAATTCAAGGACATACTAAAATAAAATGAAACCTTCCAGAATCAAATAGAATAAAGTCCATAAGTGGAGTTATAGGTGAATCATTAAGTTTCATGAATTCATGATGAACCTTTAATTCTATTTTAAAACACCAAAATCTCATTCAAAAATAGAACCCAAGGAAGATTTGCCAAAACACAAAGGTGGACAACTTACTTGGAAAATGTAGGCCCCACATCAGAGAGCCTAATGCCTCCAAAAATTTCATATTTTATAGGTTGAGTACCTTTAGAATTCCCTCATTCTCTAAAAAAAACACAAAATATGAGCCTAGGTTCCCAAGAATGAGCTTGACATGGAGAGGCTTCCTAGATTGCACCCTCATGTCCCCCAAAAACATAAACAAAGGTTAAATCACCAAGAGATAACTTGATGGGAGTGAAAAAATCCATGACATCATGGAAAAATATTTTAATAAATATAACCCCCCTCATTATAAAAACACATTAACAAGCATGGGCACCTAACAAGCCTATGTAAGGGTTTAAAATAATAATGACACCACCAACGTCCAAGTCGATAGGGTCACCAACATGTTAGTCATAACATGGCCTATGAAAAAGAGTCAATCCATCACACTACCACATCATGAATCAAGGGTTATAAAGGTGATAGGTTTCCATTTTATCACAAAGATATTAACTCACAAGAGACCAAAGATGCTCAAGTAAAGTATGAAGATCAAATAAATAAGCTCAAGCAAGAGGTGAAATATAAAACTATCATATACAATAGAGACAACCAAACTAAGTCCACACATCCATCAAAATAAGATGTAATGAATAAAAAAATAGAAAACAAGAGTAATAGAATAATAGAGAAGTCAAACCATAATGATGAAAAAATACTCAAAGACTAATAGTGGCTTTAGATTTCTATCATGACTAATTTTACCTATTAGGATAAAATCCAACTACTCTTTATTTATCTCACATTCTATATTATTTTCCCTAGTTTTGATATCCCACCACCAAACCTGTCTCATCATCTAGGTTCTTTCATTCATCAAAATAAGGCATCAATAGTATCTGCTTGAAGAATATATATCAAATAACATTAAAATTTGAAAAAAAATATGAAATATGTCATAAGTGAATTAAGCATAAACATATACTAAAAATGAAGTATTCATAACCATTAATCATGATAATAAAAATCATATATCTAAGTCATAATTATCATTTCTATCAAAAAGTGAAATATCAACTAGAAACAGGCTAAACCTACTGAACTATTGTGTCTACATCAAGTACAATGTACTAAATGGTAAGGTCATAACAACAAAGAGAAATTAACCTATTATTTTTAACTAAAGGAGGCCATGGATGTATTAAATATCTCATGATGACCCTCTGTATCAGTTTTCAAATGTAGATCATACTTATAGATCCCTCAACATCTCAAATTTTCAAGACTAGCTTCTAGGACTATGATTGTGTGTAGGGTTTAGAAGCCTAGACTGAGTATGAGGTTTTGAACTATTTTGCTCAAATTTATATGATATTTCCTTATCTCTTATAAACACATGGAGTGTGATATCATCACTTTAATAGTGGATTAAATGTGGCCATTTCATATTACACCTTTGTCATATTTCTAAACCTGCATTCTCCATTTGCTTAGGCTAGTTTGTTGTCCTCACTTAAAACTATAGGTTTTCATTAAGGGGTATGAAATATTATTTTAGGTGGTGATACATGTTTGAGTATTATGTTTCCAAATTTTTGTTTCCTCTAAGGTCACTAAGACCATTTCACACTCAGATGGACTCATTTCTGCCTTCACATGTTATCATATCTCTATCACCAATGCACTATAAGTCTACAAGTTTTAGGCTCATTTGGTCTCAATGGAACTATATTTATCTGAGTGTTTTCATTTGAAACTTTATTGAGTTTAAACCCCACTCAACCATCATTCTCTTTTGATCTAACAACCTTTTTTGAGTTAATATGCTACCTCTAGGCCTAGGCTACTATAATGAAACCATTAAGCTTACCTGGAACTCATAGACCTTCATCATGAAGTGACATTGTATAGAGAAAAGTGTATTGTTTAGAGAATTTAAGGTAAACCTTCTCATTTAAACTTTCTTCAATTTTTTATATTGCACCTAGATTTGACTATATGCAATGGCCTCACCACTTACACTGTGATCTTCTCCTAATCTATGAATTGGTTTTGAGATGCAAAAATGAGTTCAAATGTTTCCAAACATGATTTGGTCCCTCTTTTAGGTCTGAACATGACTAGTTTCATATAGAAACTTGGAGATGCCTATTTTAGGGTTACTTAACTATATCAAGTGTCCTAAACCTCACTTTCCATCCATGATCCTCTTTAATACAAACCTTTAATGGAGAATATGATCAACCATGATTTATGAGACTTAAAAAAATGTATTATCCTTGACCTAAAGCCACTCATAGGAGAATAAGCTCTACAACTAATAATACACTATTCTTAGTTCTCAATAGTGTTTAATTCTAGCATAATGCGATACTTTTTTCTATCTTCCTATTACCACACATGTCAAACTAGTTGAAGTAAACATAAAAAGTATGAACATGCTCTAAAAGTCCACATACACCACTTAGTTTACACAAACCAATGAAATCAGATGAGAATTTCAAGCCATTAAGATTTTATAGGGAGTTTAAAGGTGCTAACAATATTAATGATTATTCATACAACATAGACCATCAATATTTAAACCATAATAATGAATTTTAATATCATAAGGACTGATAAAATCCCCTAAGTAAACTCATTCTAACTCTTCTTCTCTAGTCCATATCAAAAGAAAACTATTGACCCTTTTTGACTTGTATAAGAGAGTAATAGGAGATAGAAACTAGTTTTCACCAGTCTTAGACCTATTAAAACTATTTGAGCCTAGAAATGACCTATGGGGATCTAAATACACCTTCCTAAATTAATCAAACATTTCATTAGAGTCACCTCAATCTATTCGACATATAAAACTATCTTTTTGTAAGTGATCTTATTTTTATGTTAAACTTACAAATTTTTAGTTTCAAAGCTATCTTATGATATTATCTAATTATAAGTACATTATATTTCCTCTTGACACATTTTTCCTTTTGTGTAAAATCATATAATTAATAAAAAATGACATTAGGATAAGTTAAAAAAATGACAAAGATTAAACATGTTTTATGACCCTCAAACTATTACTTGAACTCATTTAAGACCATGGCGACCATTTTCAAACCTAGAAGACCTTATGAAAAGTTTTTAAATGTAGGGGGGTTGACCTAGTTTAGCCTACCATAAAATTTGGTCAACATTTTGGTGATTTATAGGGGTCCTATGCCTGTATGATAAGGACCAGTTACCTTGACCTCTCATTGGGTAGTGGAGTCATGCATACACTAAAATTGAAACTGATATGAATTTGAAAAGACTCAAAACTCAGACCAAACATCTTAAGAAACAAACACACACAAAAAATACCAAGACACATACTTGTGCCCTCGAATAACTTAGGGAAAATACACAAACAACTCAAAGGAAAACTCATACCTATCATAATAAGTACAAGACCTCAAAAATCCTAAGGTGAAGAACAAATTCATCATTAATTCAACTAGGGTAAAAGGCAATTCTTATATAATCATTGTTATTCCATGAAAATAAATCATCATAGTGTTGATGCTTCAAAATGTACCATAGGTGCTCTTTAATTTTGATGGACACTACTCATTTTAAGATTTGAAAAATACAAGGCATGACTTTCAATTTTTGAAAATTCAATGATGTTTGTGGTGGAAATAGAAGTAGATTATAAGAACTGTTAACAATATTTGTTTGATCTAGTGGTTGGGAGCCACCAGGGTTTAACGATTTAGATATTTAATAGTTTTAGATGACTTAGAAGCTAAACTAAATAATTCTTAATAATGATCTTTAAGCTAGAGTGAATCTTGATAAAAATAAGAAAAAAGAAGGGTAACATAAGAAAGAAATGTGATTGCAGGTTTTCATCTCAAATATTATGACAAAATTCGAATTACTTTGAGCACATTTGAACCAATTTATGTTATAAAAAATCATAAGCTAAAATTATATCAATAATCAAAAAACATTCAAAGGAAAAATATGAATCATAAGTAAGAACCAAATTTACTTTTAATATTTGATATTATGATCTAAATATAGAGTAAATAAAATGAAGTATTCTTGAGATCATTACAATAAATTTAGCATTTAGCACAAATTAACAACCCTATGACAAATAATGTAACTTAAAAAAATAAGAATCATTCAAATTCAAGATGACTATCTACAATTAAGAGGTAGCATGGACATTCAACAAAACTATTCAGACAATCTTTTCAGAATTCCTTAGTTGTATTAAATGTTTTTGGTATACAATTGCTCAAAAACTCTCCTTTACAAATGGTAACCATCTACCTATTAGGAAACATAGGTGGTTCACTAGTTAAATTTCAAAATATCCACATGTAGATAAGGATAACTATCCTTGATATAAAGATACAATGTGGAAGGTCACATGTCAACTTGATAAGAAAGAGTATATGCTAACAGACTAGCATATACTTTACAAAAAAGAATATTCTTTTAGGGATTTCACTGGTGGGCCTTTCAATTAGCCATTTTTGAGGAGATCTTTCACCTTGGTATATTTCTACTTGATTAGTTCAAAATCAAATGTAGACTTCATTAGATAATCCTCTTCTTAATCTACTAACTTGTCAAATTCATTATTAGCTTGAGATACAAGTTTCTTGATACATTATGCTTCTACAATTTTCTTCCTTGAAAAAATAATGATATCAAGGATCTTCTGGTTGTCCTTGTATAAATGAAATTTGTTGTATCTAATGCTCTAGATGTGAAAACCAACATTTTTCTTGAATTCTTCATCACTAATCAGGCCTATAGTAGTGGTTTGAGAAGGGTTATATCTAAAAGATTCCCTAGAAGTTTTTCAATTTGGGTTACCAAGCCTATGTCTTTGTTGATGAATTTATTGACATCATTACTCTGGGTGATTAAATCCTCTTGTTTATACATCAAAACTACCATAAAGATGTCTATATGTCTAAGTTTGATAATCTTGAAGTCCAATGCTTGCTTTGTCTTATGTAACTTAATGAGCTCATCCATCTGATCTTAATAATTCTTCCATTGAGTGATTAAGGCTTATGCCATCTCAGCTTGATGGTTTAAACCACTTAATCTAAGCTTGACAATTTTCAAATTCTAAAATGAATCCATCAAATATTTATTTATCACTTGTAATACATCCTCAAGAATTGAAAGGAGGACCTGAGATTCTAAATCTTGTTTTTCTTTATCCAAGTTGACAATCCTCTGTTTCATTCTCTAAACTCTAGCCAAGGTCATGGTTGACTATGCCAGTACCATACTAGCTACATCTTCTTGAAATATAGGATTCTCCCCTGCTACCTACCTTGGAATAGGAGTTAAACCTATAAATGGTTCCACTTTTTGAAAGGTGAACTCTTCAGTACCAATAGTAACCCTCTTGGTCACTACTCTATTAGGAGTTGATGTATCTAGATTGAAAAACACCTGAGGGTTAGACTCCTTTACTTATGGCTATTCAATAATATCTAAATTTGAATTCCTAGAGGTTCATGGGGTGTTAAACCCTTGGCTTTCCTTGATGTGAATAATCAGGATGCTTCTCTCTACTTGTCTATTCAAAATATCCTAAATCTAAGGCTTAACATTATCCTAAACATCCATGTCAACTCAAGTCAAAGCTAGTGAAGGAGAAAGAGATAAATTTTTTTGAAACTTACCATAAATAAACCACTTAGGAATAGTTGGTCCATAAATATTATTCTCATCATTGAAGAGGTTAATTTCACTATTAGGGTGAGGGAAAGTTAACCCAGGCCTCTTTCTTGGAGCTAGAAGAACTAAGGCCAATTCTACCTATCTCTTTCCTTTGTCTAATAGAAATAATTATTTACTTGATTCCTCAGATGGATCCTCTTCCTTATCAAAACCATAGGTAGCTATGATGTTAATAAGGGCACTTTCTAATGTTTCTCTAGTTTCCAAAACAATCATGCTAATAATCTCTATTAGGGAAGAAGGCCTTGGTGTGGATGCCTAAATTTTTGGACCTTCACTAGGTGTATGATCTATAATGGACTCTTGAATCAAATATTTACCTTTTCCTTTTACATCCTTAGAATTCCTAACCTAGGGTAACTTTGTCAATTCTCTCTACTGAGGCTCAGAAGATTGTCATCCAATAGGTGGCTCTTGATGTGCAGTCCCAGATGGTACTAGCAACAAGTGATAATGTAAGGGATGTAATTTCCATATTTCTCATAAGGGATTATTATCCCTAACCAACCTATGTTATAATTTTATGTTGTAGTTTTTAAACCTAGACAAAACTTATTCAAAGTTACTTTCCTTTGTGTAAATACCATCTCCCACACCTGGTTGATGTTTGTATTCAGTCTTTGGGACCTTTTTATCTTGAATATGGTTAGCCACTTTATTATTACGGTCCCATATCTTAAGATAATCTAGTTGAAAATCAAAAGAGTTCATATGCACCACCATGATCTCCAGTAGTTTCCAATCCTTTATTACAATTATACCAATGTCTAGTGGAAAGGGATGAACCTGAGCCTTCTTATTCTTCTTGCATATGCAATCCATTCCCTAGATGATTTGATACATAATTTCTCACTTTGTAATCCTATTGGGAACATATATAGGCAATCTATATGGTTGGACCATGATTCTTTATATCCTTATTATAGTGGAATTTGGATAGAACCACACATCCCCCATGGTCTCCACTTGTCTTTTGATTAGTGGTTGAAGCTTGGGCATAGGGTTATAAGTGATTGACTCAAAAATGATTTGGAATATACCATCACATGTGAATTTCATATGATTATTATATTTTAATATATGTAATTTGGATTAATGATGGGAAATGGTATATCTACCATTAGGGGACCAATTTCAGATGCCAGGGAAATTAATAGAGGCTAGGAGTGAATCTAAGAGGTAAGACATCACAAAGAATTACTTGGATGTCTTTTTCTTGATGGTTGTAAATTTTTTGGCCAAGAAATAAATTAATAAGTCTCCAATGGGATGGGTTAAGCTCCACTCCAACATGCAATGGACATAAGATACCTAGAACTTACTCAAATAAGTTTTAAAAGAGGCACCAAAGGCTTTGTTCAATAAGGTCATAGATACCCTAACACACTCCCTAAATTGGGCGATAGGAATTTCACCATTAGGGGTTATAAAAACACGGGAAACTTGGATTAACCAAGGTAAGAGTACCAAATCCATGTTTTGGGAATTTATCCATTCTCTCAAGGATGGAAGATCAACATTAGGAAAAGGGAGCTTATAGTAAGCCTTAAAGGCCATGGGAGCTATACATGAAACTTTATTGATACTTCCTTCATGAATAATCCATTCCCCATATATTCTATAGTAAAAAATAATAAGAATAAGAAGGTTAATGTAATGCATTACCGCTGGTTTAGTAGCCACATGATAAAGGCCTACCAGCTAAATTGATACTAGGTCTTTGTCTCTTTGGTGCATCATAGCATTCCTCTTTTCCTCCTGGGATATTGGTTACAACTCCTCTTTAAATAAGAATAATTCAGACCATTTATTGATTTTATGTACATTCAAGGCTGTTAAATCTAACTCTATGTCTTTGAAGACCCTTCACCATATGAATTTAGATAAAGCTCTTCTTCAATTTTCATCTATTGTCTACCTACCACCATTGATAACATTGAATTGTAGTTGATGGAAACAAATATATCACTAAGGCACTTGATCTAAATTTAATTTGCACTTAATTTGATTGATATGTGATTAATTAAACCAAATTAAGTCCTTTATAGAGGGTTTAGGGTTTTTAGCTTTATTGGGAAAAATATCCAACTGTTGATTTCATATGTACCACAAATTTGATGGGACCTCATTCTCATGATTTTACATTATCAAGCATAGGATATCTTTCATTTTGATCTTCCATGCCTATATGGAGCTTATGTGGTAGGGTTCTATGTCTTTCACAACAAATTTCATAAATGCTAGTTGAAGGCTAGCCATTAGGTTTCAAAAGCATTCTTTATTTTGCTTTGAAAAACTAAATCTAGGTCCTTACATCTCATTAATCTCTTGATCTTTAAGCTCACTAATTATGACATGCATCAAGTTTGTGAGGCCTTTGAAAAGACCTCAACTTCATCACATTGTTGGATCAAGTCCAAGGAGCAAGTGATCACCATTGGATCTTGGCTAGGGTAATATTCTTAACCATATGCCTTTTTAAAGGACTTCAGGCTTGACACACCATTGGATTAAATCTAATGAACAAGTGATCATTTTTGGATCCTACAAGATTATTACCTTTTAATTAGTTCCATGATTATAAGAATCTTAGGCTTTAAAACATCATTTAGAATTTTATGTTTAAAAAACAAAAAATGAGTTAGGATGAGATATTTATATACTAGGTTTGTCTTTGTAAAAAGCTAGGAATTTATTAAAAGGCTTTTTAGAAATTTCTCCTTTGGTTAGGCTTTAAAAATTGTCTAAGTTAAATTTGATAGGTTTGATCATGTCAAGTACATCCTTGTAGATGTCAAATGATGGAAGTGAACCTGTCACATTTAAGACAATGGAATTTATTGATCTAGTAACTAAATGCCATGTGTAAAGATCTTGAGAGTTCTCAAGGCTTTAGTGATTGTCTAGGTTAAATTTGATGGGTTCGGTCATGTCAAATACATCCTTATAGATATCAAATGATAGGAGTGAACATATCAAATTTAATACAATGTAATGTATTGATCTAATAATTTAATGCCATGTGCAAAGCTCTCAAGAGTTCCCAAGAATTTGGAGATTGTCAAGGTTAAATTTGATGGGTTTAATCACGTCAAATATGTCTTCACTAACATCAAATTATGGGAGTGAACCTATCAAATTTAAGATAATAGAATTTATTGATCTAATAACTGAATGCCATGTGCAAAGCTCTCAAGAGTTCCTAAAGCTTTGGCTTTAATTCACACCATTAGATTAAAACCGCTAACCAAGTGATCACCATTAGATCCTTAATGGGGCCCAAATCATTAACTATATTCCTTTATAAAAGACATCAAGCTTGATGCACTGTTAGATTAAATTCAGAAAACAAGCATAAAGTGTTATATTTGTAAAAGTACACAAAATTGAAGTTAAAACCTGATCATGCATCAAAATTACCACTAGATTTTCCCATGAATTTTTAAATTCAATCCCTTCAGTTTTATTGCTTGGGAACCCTAACTTATTTTATGGAATTTAAAATTAATCACCTTGAAGATGATTATTAACAACATTAATCCCTAGGATATGATCATAGTCAGATATACCAAAACTCATGTCTTTTTTTAAGATTGACTTGCCATTAAAATTCAAGATCAAACAATATTTCACACTTATTCCTAAATACAAAGGTTTTGGAAACAATCACAAGGGTCCTTTTTTCAAAAAAGAAATATTGGTGGGGGGGGGTGTTGGTATAAATAAATGGTGACTCATAGGGGTAACATAGCAATATGTTAGAACACATGGCTCTAGTTAAAATGTATACATACATTTTATATCCCATTTGGAAATATACTCTCTCCTAAATCAACTTTCTATTGAAACAAGTTCCTTATGTATAAAATTTAAACTTAGATATTAAAACATAAACATGCAGTGTGTGCTTTGATTCTACTTATTGTTTATCATGAATTTCAAGAAACAACATCTAGGTTCATATCCTTTTGGTCCATTACACTTAAATTTGAGCACTTTAGATATTATTTAAGAATAACAACTCTTAATTTAGTGGAGCATTGTGCATTGATTTACTTATAGTTAGGCATATATAGCCCTAACAGAGATACCTTTTATTCCACTTAAGGTCTTGCTCCACTACCAACCAGGTATCCATGGCCCCAATGGAGTTTACCTAAAACACCTTTTCTTATATTTCCATAGATTTTGCAATGAGTTTTTTTTTTACATTTTCTAGGTCCTTTTACAAAGGTTGTAAACCAATATAGCCTAGTTTTAAGGATTTGGTCAAATGCCTTGGCATTAGGATAGTCTCCTTTAATTGAAACTTTAGTCCATGACAAGGATGTGTTTTAAGTGTAAGCATGAATATGAGTTAATAAAATAAATTCACATTGTATACATATGATTCTTCTTAAAACCAAGTTTTGATGCATGATAAGGTTTAAATCTTTGTAGGACATTAAATTCATATACCAATCTATACCATTACCTCTAGTTGCTTCATATTGCTTTATTTCTAGCCATGTTCACTTTTATAAAATTTATACCCACACTTTTGAGCAATTCTAAACCAAAAAATAATATCACAAGACTTTACCACAACTAAAGAACACTACCAAATAAGAAAAAACAAAATTAAAACAAAAATATATATATACAAGCCCAGTAAGGAAGAAAAAAAACAAAGCAAGAAAAGAAACTAACTAGCCTACCTATTCTAACTTCAAAAATCATACACATTCACTCCATGAAGACCCCCAATGGGGCAGTAGCAAAGTAATGTTTGAGGTATTGCCCATTTGTGGGTAAATTAAAATTTCATCCTTAGAGATCTTTCAACCTAAAAGTGTTGTTGCCTAAGATTTCTATAATTTGGTACAAGCCAATCCATAAAGGGGTGAACTTACCATGTTTACATTTAAGTTATGATGCTTTGTCCCAAATAAGGACTAAGTCTCCTTGCCTAAATACCTTCACTTATATCTCTTATCAAACCATATTTTCATAGTTTATTGGTGTCTACTGAAGTCTGTAAATGCCTTTTCTTTGGCATATTGCATTTGAATAATGTCTAATAGCCTAGAATTAACAAGTTCTTTGTTGTCCTTCATGTACTTTTGCATGAATTTGAACATAGGAAACTTCAATGTGATGGGAAAGATAGGCTATTGACCATATACCAAAAAAAATGGTGAATCATTGAGATCTTGTTTGATCTTGATTTGATCTACCCATAATGAAAACTTAAGAAGTTTATGCCATGTTCTAGGTCTATCTTCAATAGATTTCTTAATAGCTTTCATCATATTTTTGTTTTTGGATTTAGAAAAACCATTTCATTGAGGATATTGATTATAATAAAACTTGAGTATAATTCCTTGGTCATAAGCCCATTCTGTCATTTCAATGGAAATGAATGTAGATCTATTGTCACAAACCAAAGAAACTAGGGTTCCAAATCTAGAACAAATATTTTCCTCTAAAAAATTGATCACCTCTTCTATTCTACATTGTTTAGTGGATATTGCCTTAGTACACCTAGTGAAATAGTATGTATTAGTTAGGACATACTTATGACCTTCAAAATAATTAGGGTTGATTACTCCTACAAAGTCTAATCCCCATTATGCAAAAGGTTTATCCACCATCACAGGTTGTAAAGGCATGGTTGTCTTTGGATCCTTTGTGCTAAAAATATGGCATGAATGACACTCCCTCACATACTTATAATCATTTTTGAAGAGGGTCAATCAATAATATCCAGTGCTAATAATATTATGAGCTTTGGTTTTTCTTGAAGGGTGTCCACTTCCCAGCTTCTCATGGAAGGTAGTCATAATCCAAGCTGCTTCTTCTTTAGACACACATCTTAAATAAATTCCATTAAAGTTCTTCTTATATAAGATTACATTATTGATAAGGTAATGAGCTGATTTGAGAATCAAGGATCTCTTTTGTTTTCTTATAAATCCTAGGGAACAAACACCATTGACAAGTAAATGGATAATAGAGTCATACCACTCATTGGGTTGGAAATTTTATTGATGTACTTGCATGACATGGAATTTAGGGTCAATACTAGCGATCATTTGAACCAAACCTTGACATTTCACTAATTTGTTTATTTTCATCTCTATATCATATTCTTATATAATTTCCATTCACTTTATCTTCTTTCTCTAAGATCATTCTGACTCAACATAAGCTTTGTAGCTGGATTAAGTAATATGGCATGTACCTTATTTCTAAGTAGGTAATGTCTAAATCTTTTTACTCCTTTTACCAATGCATAAACTTTCTTATCAATCATAGAATAATTCACTTCTACATTTTTGAATTTTGTGGTCTTGAAAGCTATGGTATGATCATTTCTATCAACTTTTTGAGTTAACACTACAACCATAGTATGCTTAGAAGTAAATGAATATAAATAGAAATCTTTTGAGAAATCAAGACTTATGAGGACTGCAGATTTAGTGATTGCCTTCTTAATGTTAGTGAAGGCCTTATTAGATCATTCATTCCAATAAATTATAGCATCTTTATTAATCATATCATTCAAAGGTTTGATAATCTTGGCAAAGGCTAAAATAAACTTCCTCACAAAATTAATCTTTCCAAATAATGATTTAAGTTATTTTTGGCTATGGGGTAACCCAATTTTAGATATGGCCTCTACTCTATTAGGATATATAGAAATCCCATCTTTGGTAATGATATGTCTCGATAATTTTCCTTCAGTGACATAAAATATACTTTTCTTGGGGTTAATGGATACACCATACTTTTTGCATCTATCAAGTACTTGTCTCAAATGTATGAAATGTTCCTCTCTATTTCTAGAAAATACTGTAAGATCATCCATATATATGATGATACATTTTCCCATAAAACCTTATAAATCATGGTCCAAGGCCCTTTGAAAAGTTTCCCCTATATTAATTAATCAAAAAAGCATTCTCTTGTAAGCATATATTCCCCATTTGGTAGTAAAAGTTGTTTTCATCCTATCTTTTGGAGTAACAAGCACCTGGTTATATCTAAAAAATCCATCCAAAAAGGACATCATGGAATATCCTAAAATAGTTTGGATAACCTGGTCTAAAGAATGTAAAGGATAATTATCCTTTTTAGATGCTCTATTTAGATCCATAAAATATATACACAATCTTATTTATCCATTCTTTTTCTGATTGGGACTAGGTTTACCATCCAAGTGGAATGTCTAATAGGAAACACTATCCTTGCATCCAACAACTTCTTGACTTCTTTAAAAATTATGGGTTCTAAAATAGGGTTGACTAGCCTTTGTTTCTATCTAAAAGGTTTACAACCTTCTTGAAGAGGTATATTATGAGTAATGACCCTTGGGTCAAATATTTTCAAATCTTCATAAGACCAAGCAATTACATTCTTGTATTTTTTAAGAAACTATATAACTTTTCTGTTTTCCATTTTCATGAAAACCTTCCCTATATTCACCATTTGGGATTGATCATGTGGGCCAAGGTTTTTCACATGATAATCTCTACCATTTACCTTGGGTTGTTTAGTTACTTCAAAAATCTTGTCAAGATCAAATAGTCTTTCCAATGAAATAATCCCTTTAGGTATCTTATTATCACTTAATTAGATGAGTTTACCATTAATTTCCTTTTGAGGAAAATTTTCATCAACCTCATCAATAATATGAGCTTCAAAGGCTCCAAAATTAGTTAAGAAATATATGAATTGTTGATCATCATTCAAAACTTGGAACTGATTTACATTATTAGGAACTAAAGGACATAGTACTATCTCAATAATGATGCTTTGAGAATCATTATTAGGCATGAGGTTATCTATAGTAGAGGCAAGATCATTATTAGATTTCTTTTCTTCTCTTAGAATAGCTAAGGTGTTGAAGGCATCAAAATATTTGATCAATTCCCACACCCTAAACTTATATCTTTTTAAGTAAGACAATTTACACTAGTATTTACTCCTCACTTGGTTAACCACAAGTTTAATGTCTCCATAGACAAGGAGTTACTTATCATTATGGTTAATGGAAAACTACAATCCAAGTATGAGAACCTCATACTTAGCTAAATTATTGGTGCAAGGAAATTTTAACTTATAAGCTACATGGTATTGATTTTTGAAGGGTCCATCAATACAATACCAACACCTAATCCTATTTTACACTTGGTACCATCAATATATAACTTCCACAAACCAAAAATTATAGGATAACTCTTAGAAACTAGTTTTTTTGTAATTTCTAAAGTGAAAAATCCAAAATTAGAATCCAAATTTTTTATCTTTTCGTTAACAACATTATATTCTATTATCATGTGTTTCATTCGAGGTTCCCTTTCCACTCTTATTTGATTTGGTAAACCTTTCCAAGGAAACCATAAGTGAGATAAATTAGTAGACATATAGCCATTCAAGGCCTTAGTCCATTCTCTATTCAAAATCAATCCATAAGCACTAGGCATTTCTACCACTTGGATATCAATGAATTGTTTAACCTTGGGTTCGCTAGCTAGTTGTATATACACATTCAATAATTCTCCTATAACCTTAACTCTAGATTTATCTAATTGAGTGACTACCCCATTAGACTTGATTGGAGTTAACCTGAGTTGTTCACATATCCTAGGAGGCATAATGTTGGTTGAGGCTCTAGAATCTAAAAGACAATTATGAATTTTTTTCCCAAATATCTTGATTGCAAGTAAAAAAGGTGGAGAATCTACTTTGATCAATTGAGTAATTAAATTTGCACTATCATTCTTAGGGGGCTTCCCAATTTTCTTGGACAAAGATTCCAAGAGTAATTCTCTTTGTTCTATGATATGAGTTAACTCATGCAGAGTGATATTAGCTTTAATCCTTTTCATATCCTCCACAATATTCTATCAATTTTTGCTTGGAGGATCAATAGTTAACTTCAAATAAATTCCTCTAGGGGGTTCAAGATTCTTATTTAATACAGTGTCTAGAGGGATTCCATAATTGTTATGAGGAGTAGAGGTAGTCAATGGTTGTTTTTGTTCCCTATTCTCAAAGGATATGTATTCAAACATTGTTGGAATGCTTGAATCTCCTCAACAATATCCTCAAGATAATTATCCTATTGAAAAGGGAATTGAAAAATTTCCACCATATGCACTTGGTTAGATGGTTTATATTTAGAAGAATTTTTGGAAACATATTTGTTTGGAACCACTTCAAATGTTTCAAGTTCTTCTTTAAAATATTCAAAGGCTTTACAAAACTCACTGCAATCAATCTCACCATGCTTAGAAGTAGCATGCACCCTATAGTAATCTAGTAAGGCAATATTAGTGAGGTTTATATCTATATTCCTTTTACTAGAAGAAGGCTCATTATCTTTTTTATTAAATAAATTATCATTCTGAAACCTAATCCCGAGCTTGTTAAACTTTTAGAAAGTGAAGTTCCTTCTAGAGTTGTCATTAACATTACCATCTTGTTTTTGCAATTGTAGAAAATTAGTGCTAAGATTCTATACCATTTTCAATATAGATTCATTGTCATTTTTTGGAACCTTAGTATGTTGACCTTGGTTACTGTTAATGCCACTGGTAGGCACTAAATCCTTTTGGTCATTGTCATGAGATCCATTGGTAACTTGATGACTCAAGAAACTTAAATTTAGATTATGGGTAGCATGAATAGGTGGAAATATATTCAAAGTATGGAATTGGTTTAATGCTAGAGCATTTTGGTTATTATTTGGGAAAAATTTTAATGCACACATTTGAGATATAATAATCCATGTGTCCTTGGGGTTATATTTGGTCGCTAATAACCTCTAATTTAGAATAGGCCTAAGTCAATGTGATGATAAGTGGAAGGGCTCTCTTTAGAAACATAGAAGTCATGGGGTCGAAAACATCTTTATAAACCTCCAAACATAATGATTTGTTAGGTTTATATGGATCCATGGTCCAACTAAACATCTTTTATAACCTAGCTTTAAAGGACCTAATAGGTTCACTTGTATCTCTCTTAATAGTTTTAAATTAATGATAGATGACACAAGGGCTTATGATCTTTCCAAATTGATCAATAAAAATAGTGTCAAAGTTATTCCATGAGATAATACAATTGTCAAGTAGATTAAGAAACCATTCATATGAAACATCTTTAAATGTAAATGAGAAAAACATACATGCTACATATTAATGAGTAACATTTAATAATCTTAATGTATCTTTGAAAGATTTAACATGTTCTTCGATAGTCATAATACTAGTTGGACTAAATATTGGCAAATATTTTTTGGGATTACAAGGTAAATTATGAACCACACTTAGTATATTGATAGGGTAACTTCTAAGCCATGCCATGTATGGATGAAGATCTAGCATAGGAATCCCTTGAAAAGGTAATAATGGTAGAGATTTAGAATACCTACACTTACCTCTGTCTTTCTTAATATTTCTTTGGATTTCTAGTTTGAGCAAGGGTTCTCTAGTCTCTGAATGTGATCTCATCATAATCCTTGGTAATTCTAGCTTGAATATTAAGGATCCTATTTTGAAACATAGTGCAACACATTAATTTCCAAATAATGACAAATAATATACACACCAAACTTAATTTGTAAAAAAATGTTCATAAAAGGACAATATACATCAATCTTTAACTAAACAAGTTCAAAGATGTATTGAATTATGCAAAGATGACCAATCTTTACAACTTATGACTCAAATAAGCCTCTTATTGTCAAACAATTATCAATTTTGAACAAAATAAGTTGTCCTAACTCCAAATACTAA
This sequence comes from Torreya grandis, assembly GCA_037957365.1. Classification (NCBI taxonomy): domain Eukaryota; kingdom Viridiplantae; phylum Streptophyta; class Pinopsida; order Cupressales; family Taxaceae; genus Torreya; species Torreya grandis. The sequence goes on along the minus strand of JARHVA010006472.1, from coordinate 316,879 downwards.
TAAATTATTATCAACAAAAGACATATTTCTACAAAGGTCACCAATCTTTACATAATTTATGCTAAAAGAAACACAATCATGTAAAATGTAGAGTAATTTTGACCAAATAAACTAGAAAGATATTATGTATATTTAAAGAGGCCCTCCTTCTAGTGCCAGTAGAGCTTCTCATATTGATGCTTCAAAATGTACCACATGTGATATTTAGTGTTTATGAATACTACTCATTTTAGGATTTGAAAAATCCAAGGCATGAGTTGCAATTTATGAAAATTCAATGATGTTTGTGGTGGAAATAGAAGTAGAGTATTAGAATTGTCCACAATATTTGTTTGATTTAGTGGTTAGGAGCCACCATGGTTTAAATCTTTAGATATTCAATAGTTTTTGATGACTTAGAATCTAAACTAAATGAGTATTAACAATGATCCCTAAGTTAGAGTGAATCTTGATAAAAATAAGGGTAAAGTAAGAAATAAATGTGATTGTAGGTTTTCATCTCAAATATTATGACAAAATTCCAATTACTTTGAGCACATTTGAACCAATTTATGTTATAAAATATCATAAGCTCAAATTATATCACAAATCAAGCAAAATTCAAATGAAAAATATGGATCATATGTAAGAACCAAATTTACTTTAAATATTTTCTATTATGATTTGAATAACCTAAGTACATCCAAATACAGAGAAAATAAAACATAGTATTCTTGAGATATTTATAGTCAATTTAGCATTTAACACAAACTAACAACCCTATGACAAATAATGTAACTTAAAACAAGAAGAATCATTCAAATTCAAGATGACTATCTAAAATTGGGAGGTACCATAGAAATTCAACAAAACTATTCAGATAATCTTTTCAAAATTCCTTTGTTGTATTAAATGTTCCTGGTATAGAATTGCTAAAAAAATCTCCTTTATAAATGGTAACTATCTACCTATTTATAAGAAACATAGGTGGTTAACTAGTTGACTTAGAAAATATCCACATGTGGATAAGGAAAATTATCTTTGATATAAAGATACAATGTGGAAGGTCACATGTCAACTTGACAAGAAATAGTATATACTAATAGACTAGCATATACTTTACGAAAAAGAATAATATTTTAGGAATTTCATTGGTGGGCCCTTCAATTATCCATATTTTAGGAAGTCTTTCACCTTGTTATGTTTCTCATTGATTAGTTCAAAATCCACGATAGGCTTCATCATACAATCCTCTTCTTGATCTACCAACTTGTCAAATTCATTATTAGCCTGAGATACAAGTTCTGCGATACATTGTGCTTATACAATTTGCTTCCTTTAATAAATAATTATATCAAGGATCTTTTAGTTATCCTTGGCTAAATTACCTTTATTTTATCTAATTATTTAAATGTGAAAACCAACCTTTTTCTTGAATTCTTCATCACTAATCAAGCCTATATTAGTGGTTTGAGAAGGGTTATCTAATAGATTCCTTAGAAGTTTGTCAATCTAGGTTACCAAGCCTATGTCTTTATTGATGAATTCATTGACATCATTTCTCTAGGTGATAAAATCCTCTTGTTTATCCATCAAAACTACCATGAAGATGTCTAAATTTCTAAGTTTGATCATCTTAAAGTCCAATGCTTGATTTGTGTTATGTACCTTGATGAGCTCCTCCATTTGAGCTTGAGAATTCTACCATTGAGTGATTAAGGCTTGTGCCATCTCAGCTTGATAGTTTAAATCACTCAATCTAAGCTTGATGATTTTCAAATTTTTAAATGTGTCCATATAATATTTATTTAGCACTTGTACTACATCCTCAAGAATTTAAAGGAGGACCTGAGATTCTAAATCTTGGTTTTCTTTCTCCAAGTTAAGAATCCTCTATTTCATTCCATGAACTCTAACCAAGGTCACGGTTGACTGGGCCATTACCATACTAGCTACATCTTCTTGAAATATAGGATTCCCCCATACTACCTTTCATGTAATAAGAGTTAAACCTACAAATGGTTCCACCTTCTGAAAGTTGAAGTCCTTAGTACCAATAATAACCTTCTTGGTCACTACTCTCTCAAGAGTTGATGTATCTGGATTGAAAAGGACCTAAGTGTCAGACTCCTTTACCTATTTTTATTTAGGAATCTCTACATTTGAACTCCCAGAGGCTCCTAGGGTGTCAATCCCTTGGCTTTCCTTATTATAAAAGATCTAGATGGTTCTCTCTACTTGTCTATTTAGAATATATTGAATCCAAGGCTTGACATTATCCTAAACATCCATGTCAACTCAAGTCAAAGCTAGTGAAGGAGAAAGAGATGGGATTTTTTGCAACTTCCCATAAATAAACCAATTAGGAATAACTAGTCCATAAATAGGATTCTCATCATTGAAGAGGTTGATTTCACTAGTAGGGTGAGTGAAAGTTAACCTAGGCCTCTTTCTTGGAGCTAGAGAAACTAAGGATAATTCTACCTATCTCTTTCCTCCATCTAATGAAACTAATTTTTTGATTGATTATTTAAATGTATCCTCTTCCTAATAAAAAATATAGGTAGTTATGATGTTAATAAGGGTACTTTCTACTATTTCTTTGGTTTTAAAAGCAATCATGATAATAACCTCTATTGGGGAAAAAGGCCTTGATGGGGATGCCTAAATTTGGTGACCTTCACTAGATCTATGTTCTATACTATAATACTAAATCACATCTTTACCTTTTCCTTTTACATCCTTAGGTTTCCAAACCTGGGGTGACTTTGTCAATTATCTCTACTGAGGCTCAAAAGATTGTCCTCCAATAGGTAGCTCTTGATGTGCAGTCCTAGATGGCCCTGGAAATAAGTGATAATTTAAGGGATGTAATTTCCATATTTATCCTGAGGGATTATTATCCCTAACCAACATATGTTCTAATTTGATGTTGTAGTTTTTAACCATAGACAAGACTTCTTCAAAGTTCCTTGCCTTTGTGTAAATACCATCTCCCACACCTGGTTGATGTTTGTACTCAATCTTAGGGACCTTTTTATCCTTAATATGGTTAGCCACTTTATCATTGGGGTCCCACATCTTAAGATCATCCAGTTGAAAATCAAAAGAATTCCTATGTACCACCATAATCTCCATCTACTTCCAATCCTTGATTATAATTCTACCAATATCTAATTAAAAGGGATGAACTTGAGCCTTCTTATTCTTCTTGCATATCTAATCCATTCCCTAGGTGAATTTATAAGTAATTTCTTGCTCTGCAAGCTCACTAGGAACATCTATAGGCAATCTGTATGGTTGGACCATGATTCCTTTTATCCTTATTACAGTGAAATTTGGATAGCACCATAGATCACTGATAGTCTCCACTTATATTTTGATTAGAGGATGAAACCTGGGCATAGGGATACTAGTGATTACCTCAAAAATGACTAGGAAGATACCATCACATATGAATTGTATGTGACTCTTGTATTTGAATATATTTAATTCAGAGTAATGATGGGAAATGGTAGATATACCATCAGTGGACCAATTTTGGATGCCAGGGAAATTAATAGAGGTTAGGAGTGAATCCAAGAGGTAAGACATCATAAAGAATTTATTAGAGGTATATATCTTAATGGTTGTAAATCGTTTAGCCAAGAAAAAACTTATCAAGTCTCTAATATGATGGGTTGAGCTCTGCTCCAAAAAGTAATGGACATAAGATACCCAGACCTTACTCAAATAATTTTTAGAAGAGGCACCAAAGGATCTATTAAATAAGGTCATATCTACCCTAATTTCCTCCTTGAATTGGGCATTAGGAATTTCATCATTAGGGGTCCTTAAAACATGGTAACCTTGGATTAACCAAGGTGAGAGGATTGAATCCACTTTTTGGGAATTTGTCCATTCTCTCAAAGATGGGAGATAGACATGAGGCAAAGGGAGCTTATAGTAAGCCTCAAAGGCCATGGGAGCTATACATGAAACTTTCTTGATACTTTATTCATGAATAATCCATTTTCCATCTATTCTATAGTTAATGAAAATAGGAACAAGAAGGTTGATGTAATGCATTACCTCTAGTTTAGCAGCCATATGGTGATGGCTTGTTAGCTAAGTTGATACTAGGTCTTTGTATCTTTGGTGTACCGTAGTATTCCTCTTTTCATCTTGGGAAATTGGTTTCAACTCCTCTATAAAGAAGAATAATTTGGACCAATTCTTGATTCCATGTACATTTAAGGTCATTAAATCTAACTCTATGTCTTTTAAGACACTTCCTTCACCATTTGAAGTTAGATAAAGCTCTTCTTCAATTTTCATTTATTTTTTGCCCACCACCATTGATAACACTGAATTATAGTTGATGAAAACAAATATCTCACTAAGGAACTTGCTTTGAATTAAATTTTTAGTTAATTTGATTTATATGTGATCAATGAAACTAACTTAAGTCCTTTATATAGGGTTTATGGTTTTTAGCTTTAAAGGAAAAAATATCCAACTCTTGATTTCATACATGCCTCAAATTTGATGGGACCTCATTCTCATATCTTCAACATTATCAATCATAGGATATATTTAATTTTGATCTTCCATACCTATGTGGATCTTATGTGGTATGGTTCCATGTCTTTCATGGAAAATTTCATAAATTCTAGTTGAAGGTTAGCTATTAGGTTTCAAAAGTCTTCTTTATTTTGCTTTGAAAAATTGAATTTAGGTCCCTGAATTTCATTGGTCTCTTGATCTTTAAGCTCACTAATTATGCCATGTGTCAAGTTAGTGATTCCTTTGAAAATTCCTCAACTTCATCACACCATTAGATCAAATCCAATGAGAAAATGATCACCATTAGACCTTGGCTAGGGTTAGATTGTTTACCATATACCTTATTAAAGGACTTCAAGCTTGACGCATAGTTGGATTAAATACAATGAACAAGTGATAATTTTTGGATCCTAAAAGATGCTTAACTTTTAATTAGTTCCATGATTATATGAATCTTAGGCTTTAAAATGTTATTTATAATTTTATTTTTAAAAAACATAAAATGAGTTAGGTTAAGATCTTTATATACTAGGTTTGTCATCATAAAAAGCTAGGAATTTATTAAAAGGTTTTTTAGAAATGCCCCCTTTGTTTAGGCTTTATAAATTGTCTAATTTAAATTTTATAGGTTTGGTCATGTCAAATATGTCAAATGATGGGATTGAACCTATCAAATTTAAGACAATGGAATTTATTGATATAATAATTGAATGTCATGTGTAAAGCTCTCAATAGTTCCCAAGGCTTTAGGGATTTTCTAGGTTAAATTTGATATGTATGATCACATAAAATACATACTCATAGATGTCAAATTATGGGAGTGAACCTATCAAATTTAAGCTAATGGAATTTATTGATCCAATAACTGAATGCCATGTGTAAAACTCTCAAGAGTTCCCAAGGCTTCAAGGATTATCTAGGTTAAATTTGATGTGTTCATTCATGTCAAATATTTCTTCATAGATGTTAAATTATGAGATAAAAATTTTCAAATCAAGGCAATGGAATTTATTGATCCAATAATTGAATTCCATGTGCAAATCCCTCAGGAGTTCTTAAAGCTTTGGCTTAATTCATACCATTAAATTAAAACCTTCAATCAAGTGATCATAATTATATCCTTACTAGGGCCCAAATCATTAATTGTATGCATTTATAAAGGACTTTGAGCTTGATTCATCATTATATTAAATCCAATGAACAAGTGTAAAGCATTAGATCTACAAAAGTGCATGAACTTTAAGTTAAAACCTGATTATGCATAAAAATTCTCACTAAAGTTTCTCATGAATGTTTAAATTCAAACCCTTAAGGTTTATTTCTTGGGAACCCTAACTTATTCCATGGAACATATAGTTGATAACCTTGAATATGATTATTAACAGCATTAATCCCTAAGATATGATCATAATCAGATATACCAAAACTCATGTCTTTTCTTAAGATTGACCTACCTTTAAAATTCAAGATCAAATAATTTTTCACACTTATTTTAGAATATAAAGGTTTTAGAAACAATCACATGGGTACCCTTTTAAAAAAATAAATATGGGGGGGGGGGGGATGTTGGTCTCAACACATAGAATGAGTGCTTGCCAATGAAAACTTGCTTATGGAGATAGTCAAATGACTTACCATATTTGGAGATTCTGTTAACTACAAGTGTATCACTTGGAAACCTTATGAACACACCATCTAGCTTCCCTAAAGGATCATTTGACTTTTCAACTTACTTGAATTCTATCATGTCTCCTTGTACTGTCTAATTTTATCATTGGGAGTCATGAAACCTTTCCCAACTTCAAGTGTGTTTCAATCATGATATGTTTGTTATTGGGAGTCATCAAGGCTATCTTATTTGTGCTAATCAAATACTGGATGTTATACCAATGTTGTTTTCTCCTTGTTAGAGACCTCATTATATTTATTATAATTATTTGGTACATGATTAACCTCATCATTCAGTTTGTATTATTTTTGAAGAGTCATAGAATTACTTACCTCCTCAAACTCCTGCACTATGGCATTGAATTGTTTCCATATATCATCTAGCTCTTTTAGAGGTTCATGTTCATGGACATCCTCCTCTTTTTCAAAAAAAAATAAATTCTCACTAGACTATCATGCTTTGTCATAGTTGGGATATGAACATCATCATCCATTTGTAAAAGGTAGTTTACCCATGCAACATATTCTAAAGTTTCAATATAATCTAACTCAAGAGATCCATCACAATATTCATGGAGGATGTATGTACCAAGGATAGTTTCTTCAAAACCATACTACTTAGCTCCCCATTTATCAAGGTACAAGTCATCTATACCATCAAGAAGTGTTAGAGGTTCTTGATCACTACGATGATCTTCTTCATCACTAATATTTTAATTCATGTTAGATGTATAAGGCACATATGCATCTACATGAAAAATAGATAGAGGTTCATATTTTATTGACACTTATCACCATACCTATCCTTAAATTCCATATAACACCATTATGAAGTCACGTACCCTCCAATTTTAGTACTAAAATATCTTGAAAAACAAAGGACAAAGTGAGATGGCACATATCTAACCATAACATCTTGAGGAATATTGAATTTAGGACAAGAATGAATAATAATTTGAAAACATTTGATTATGCCAATTGTCTTGGCAACTAACCCATCTATTTGTAGTACTCCCTTGGAATGAGGTTCATACTTCAAATTCAATTTATCAACTACTTACTTAGACATAACTAAAGTAATAGCTCTACTATAAATAAATGAATTGTGGACCAAAACATCTCCAAATATGATAGAGATATACAAAGGAGGAGGTTTATATACTTTCTCAACTTTGCTTGGTTGTCCTTTCACTATGATTTAATGTGTTTTCCAAGGCTGCCTCTTTCCCACTAGGTTGTTTGGTTTATAAGATGAGTTTGGATAACTCTTTTTAAATAAGGTATTATTTTCTAGGTATTCCAAGTGTATCTCACATTGATACATTCACATGATCCCTTTTTATCTTCTCTACAATGTTAGTGAAAGAGCCACTACCTTAGTTTGTCCACTAGTAGGAATGGTGTTGCCAATACATTGAAAATTTTGAGGTGTGAAAGAGTTCTTATCATTTTGAATTATTTGATCTACTTATGCATTTGGGATTTAATTACACATACATACCCTTTGGGATTTCTTAACATTCATTTATGAACCATTACCAACCCCTTGAACCTCTTCAATTGCCTTTCTCTTTGCCTTTATGTTCATAGCTATATGACTTAAGTATTTGCTTAATTTACCTTGGTAATTCAAAGTACATGAGTCATATTTATAATAATTGACTAAAGTATACCTAACTTTACTACTCTTTCCATTTTTCTCTCCTCCATTAGGTACCTCATCTTGAGTAATGGATGGCATCATTCCAAAATTTTCCATGAAAGCTTGATTAAAGGGCTCATTGACATAGGTATATGGATAATGAGGTTGATCCCATGAAGGATAACCATCATTACCTTGAAAAAGGTTATTTTTAATAGGAACTAATGATACTGAAGTGGAGGGAGAATTGGTATTATATCCATTATATGGATTTTCTTGAACTAATTTCCCTTGACTTTGAGGATGACCTTGAAAGGGTGGTGTATTGCCTTGATAATTTGGATAGGATTGATTATGTTGGTAAGGTATTTAAAAAGACTTCACTTTTTTTTGTGTTATTGTCCTCTTAAGGCCTAAAATATCTTTCTCAATATCCCTAATTATTTATACCTCATTACACTTACTTGACTGACTAGGGGAAGTAAGCTTATATTTTAGTGTAGGTATGAGAGAAAAAATAGGTGTAGGGGTTTGAAAATTAAGGAATAGAGGCATATGTGGTCTTGGAAAAATATTCCTATCTTGAATCAAATAATTTTCATCTCTAATGGCCACTTCATAGGCATTAGGAAATGTTTACCTCCCATAGATTGTGCCATCATGGAAATATCACTATCAAAAGCCTTAAGATAATAGAAGAAAGCATGATGAGTAGTGGGTCTTACCAAGGTTGGGATGCTATCCCATGTCTTCTAAAATATTGTGTTGAATTATTGGATAGCTTATTTAGGTGCTCTCCCTATGTTGGTCAAATTCTTAGCCAATGACAAGTTAGCAATGTTTCTAATATTTTTAATAGGGGTAATGGAAGACTCACTAGCATATGAAGGGACACTTTTGAGGGTAGATATGGGGATGCCATTGTAATGGGTAGGATTTATATGACTATATCCATTTAAATCAACAAAAGGTTGGTTATTTTCCATGATATATTTAGTTTTTTTCAATAATGGGCCAATCAAAAACTTTTTTATAGGTCTATGAGCAAGGTATGATCTTTTTGGGTAAGGATGGGTGTTAGTAAATCTATTTGCTTTGTATGAATAATAAGGAATCTATTATAACTCAAAAAGGATGCCTTTAGTGAGATATATTATTTTTACCTTATGTATTAAATAATTAAATAGTATTCCACCAAAATTCAATTATTGGAGTTTCTAGATATTGCAAGAAGTAGACTATTAAAGCCTCTTGTTGTCAAGACCAACATCCACCTTGAAAAAACTTATTGGACTTCATGTCCCATTTGGCATGCCATAATTTTTATATCCCAAATATGCACCCTAGAGAATTAAATCAAACATTATCAAATTTGGGATAACATAGAACTATCTCTATGTATAGGAATATTACTATAAGAAATATATCTCTAATTTAAGGGATAACTCCCTTGATTTAACTATTTAGGATATTAAATACACTATTTAAATAACTTATTGGGGGTGAAAAGGGAATAAGGAAATATGGAAGTAACCTATACTATTAGAAGTGATACACCAAGGATATATCCACCAACATAATTAAAACTTTCACTATGAGGGCAAATTGTTAAAAGTGATCTCAACTCAAGGTTCTTATAACATAAGTGTTTCTACATGGAGGTATATTTCTATATCTTTATAAAAGTGGGTGAATAAGATATCTAATCTCAAACACTACTAATTTCTCTTCACACTTCAAAAAACACCTAACAAATAGTTGCACTTCATGAGACCTATTAGAAGAATTATTACTCACAAAATGCATACAAGAGCATAATAGAAACAAGGAGAAACAATAATCACTTGTCATAAAAATAAACTACTTAACATACTTAAGAAATAATTTTAGAGATTAAAAAAACTTGAGAAAACTTTATTCAAAGGAAAAAAAAGATGTCAAAACTAGTAGGGCTTCACCATACCAATTGTGGATTCTTTACAAAGCCAAAATATCTTCAATATATAGAGCATAAGAGAGGAGAGAGAAAGAGTGATGTTGAAGAGCCAACATGCCAGGTGTCAATTCTTAGGGACTAGTTATAACATAATAGAATGAGTTATAGAATAGATCATGAGATCTTCTTGGACAAGTGTCAATCACAAATGTGACATCTTATTGAAGTTGGAATAGGAACACTCCTTTATCTTTCCTCAAACTACCTTCTTGATGAGGAGTCCACTTAAATTCTTAGAACTACCTTGGAATTCATTGACACATATCATCTGACTTGATAAGATGAAATCATGATTTTTTCAAGTCATTATACACTTCTCAAATGATGGTCATCTATTTGCCACTTATTATCACTCACTTGTAGTCACTCATTAGAATTCTAGGCCTCAATTCTCACACTTGTCACTATAGTGAATTACAAACACTCAAAGAGATTCATTTTAGGTGTGTAAGACAAATTTTCATAAATTATTTATTCTCTAGTATATCATGTAGATCTCAAAATAACTCCAAAAAACACTTCTCATCTTCAACTTGGTAACTACCCTTCTTCTCACTATTCTGTCCAAGACTACCTACAATAGTCAAATTATAAGATATTTTTTCATGAATTTACAAGGTGAGAATGAGGTATGAATATTTATAATACATCTCTACATACCTTCCACCAACACTTTCATCTATCTATTCCCTTATGCAACTTCAATTCTCCTCAAAACTAGTAGAAAACACTAAAATTTGCCTCAATTATAGAAGTGATGGTATGGAAAAACTGAGTGGTATAGATATTAGGAGAGTACCAAGTAGGTCAAAATAATCTTCTAGATCAATTTAACCCTTTTGAATGTATTTATCTGTATATCTTTCTTATTACATTGTTATGATGGTTTTAGGTCATTTAGGTTCTTAACAATGATTCATTAAGTTTAATCACTCAACCCTCAAACCAATTATAATGAGTTAAATTATGGAAACATACTAAAATATCCATAAGTTATTGAGACACCATGCACATTGTCCATATAGATATGTGTGAAAGAAGTTGGCTCTCAAGCTCTTATTATGCATTCTAAACACCTTTGAGATAAATTGAGGAAAAATATGAGAAATTTGAGTTATTATCTACAAAAAAATGATTAAAATCATCCCTCCACTCTCTTATTAATTATATAAAATTACATGGGAAGATAATATGGTCATATGAATGACATTACGCATGTGAGGTTCATGCTTAGTTTATAGGCCTAATAGGCATAGATTGTGTTTCTAAGTATGCAAAAATTTATGAGTGGTACCAGTGGATTTTGGTGATTATTAACCTCTATTAATCATAAATAAAACCTTATAAATCATCCCATAGTCACTCAAAACTTTTACATTCATCAATTTTATTATTCATCCAGTAGATTGTGTTGCTCATGGAGTGCCTCTAGTCTAAGGCAAAAAAAATTGAACTTACTATATTAGTTTAACCTAAAGGAGAATATGGAGGTATTTAATAGATCATGATGACACATTATATCAATTTTAAAATAAATATCATACCTATATATCCCTCAACATCTCAAATTCTCAAGACTAGCTTCTAGGACCATGACTATGTGTAGGGTTTAGAAGCCTAGACCGAGTATAAGGTTTTGAACCACTTTGCTCAACCTTATATATTTTCCTTTGTCTCTAATAATCAAATGGAGTGTTATATCATCACTTTTATAGTGGTTTAAATGTGGCCATTTAATTTTACACCTATGTTAAACTTTTGAATCTATATTCTACATTTGCTTAGGCTAGTCTGTAATCATCACTTCAAACTATAGGTGTTCATTAGGGGGTATGATAGATTCCTATAGGTGGTGGTATGTGTCTAATTACTATGTTTCCAAATTTTGGTTTCCTCTGAGGTCACTAGGACCATTTTTCATTCAGATAGACTCATTTTTGCCTTCACATGACATCATCTCTCTATCACCAATGCACTATAGGTCTACAAGTTTTGGGTTCTTTTGGTCTCAATGGCACTATAGTTATCTGAGTGTTTTTATTATAAACTTGAATATGTTGAAACCCCACTCAAACATCATTATATTTTGATCTAAAAACCTTCTCTAAGTTAATATGATACCCTTAGGATTAAACTACTATAATGAAACCATTAGGCTTACCTAGACATCATAAACCTCCATCATGAGGTTACATTATACAGAGCAAAGTATATTTTTGGAAAATTTAAGTTAAACCTTCTCATTGCAACTTTATTCAATTCTATAGTTTTCACCTAGGTTTGATTGTATGAAATGGCCTCACCACTTAAATTGCAATCTTTTCTTATTCCATGAATTGGTTTTGAGATGCCAAAACAAGCTCAAATGTTTTCAAACATGTTTTGGTCCCTCTTTTAGGTTTGAACATGAATGGTTTCATAAGACAACATGTAGGTGCCTATTTTAGGGTTACTTAACTATATCAAGTGTCTTAAACCTCACTTTTCATCTATAATCCTCTTTAATACAAAACTTCAATGGAAAATATGATCAACCATACTCTATAAGGTTTAAAACAAATGTATTAGCCTTGAATTGAAGCCACTCATAAGAGAATAAGCTCTACAACTGATAAAACTCTATTCTTATTTCTTAATGGTGCTCACTTATAGGATAACGAGATACTTCTATCTATCCTCCTATGACCACACATTCCAAACCAATTTAATTCAACATAAAAGGGATGAACATGTTCTAAAAGTCCACATACATGACTTGGTTCACATAGACCAATGCAATCAAATGATAAAATTGAGCCATTAGTATTGCATAAGCAGTTTGGAAGAACTAATAATCTTAATGATTGTTTATATAGCATAGACCATCAATATTGAAACCATGACTATTAAATGTAATCTCATAAGGACTACTAACATCCCACAAGTGTACTCACTCCAACTCTTCTTCTCCATTCCATACCAAAAGAAAACCTTTGACCTTTTCTAACCTGTCCAAGAGAGCAATAGGAGAGAGAAACTAATTTTCACCAATTTTAGACTTGTTAAAACTACTTGATCTTGGAAATGACCTTCAGTAATCTCAAGACACCTTCATGAAGTAGTAACATGTTCTAGATGAGTCACCTCAATCTGTACAACATCTAAAACTACCCTTTTTGTAGGCGATCTTCTTGTTTTTACATTAAACCTACAAATGTTTAGTTTTAAAACTATCTTCTAACATTTTATGAAAATAAGTACATTAGATTGCTTCTTGACAGATTTTTCCTTTTGTGGAAAACTATATATTTCATTAAAATGACTAAAAGGATATATAAAATGACATTATTACAAATGAAGAAATATGACAAAGAATAAACATGTTTTAAGACCCTCAAATTATGACTTGAGTTCATTAAGGACCATGGTGACCATTCTCAAACCTAGAAGACCTTATGAAAAGTTTGAAAATGTAGGGGAGGTTGAACCAATTTGACCTAGGGTAAAATCTAGTTAACACTACTCACAAGTGGCATGTTTTTGTGAAACAAAATTCTAGGACTTAAATATTATCAGTAATCCATTACATATTAAAAATTAGAGAATGAATGTGATCACATTTCTTTACTACTAACAAGGTGGTTCATGTTTTTAAAAATACATCGCAAGACATAAATGATATCAATAGGGATGTGTTATTCCACCAAAACTAAGTGACATGTACAAAATAATAACTAATTATTATAATTTTAATTAGAAACAATGGCACACGTATATTTTTTGAATTTGAGGTATATTGTATTTTTAAGGAAATGTTGAAATAATAGTTATTATCGAACTTTGAATTACAAATAAAATTTGATGTTTTGTATGGTTTTCTAATGTTTTAATAGATAATATGAATATATCCTTTAAACAATTTATGTGTTAGTTTATATTGAATTATTTGAATCATTAACATGTTTTTTAAATATTAGAGAATTTTATATCGTATAATATTTTTTTAAAGACTTTAATCTCTAAAGATTATCTATATATATGAATTAAAATTTTATTTGTGTTTGGATTTTAAATTAGAATAATATAATATTAAAATATATTTTAAAAATAAGTATTATTTTCAATTCAATATTAAGTACTTGTAAGATTTGTAATCAAAATTAATTATATTAATAATTAATAATTATTATTTTACAAATTTTAAACTAACTTATTATTAATTAAATTGAATGCATAAGATGAAAATGTATATTTTTAAATAGAATTATAGATCATATTAATGGTATATAAATTTAAATTTATATAGACAAAGGTAAAACATTGAGCATAACCAGTTGGTACATTTGGTTTGGACTAAATTTATCATTTATTTTTTGATGATGACTATGAATTAATTTTTAAATTAATCAAACATATGCAAATACAATCACAGGTTTATGAATACAATCACTAGAGGGAAATGCCTAAAAATTATGAAGAATTTGGTTGGTGCAAGTTTACTTGTTTTTGCTAGAGATCAATTTGATAATTTGATTTGTGATCTTAAATTATTATATTAGTTGGTATGCTACCATTGAATCAATGCTAATGAATTTGATTAATACCAGATGGTCATCTTTTGATAAATATATGCGTAAATTAAGGTATGTATGTTACTTTATTTAATATTTTATAACAATGTTTATAGTTATTATTTATGTTTTTAGACACTAAGTTTTTTTTTGAAGCATCATATTGTGCATTAAATTTTTTGACATGCAATGAAATTTTAGTGGGAAATATATATACAACTTATTTTTCCTACATACATGTTTTTTATTGATTTGTTTGTGCATTAATTATGTGCACTATAATCTCCTTGAGTTTACATCCTAAAGATTAAACCAAAATTGGGTTGGGCTAACTCATAGTAATTTATGAGATATTCATCATGAATTCTACTTCCTATGTCCTCCTTCATAAACTATTATATTTTTAGGTTTTGGCATTAAAAAAAGTGTCAATTTTTTCATAGAGATTGACACAATTTTGTATCAACGGTATATGATTACTCAAACAACATCAATAACCTAGAGAATGATATACTCATCAATATTATTCCCATGTAATGGTGTATATCACTTCATCCAAAATTAAATCATTTTATATAAATATTATATTATGAATTTTAGAGTAAAACTCAACCCTTTCATATAAATATGTCATCATGCATTTCATTAAAAAATCAAGTGGACATACCCTCTCTTCAAGGATGGCTCTTTTTGTTACAAATATGACATTTAATTAAGCACGTACATTTTGGGTAGTGTAGGTACTCAAATATATATTTTACATGATAAAATAGTCTTACACACTTGACAAATATCACTCTAAGATCTACCCTTCAGTCTTTGACTTTCCTACTACTGAAAGGCTCATGTTCACTATCTCATTATGCTTAAATTCTTATCTTATGATCTACATATGATATTCTAATTACTTAGATCACATGTAACCAACATAATCCTTAAAGCCTGGTATATATCCTTAACTATCAATTACATAGATTAAAAATTTATATATTCTCTAAGACACTAACATTCAAACTTAGACACTAGCATTGAGTTTAATGTCCTAGATCTAATGCTAGTGAAACTGTACCTTACAAAAACTCAAATTTGTAAATATGCACATGGGTTGACTTATCGGTCTTAGTTAACACTTTAGAAGATTATTTTCAAAAAGTGTGGTATAAATACAAAACAAATACCATTTATTATGATCAAGATCATATCTAAAAATCACCAAGAAAACACCTATTAAATCTCACTAAATCATTTACAAAACTAAGTTCTACTAACCTATTCTTACCTATTTATAAATTAGAAATAGAATTATAATTTTCACAGGTCCCAAGTATTTAAAAAATAACCCATTAAAGTTATTTTTCAAGTTACAACATAGATTGATACATGTAGTCATATATAGCATACAACATCATAATTCACACACAATCCCACATAAGGAGATAATTACATTGATCTAAAGCCCTCTTTGGAGTATATGGTTATGTAGAAAATGCTCATTGATAGAAGGGTCTTTAAAGTCATTATGAATTTTTTTGAGCCTACTAATATTTATTTTTTAAGATCACATTCCCTTTTCAAATGACATAGGATTTTAGGATACACATTGATATGAAAAACCTATGTCTAAGATTTAGGAGGATAATCTACAAGACAATAGTAACATCTAACAAGTGTAGGTAGAATTTGTAAGAAAGGACCTATACTTTTATATGAATATAAGTGTCATCGTTACTGTCCCTATTTTTATGTTATTGTCCAAACTAACGTAAAGCTAATTTATAGAATCTAATGATGGGATCTAGATCTTCAGATAGTCCACTTCATCACATGTACTAATTATATTTGTTTGTGCATCATTAAGTAAGATAAGTATTGTATCTTATTTATATTTAATCATGAAAATTATTATTTGGAAGTGTACTTTATATATTTACACCAAAGGTGTTTTATTTGACAAATTATCCCTAGATTCATCTCACACGAGACCTAAAAACTTAATTTTTTTATGTCCTCTCCATTGCTGACATGTGTGGGTAGGTGCAATCTATTTTGCAATAATTGGATCTTTCATAGTCTATCTTTACACTACCTTCCTTCCTCAAAATTCCACATTGACAAATGGTAAATATAAACCAAAAACCCATCATATGACTCCCTAAAAGACTCAGAACACATAATAAATATGATGATGATGTTAAATCAATAGAATATTTTATACACAAATTTCACCATTGTTTTGAGATGGAGAAACTATGATTAGTGGAATGCTACAAAGAAATGATTGAAAGAGAAACTTGATACCAATACAAATTAGCCATACACATAGCCCTATTCTAGCAGACCTTTCCTACCATATATATCTTTTTACATCTCTATTTTTTGTTTAGTTATAATTTCTAGTGCATATCTTAATATATTTAAGACTAAACCAGTAATAATATATGTAAAAAGTGGATAGGGGAAGAACATAGGAGGAACCTCAACAAATAATGGAGGAATATGAATCCCCTCATAAGTAAATAATAGAAGTAGGAACTCAATAATTAATATATGAATAAATGAAGAACATGTAACAAATACCTAGATGAATAAAAATGAGAATAAACCTATTGAGTCATTGGCTATGTGTAAGAGCCAAACTAAGTAGCTACCCATTGTTATGCTTATGTTTTTTATTATATATTTTATTTTTTCAATTTATATGTTTTTAAAATATTTTATAAATAATTTTGTTATTTATATCACATATGTATTATAATATGTCATATATGCTTGAATATTTCATTAGATTATATAATATGTATTTTAATATATTTATAAATGAATATTATTATTACATATATATTATTTAATATTATATTTGTAATTTTAATATATTATATATTATATAGTGATACCCTCTTATTTATCCATGTGGCATGTCTGATCAATAAGAATCCAAGAGGGGAGATTAGTATCATGTTAGTATGATTAAAATCAAACAAAAACGAACTCATAAAACTTATACCTCTAGCTTAGACACTCAAGGAGCTAGATAACTATACAAGTAACTTTCAAAAGAAGATATAAAAAATAATGTTTACCTTCCTTGAGAGGAAGAGTTATATGTTGGCCATGAACTTATGTGCTTAGTTATGTGATCAAATATTCTTTGGTAATGATGTTGCTTGCATCATCTCTCCTTGTCACCTTGGCAATGTTGGGTTTGGGTTTGGCTTGGCTTGGATTAATAAATGATAATGATAACACTATACCAAATGAGATTCTTGAAGATATTTTATCATCATAACCTTACAAGAAATAATATTATTGAACAATGGGTGAGGAATTGTAATTATATCCTTCCAAACTAACTCTAACCCAAGTGTAGTTAGGTTAGAGTTAACCATGGTTGAGTTCAAACTAGCCCTAGTTGATTTAAGGAGGGGACATGCAATTAATATTTTAGATAGAGATCACATTTATTAAACATGGCTCTCCATTTATGAATTTAAGGATTTAGAGAAGAAATTTTCAATTCCTTGACTTTGAGGATGATGACATCATCATAACCTCATCTTTATTGAAATTTATTTTTTACAAAATTTGTTTTCACTAATTGCACATGTAAATTTCGCTTAAAATTTTAATTTTTTTTTTGCTTAGTTAAATCATTTTGCTTATCTTTTTATACTTTAAGAATTGTTTAAGTGCCTTTCTTAATGGGTCCAAAGGCTAAACTATTAATTTACTAGGTCACAAGTTGACTATAGATGAATCTGTAAGAGGTTACTTATGTGTACAAGATAATAACCTAAATAGGGATGCTTTAACATGATTCTAAGAACTAATGTCTGATGTGAAAATGAATTTGAGACATTTAGTGATTAATAGGCTTAATTTACATTATTTGTTAGATATCAATCTGAAGTCTGATTGGAACATAGTTGTGACCAAAATAGGGTGTCTATAGTTTGGCCCTATTGGGAAGGCATTACAAGATATATGAACAATCATTTATTATCAAATAATGAAAAAGTAAATAAATTCCTTGGATAAGAATAAAAATACATGCACTAATGGAATGATGCTCTAAACAAAATCTAAGAAGCTTGTGATTCCCCATGGAGGGAGTGGTCAACTCATATGGTTGATGTAAAGTCCCTCGAAAAGAAGTAAGAATAAGAAATGAAATTAACCCATGGGTGAGATTACTCCAATCAAGATAATACTGACACACATTAATTTAAAGGTAATGATATGCCCAAAGTTAATTATAATAAATAATAGATGTTGAGACATTGATTTGACTAAAGGAAGTTATAATAAATGACATGTGCATGTGCCCCAATAGGGTGGATGAGTCAAAATTAATGATTTTCCCAAAGGTGGTTATAATCATCCTAACAACATAGATTTCATAATGATTTTTCCCTTGTAGGGAAGATTTTATCATGATAAATTGGTTATGCCCTAGTAGGGTAGATTGACAAGCATAACTCAAGGAGATAACATGTTACATATATTAAAGATGAGTGGATGCAAATGTAGATGTGATAATATAATTATTGAAGAAGCCAAAAATAACTAAGCACATGAAGATGAACAAATTTATGAGAGAGATTATTGGAATAAAAAGGTGGTTGAGATAACCTAAGATACATCATGTGTTTAAACACTACCTACATAGTCTAAATAAACCTTAAGCCAATGTAGTTCACCCAGAAGTGGGAGAAAATAGAATGAGGAATAGAATATAAAAATAATAATTGATCAATATGAATAATCTATTTTTACCTATCAATGTAGAGATGTTCATCCTTATTAATATTGATATAACTAGAATGGTCGATGGTTTGATTTGATCAGAAATGGTGGGAAGATTTTCCAAGGTGAAAAAGGAGAAGTTTCTATGACACTATTTCTTATAATCTCCACTAAACTCATTTTTATTGTAGCACATGATGGTATGCATCATGATATTAAACACCATGTTGAACTAGCCATAATGTGCATAAGGACTGACTGTCAATCCAATAAATAAATGAAAACAACATATCACTGATAAAAACCATGATAAAAATGTTGATGCATGAATAAAATAGACTCAAGTACAATTCACAAGGAATCACCCAATGAATATATATAGACTGAGTCAAGGCACAAAAATTAAAGAAAATAAACATGCAAACAAACAAAAAAACAACTAAAAAAAAACAATAAAAATCTTGAATGTAAAAGCAATAGAAAACATTATGTCATCAACCAAGTCAATACCTATATGTGAAGACTTAATGGAATCATAAATAAATGGTGCCCCCAAGTAAGGCTATTTGTAATGGAACAACATATGGGGATAAGATATCCTAGTATAATTTGCATGCTTTGGTGTTGCTCCAATAGGGATAAAGTTGTGATCTTGTCTTAAAAGTGTGAATGGAAACCCAATGTGAATTTGTCCCTATAGAACAAATCAAGGATTAATGACTAGGTTTAGATGAGACAAATGTTTTTGTATTTTGAGACTTTATATCTCTCTAAGATATTGTAATCCTTTTTTTTTTTGAATTTTTAATATTTTTAAATGTTTTTGGAATTTTTAGGGTATATCAACTCATTAGAAATTGACAAGATATTTCTCATAAAATGGTGAGAGCATTGACTTATGTTGATCTAAAAATTATGAGAGCATTAGAAAAGTCTGACTAAGTTGACGTCAATGTAAATTAAGCATTTTTTGCATAGTCTAAATGGACCTCAAGTCACTTTAGTTTGAAGGTATGGCAAGGTATGAAAGGATGGTAAGGTGAGGTAAAGGGAAAGGTAAGGCACATGAAAAGGTATGAAACAATGTAAAATGCAAAAGGCAATGTAAATGGAAAGATAAGGTAAATGGAAAGGTAAGGCAAATGACTAGGCAAGGTAAATGGTTAAGTTATTCCTACTAATGTGGAAATGCACATCCTAATTAGCATATAATATAACCAAAATAGTCAATTATGTAAATTTATATCCCACACCTCTTACGAATAGCTACTATGTCAAGAACATGCTATTGATTTAGACTCTAACAAGATTATTGTGATCATCATTGTTCATTGATCATGTTTCCTCCAAATTATGAGACAAGATGTCTTGGAAACCTCTATAAATGAGAGTGCATTTAAGGATGTTAAATATGGATAAATAGTGGATAGAAGGTTTTATTTGGCAAAGAGGAGATGGATCATAATGGAATGTATAATGGTTGGGCGAAAAATGAAGATCAAGATTTTAAGACACACACAATGTTGTTGATTATAGATTCAACATAATTTTGGTTATATTAGGGCCAAATAATTTTTAATATGTTGTCAATAATACCACCAATTTTTTCATTATTTAGGCCTAAGAGTAGATACCATTTAATTATGATACATATTGGAAGCTATACAAATGTTATCTTTGATAATGTCTTCATTAAGCAGTGAAGAACTATTGTGATCAACTATTGGCACCTTGAAGAGGTTTTAAATAATAAAATTGTCTTGATTATCCCATATCACCTCTAAGAAGGTTTCAATAAGAAATTTTGAATTTTGAATTTGATTAACTTCTAGTGCCTCAAACAAGGTTTGATTAGAAGATGCTGAGTTTGGTCATTGATTTCCCCTAGCACCTCTGGAAAGTTTTCACTAGGAGATTTTTATTACTATGCATGAGTTTGGTCTTGGTCCTTTTGATATTTTGAAACTGGTATGTATCCATGGATGGATTTCAATAAGGTGTGATTCTATTAGTCCCAATTGACACTTGTGGGAGGTGAAATGTTAATATAATGGTTATGTTGGTTGGTGATAATGACATGTGGAATAATAATGGAATGGTGAGGGGTAGCATAATCATCATAGATCATGATAGGGAAACTTGTGTCAATGTTTAATTAATCATCCTCAAAAACCATGGAAGGATCACAAATATATTCAAATTGATTTACAAGGCATGTGTAACCAATAGTATAACTAGGAATGTATTCTAATTCTAAAGCTGAGTCTAAATCAAGGGACTCTAAATCTAATGTTGAGACTATCATTGATTTTACTTATGATGCTAAATATGATATCAATTTAAAAATAAAACCTAAATTTGATGTTGATTATTCATATGGTGTTACGACAAAGATGTTATGTTGAATGTTTGGTTTGGATGAGTAATGGCCTAGGGTTGAACAATGGGCACTTCAAAAATAGGATCAACTAATAAGGACTCCACAAAGACTATCTTGTCAAAGTGAGGCTTCTCAACAAAATAAAAATGGTCAACATGCATCTCCATAAACACTGGCTTGTCAAAGTGAGGCTTCTTAAAAATAAATCAATGGTCAAGATAATGATTTACCCAAAGATTATTATAATCATTAAGGGTGACTTAACAAAGGCTGGCTTGTTAGAGTGAGACTCCTCAACCAAAGGGAAAGATTCAATAGGCAACTCCATAGAGACTAACTTGTCAAAGTGATCCTTCTTAAAAATAGGTCAATGATGAAAGGGTGATTCAACACAGGTTAATTTGTTACAAAAAATTATCTCAAAAAAAATAAAAATACATCATCGATTGGTTGGATCACTTGGCCTTGGTTTTGGTTGTAAATTATCAAATCTAGACACATCTTGGTCTTTAAATGATGGATCTTGGATAGGTAATGATTGGCTTGGTTGTGGTTCAAATATTGACTTAGATTTTTTAAAGTGGAAGAAGGTTGGTAATGGATGACAAATGAGCTATGATTCAATTATGGTATCTTTGTAAATAGGCTCATCAAATATGGGCTCAATAGAGGCTAACTATAGGTCTAGGATGGTAACTATGACATGTCTATTTATAATTATGTAACCCTATTATGATAATGAGTTACCAAATTTAGAAGGGCTTGAAATGGTAATGAATGGGCATTGTGAAGCTTGGTTTTTGACACAAGCCAAAGGAAGAGGGCCTAGAATGATAATGAATGGGCATTATGGATCTTGGTTATTGATGCAAGCCAAAGGAAGAGGGCCTAGAATGGTAATGAATGGGAACTATAGAGCTTGTTTGTTGATGCAAGACAAAAGAAGAGGGATTGGAATGGTAATTAATGGGCATTACAAAGCTTTTTTGTTGACCCAAGCCAAATGAAGAGGGGCTAGAATTGTAATCCTTTGGCACTACAGAGCTTGGTTGTTGATGTAGGTCAAAGGGTAAGGGCCTAGAATGGTAATCCTTAGGCACTAAGGAGCTTGGTTTCTAGTGTAGACCAAAGTAGGGTTACTAGAATAGGTAGGGCTTCAAGTTATATTTTCATTGAAAGGATGATATTGACATATGATGATAGACATGGTTGGGTTTTGTAATTATCCCAGAGAGGGATGTTTTGGTCAATGAAAATGGTCTTGGTCTAGTTCTAGATTTGAATGTATTGGTATAGGAATAAGTATTGGTTTGAAACACAATGGGACTTGGAATAAGTACTTGGTCTATTATTGTAAATGGTTTAAACTTGGCTTAGAATGGATATCCTCTCCAAAATTATCAACAATAAGCTTGGTCTCAAATGTATCTAAGTTATAATGTTCTGCACACAATTGGTCAAATTAATGGTGAGATTAAATCCTATTTTTGACAAAATATTTAAAAAAATCTAATCTAGGTCTAAAAATAAAAAATGGTGCTAGGTCTTTGGAAATAAGGTAAAAATATAAACCCAAAAAGTCATGAATGAAATATAAAAACTAAGGAAAATGTTAGGTATTTTAAAATAAGACACAAAGCTAGACTTTTAAAACAACCAGGTCTAAAAAATTAAAGGTAAATTCTAGGTCTTTGGAAACAAGGAAAACATCTAGACTTTAAACAACTAGGCCTAAAAAATGAAAGGTAAATACTAGGTCTCCCAAAATAAGGCACAAAGTTAGAATTTAAACAAATAGATCTAAAAATGGAAAGGCAAATGTTGGGTCTCTAGAAATAAGGCACAAATCTAGACTTAAAAACACACTTGGTCTAAGGTAAAAAATTTCAAGGTAATTAATCTAACAATTCAAAACAATTGGACTCAAACCAGGCAAATGGATTTAAACACAAACTTGACCATTAGTAGAAGACATTAACTCTAGGCACACACCAAAAACTAATTGGGAAATTCAATCTCAAGTAAGCAAAAATAAAAATGATGAGTAAAACATTCGATCCCAAGTTATAAGTAAGACTCAAATGTAAGCTAACCATGCTTAAGGTTTTAATTGAAAAGAGAGTTTGACCTTAGTTTAAGACAAAAAATAGACTCAGGGCACATGGAAAAGATACCACTTCCTAAATCTAGGAAAAAATATATTCAAAGTAAGGAATTAGTCCAAGTTGTAAAATTCAAAATTAAGACGTAAACACCTAAGACAAAATTAAGCAAGGCATAAGTATAAACTGCTCAATATTTGAATCTTATTTTTACCTTGGTTTAGAATATTTGGGTTCTTAAATAGATAATATTCTAGACCCAAATGGATGGCATAATGATAATAATTATAGACCAAAGTCATACATGGTTTTGAACTTAGTTTGACACAAGATAAAGGTTATGAAATAATATGAGAAGCATAACGATGCTACCTCACTCAAAAGTTATGACAATGGTTTCTATTTCAAAAACCTAATGGAAAATTGAAGACAAAATAAGTAGCGTAACAATGACCCATTTAAAAAAATGACACACATAAATGTTATATAAAATGTCTAAGGAAAAATGTGTGGTATCAAATGGACAAGATAACACCTCTTAGGCTAAATTGGTGTATAAACATGTGATTTATTTTGGAGTTTGTTTTGACATGACAATATAAATCATTTTAGTCTAAAATATGCAATGTAAATCAAATAAAAATAGAATTATCACACATGGATTGTCCTATTATATATAACTAACATGGGTGTGCATACTTTCAGCCAAAGTTTCCACCAATATACCAATGCTTGTAAATAATTAAGTGTTAATCCAAAAAAGAAAGTATATGTGTAGATAGAGTTTTTATTCCCCCCTCTATTTCTTAATCATTGATATGTGACACAAACTTTGAGTGAGGATCACTTGACATTTGGCATGAAATTTGTGGCAAATGGGGCTTTATCTAAAATCTATAATTTCTATGCATTCTATATGGTCCCAAGTATGGCTAACACAAGGGGTGAAATCATGTCAATTAGTTTCATACTATCTTACTATTCAAGGGTCTATTCCTTTGCATAGTGAATCCATCCATGTACTAATTACTAGATTCTAATGTTTATCTAGACCTAACCCAAGTTTTTATTAGGATTAGAAAGGCTAGCCTACTTAGCCCCTTGGCAATCCCAATATCATGTTCCCTAATTTATATACCCCATCATGGATTAGGGTTGGTATGATGCTAGGAGATGAAACCTTAGGTCATCACAACCTTAAATAACATTTTGGGAAGCTATGAACTCCCTCCCACAATCAAAGTGAATAAAAAAATTAAAAGGCAAAGAATTAAGAGGTCACTTTTGAATCACCCATGTCTCTTAAAGTTTGGGGAGAACATACATGACATTCTTTTTGACACACTCTATAAATAAAGACAATAAACTAAGCACTTTTAGTCATTCAGGTTTTGTAAAGGGGATAGGGAGATAACATAAATACTAGAGTTTGTGTTTTACCAAAACAAATATAATTTAATCTAAATGTTTAAAAAGAACAAAAATAAATAAATATCTTAGGAGTTATAACTAAAGATGTAGATTCATTTTAATCACCAAATCAAAATGTTTATGAAAATTTTGGCCCCTTGGACATGTTTGCACTTATAAAATCTTTTAAAATGCTAAAAAAAATTATTTAATGAATTTTAAAACACCTTAATAAAATTTGAATGTATTTTCAACCTTTGTAAAATTTGGCTTGTGCAAAAAATGAAAAGTTGTTTAAAAACATTCAAACTTCCTCTTCTTTGGTTTAATTTCCTACAAATAATTTAGGGGATTGATTTGTGTTTTATCCAATATTATATTCTTGCAATTTATCTAAATAAAAAACACAAGTTTCAACTCATATATTTTCCAAAAAAATAAAAACACAGAGAATCATTAACGATCCACAAGGATCATGGTTGATTCCTACAATCAACATTGATTTTGTGTAATCATCATCGATTCTTATAAACACAACAAATAGAAACATGTTTACACACAAAAATGGTTAAAAAAAATGTCTTAAAACATATAAAATTTCCATACCCTGCAAGAAAAAGGTTAAACAAAAAGTAAACACTTTGTTGAGTACCAAGAAAAGAAAGAGAAATAAGTAAAACTTGAAATTTTATGATGTTTTTGGTTTATAATTTAACATTTCTTAACATAAAAATATTGTTTGATCTCTATTAATTGAAATCAATATTGATGATTGACACCAATTTGTTCTCATCATCTCTGATCCATCAACTCAACCAAGAGTCAAGCTTCACTTTTTTGGTAAGTAAATTCAAAAGGGCATGCCATTGTGTGATCAAAATGAAACCAAGATGGAATATTATTATCATGTTAATATGATTAAAATAAAACAAAAATGCAATAATAAAACTTACACCTATATCCTAGACATTCAAGGAGCTAGAGAACTATACAAGTAACTATCAAATGAAGACAAAACAAACAATGTTTACCATCTCTTAGAAAAATATTTTTATGTTAGCCATGAATCAATGTGTTTGGTTGTGTGATCAAATATTTTTTAGAAATAATTCTTCTTACATCATCTCTCCTTATCACCTTGACAATGTTGGACTTGACTTTTGATTTGGCTTGGATTGGATTAACAAATGGACATGATAACACTATACCAAAGGATCATCTTATAAGTATTTTAGCATCACAAACTTACACAAAAGAGGCTTGTTGAATAATGGGTGAGGCCTTTTATTTATAGCCTTCCAAACTAACTCTAACCCAAGTGAAGTTTGGTTAGAGTCAAATATAGTTGATTTCAAACTAACCCTAGTTGAGTTAAGGAGAGAACATGCAATTAATATTTGGGGATAGATATCCCATTTATTAAGCATGGCTCTCCATTTCTAAATTTAAGGATTTAAGGAATATATTTTTAATTCCTTGAATTTGAGGATGATGACATCATCATGACCTTATTTTTATTGAAATTTATTTTGTACAAAATTCATTTTCACTAATTACGCATGTAAATTTCACTTAAGGATTTAATTTGATTTGTTTAGTTATTCATTCTGCTTAGCATTTTTAGACTTTAGGAATTGTTTAAGCTCACTGCTTAATGGGTCCAAAGGCTAAACTATCAATTTTCTAGGTTAAAAATTGAATGGAAATGAATTAATGAGAGGTTATTATTACATATAGGATAATACCCCAAATAGGTATGCCACAACATTTTTTTGATCATTATTGTATGATGTGCAGATGAATTTAGGATATTCAGTGATTCATAGGCTTAATTTACACTATTTGGTAGAAATCAATTAAAATTCTAGTTGGAACATAGTTGTGGCCAAAATAAGGTGTC
The DNA here is from genome assembly GCA_037957365.1 of Torreya grandis. NCBI lineage: Eukaryota > Viridiplantae > Streptophyta > Pinopsida > Cupressales > Taxaceae > Torreya > Torreya grandis. Next base: position 289,964 of record JARHVA010006472.1, on the reverse strand, counting down.
TATGCTTTAGAGGGTTACCAACTAATGAATCTTACTTGTCCTCCTTTTGAAAGCTATTTTAGGAAGAGGTATATCGACTCAAACTTTAAAGAATAGAAAATAACTAATTTTTAGCTATTAAATAAAGAGAATATGTCAATAACTGAGTATGAAAACAAGTTTTTGAATATAATGCATAATGTTAAGTACATGCATGATGAATAAACTAACGTAATGAATTTTGAGTTGGAGTTGAAGTAAATATTGATGTATCATGTTAATATGATTAATCCTAAGACTTTGTTGCCATTGAATCTACTCATAGGGTATAAGAGAAGGAGAAACCTCATCAAAATGAAAGGTAAAATTTTAAATAGAATATAAATCAATCTAAAATGAATAATTTATCCCCTTCCTCCATATAATTTTATGAAATTTGATCAAAATCATAGATTTATTAGAAGTATAAATAGTTTTAAATAGTTTCAAGGGTTGAATAAATACTTCAAAAATTAGAATTTTTCTATGGTTGTAACTTTAAAGATAAATTAGACCCAAAGAAGTCAAAATGTACCTACCATTACGATAAATACCATTATTTTTTCACCCTAAAGGACTTTAGTGTGTTAGGAATGTGGCTCATTATCACAAGGACTATCCTAAACTAAAATTAGTTCAATTATCCAACCATAGGGTGTATGCAGTGGTGGATAATAAAACTATAGATTTTCAAGTCACCCCTATTAAACTTAGAGGTAAATCAAAATATATATATATATATATATATATATATATATATATATATATATATATATATATATATATATATATATATATATATTGTTTGATTCAAGAGCAAATGATATCTTTTCTAATCCTAAGATAATAAATAATAGTAAATTGAATCTTGTGACATTGAGGGAAGGTTAGGATGTTGAGTTTGGTTCAGGTAAAAGGGTGTTGATTTCTAAATGTATTGAGCAAGTGAGTTTTTGATGCTTCTAATTACCTCATAGATGCTCTTCAGTTTTGATGAACACTTATCATATTAGGATTCAAAGAATCCAAGGCATAAGTTACATTTTGTGACAATTCTATGATGTCTATGGTGGAATAAAAGTAGACTACAGGAACTATCCACAATATTTATTTAATTTGGTGGTTAGGAGAGACTAGGGTCTATATATTTATGGTATTTCTAGCCAAAAATTTAATCTAAATGGATATTAACAATGATCTTCAAACTAGGTGAGTTTTGATAAAGAAAATAGAAAAAGGAAGGGTAAGGTAGAAAAAAGAACATAATTGCAAGATCCCCTCTCAAATATTATGATAAAGTTCTAATTACTTTGAGCATACATGAAAAAAATTGTGGTATAAAATAGTTTAAACTCATATTGCTTCACAAACCAGACACGCTTCAAAAGAGATATATAAACCATAAATGATAAAAAAAAATATAGCTCAAAATGTAGAGAACCATTAAAATTTAAGATAATAACATGTAATTTAGAGATAACATGGGCTTTCAAAAAAAACTATTCAAATAATCTTTTCATAATTCCTTAGTTGTATTAAATGTTCTCTTATATAGAAATTTCTTAGAGTCTTTCCCTTTACAAAATGGTAACCTATGCCTATTTATATAGAACATAGGTGGCATACCAGTTATCTTTTTAAAATATCCATGTTTATGATAAGGACAATTGTCCTTAACACAAAGATTACAATGCAAAAGGCTTTATATGCCAATTTTGACAAAAGGACTAATATATGTTAAGAGACTAGCATATATATTACAAAATAGTACTCTTTTATGTTACACTGGTGGGTCCCTTGGGTTAATTCTTGAAGATGTTCTTCACCTTAGTATATTTTTCTCTGATTAGTTCAAAATCTATTGCAAGCTTCATCAAGCAATCCTTTTCTTGACCTATCAGTGTGTTAAATTCTTTTTCACTCTTGGATTTAAATTCCCAAATTAATTGGGCATCTACAATATACTTCCCTAATGTAATTATGATATCAAGGACCTTCTGATTGTCTTTGATAGTCTAGCTTTGGTTGTCCTTAATGTTTTAGATGAAGGTACTGACCCTTCACTTGAATTATTCATCATCCATTAGGACTGTGGCATTGGTCTTAGAAGGGTTTACCAATAGTGCCTTTAAGAGATTCCCCATCCTTGCTATCAAGCCTCTATCCTCCCTCATGAATCTATTGACACTATCACACCAGTTTCTTAGGTCAAATATATTATCTTCAATAACTCCTAGGAGGGCATGCAAATGCTTCAACTTGATGATCTTGACATCTTGGACCTACTTGGTGTTATGGACATTAATCAATTTAGTTTCTTGATCTATAAAGTTCTACCACTAAGTGATTAATGCATATGATTTCCCAATTTTATGAGTCAAGTTATTCAATCGAGATTCAAGGCCTTCAACCCTTAAAATGTGTCAAAGGACTTATTTAGTAATTTCATTATATCCTTAGGGATTAGATGTGTAACTTGTACTTCCAAGTCTTTATTTTATTTTTCTAGATTGGTGACCTTTTGTTGCATCCCCTTGATTCTAGCCAAGGTCATTATTGATTGGGCCACCACCAAACTTGCCACATCCTCTTGATGGATGGGATGCTCCCCTATTGCCTGCCCTTGTATGGGAGTTAGGCCTAAAAAAGGTTCTACCTTTTGAAATGTGAACTCCTTAGTGTCAATGGTAGTATTCTTGGTTATCACCCTTTAAAACCCTATTGTATCTAGATTATACATGATAGTGGCTACTGGTTCAGAGAGTTTATGTGTCTCTAGGGTTTTAATCCTAGTTTCACTTGATGCTCTTAGATCTTTTATTTTATTGCCAATTTCTTTTGTTACTTGAATAATTCTTCTTTCCTCTTATTCCTTCATGAGTTCCTTAATTTAGGGTTTGACATTATCAAGGGGATATCCACCTATAGAGCTGGAAATTGCCAGTGAGTGTGATTTGGAAGGAACCTTTTGGAATTTCCCATAAATGAACTAGTTAGGAATGACAGGACCATGTATGGTAAACTCATCAATCAATACATTTACTTCACTAGTGGGATGAGTACATGTCACCTTTGGTATTTTAGAGGACATAAGGACAAGGGCAAACATAACTTCCCTCTTCTTTTGTGTGATAGGAACCAATTCCAATACCACTTATTTTCCCTTCTCTTCCTCACATGTTTGAGTTCCTTCAATTTGTGCCACCTCAGCTATGTCTCCCTTATCTTCTTGATCAGACCCATAGGTTTCTGCAAGTTCCTTGAAGAAATATTCCACCATCTCATATGGTTCTAGGGAAACCATATCAATGTGTTCCACTAGAGAAGATGGTTTTGGAGGCTATGATGATGATGATGATGATGATGATGAAGGGCCTTCTCTTGGCCTTTCCTCCTATTTCTTCTCACTAGGTCCTTGATTTTGGAGTGCTTTTTCTTGTGGTTGACTTAGAGGTACACTAGAAGTAGAAGGTAGTAGATGATAATGCAATGGGTTCATTTTCCATCTCTCTTCAGCTAGTTTCTCCTCTCTTTGTAGTATGTGTTCAATCTTGAAACCATGCTACTTACACCTACCAAGTACTTCCTCATAGTTTATAGCTTTGGTATAAAAATGGTCATATGGACCAACCCTATGATCATAGGTTACTTTGTCTAGTTGTTTTGACTATAAATGAGGGACAACCTTGTTATTGGGGTCCCATTCCTTTAGGTCATCTTTTTGAAAGTAGAAGGAATCCCTATGTCTGGACATGATGTCCAATTGTTTCTAGTCTTAGATCAAAGTTATCCTAATCAAGAATGGGAAAGGATGCATAATTCCCTTCCTCTTATCCTTGCAAACATTATCAATTCCTTAGAAGATTTGGTGAGCAATTTATTTCTCAACCAACTTGAGGGGGACATAGATAGGCAACTTGAATTGTTGGGTCATGATCCCTTATATTATGATAACAATGTAGTTTAGATATTACTAAATATCTCTCATGAGTTCAACATACTTCTTGACAAGAGGGTGTATCCTAGACATGGGGTTCCCTATGATGTTCTAAACCAATGTGGGATACATACAGTCACAAATGAATTACATATGATCCATATACTTGAATATGTATTACTCGGAGTAATGGTGGGATATAGTGATTTTGATATGAGAGGACCAATTATTGATACCAAGAATATTAGTGGATTCTATTAATGACTCCAATAGATAGGACATCATGGTGAATTATTGGATTATCATTATCTTAATGCCATAAAATTATCTCCCTAAGTGGATGCTAGTCAACTCTCCAATGGGTGGATTCAACGTCTCTTCCACCATGAAGTAAATGTAAGGAACCCACTTGGTGTCTACATATGTTTTGGTGGTTTCCCCTGAAGCTCTTCACAATAGGGTCAAAATTATCCTAATCCCTTATATAAATTAAATGATAGGGATTTTACCATCATGGTTCTTAGCTACATGAGTTTTTATATTAACCAAGGTCTCAAGATATCATCTAGATTATACTAGGTAGTCTATTATTTGATGGAGGGGAGGTATATATGAGCTCTAGGGAGATTTTAGTAGCCTTCAAAAGCTATTGGGGAAATATAGGCAATTTTACTTGACCCTCCTTCTTTGATGATCTAATCATTTTATATTCTACAATCAACAAACAGGGGTGTAAGTAGGTCAATAAAATGTAATACCTTAGGTTTAGTAACATCTTGATGAAGACATATCATTTGAATTGTAACTAGGTCCTTAAAATTTCTCTTAGTGACTACCACCCTTTGCTCACTATATAATAGAGGTTTTAGTTCCTCAATTGCAAATAAAATCTTAGACCAATTCTTCATGCCATTAGCCAATGATCTTATGTCAAATTTAATATCTCTAAAGCACCTCCCTTCATGGTCCATAGATAGATACATATTTGCCTCTTCTTTCCACTATTGCCTTACCACTACCATGATCTCAATTACCTTGGAATGTGACTAGTCTTGATGCTTAAGATGACACTTTGAGCTTTTTTAATGCAATTGTGTCTTTAACAATCAAGTTTTGAGGCTTTAAGTCAGGGTTTAGGGTGTTAAGCTACTCTGGTAGGTTTTTTGAGGCTTTAATGGTGAAGGTGATGGATTTAATAAATGTATTTATGTCTCATATCTTATGGATTTCACCACTTATGCAAATACTATCATTTCAGGCATGCTAAATCTTAGGATTATCCTTTAGTGCTTACACATCACTTACATGGACCTCCTTAACCTTGTTCTCATGGAACTCCCATGGAAATCCCTTTGAAAATTAGCCATTGTATTTTAAATAAATCCTTTTATGTCACTCTACTATATCAAGATCCTATGATGAATCTGAGCCTTTGATTAAGATCTCAAAGGTCCTTTCTGATTGGCCACTTGGATTCTAGATGACCCAATTATGCCAAGTGGCACATTCTAGCTTCCTTAGGAAATGACTAGATGCAATTCATCCATGTGTCAAGCTATCGATCTCGAGGGTCCTTGGTTGAAAAGTACACCTTCACTTCGTACCATTGGATCAAAATCAAGGATTGAATGAGAACTATTGATCATGATCCATGAGGTTGAATATTATTGGTTGAGAGGCTAGCTATGGTTAAATTTGATAGTCTCACTAATGTCAAAGACATCCTCAAGAACGTCAAATGATGAGAGCATGATTATCAAATTTAAGCTCATGAGGTTCCTTTGGCCAAATGATAATGTGCCATGCATCACATTCTTAGTGCTCTTGGGACTTCGAGGTCAACACAGTATATTAGATCAAGCTAGGTGATGAACACAAACCATTGGTCATGACTCAAAAGGTATTCTCTAATTAGCTTAACTTTAGGGGCTATTTGATCTTGCACCATTGGATAAGGGTCAATAAGTGAATGTGGATAATTAGATCTTATAAGATGCATGAATATTAAGTTAGTATGTGATGAATATAGGCTTAAGTTGATGGGTTAACCTTAGATTAATAGTATTAAAACAAAATATGGTCTAAGTTTTAATTTGATAAGACTAAGATTTAAATGTTTAAAAGGTCCCATTTTGGACTAAGGATAAAATTTTGGATGGCATTTATTTTGAAGGCCTTTTTAATGTCAACTGATGTCCTCACAAATGTCAAATTATGGGAGCAAGGTCATCAAAATAAATTTAATAGAAACTTTTATAGTAAGTGGGGTTTAGTGCATGGTCCATCCTAGGATGATCCCATGCCATTAGATAGGTACTCAAGGGAAACAAGGACCATTAGATCTCCATCCAAGTTAAGACATCAAATTAAATCATGACACGTGTAGTGATTTAGACTAAAGTTTAGGATCCTTGAGGCATCATCAATGTTAAACAAACACTAAGACATTTCAAGAATAAAACTTAGGCTAAACATTGATAAGGTCTTAGTATAGGAGAAAAAGGGGCTTGTGGATATAACATTTAATGAGGTTAGGAAGGATTTAAAATGGGCAAGGAACATAAAATGGGACTTAAGTATAATTTTATATCAAGGTTCAGGCATGTTAGAAAACTTAACCAAGACTTAATGTAAAATTAAACTTAGAGTCTTTTAAAAAGGACCAATTCTTGCTAAATTTTCTCCCACAAAAATTTGAATTAAAACCCTTAGGGTTTTTTCTCAAGAACCCTACCTTCCTCCATGAAACTTACACTTAGCCATCTAATGGAAACCATCAGTAGGGTTATATCATAAATCATAATTAAACATGCAAGGACCAATCCCTTTTCAGGTGGATGATCTTCAAATTCTAAAAATAATAACCTCATGAAAGCTAGAACAAGATACAAATATTTTTCAACATTTACAAGGGTCCCTATTTTGTAAATAAGAAAAAAATGGAGTATGTTGGTCCGAACAACAATAGTGAATCACAAGTTAAGCATAGCAATATGTTATAACCTATAAACTCTAGTTTAAACCAACACATAATTCCTTTATCTCCTTTGATACACATATCATTACTTAAGCAAATTCAAGGTTGAAACAAGTTTCAAATTTATAGAATTAAAATCATCATGTTAAATCCTAAACATTTTATGTGTGCTTTGATCCCACTTATTGTTTATCATGAGACTTCAGGAAATAAGATTCAGGTTCATATCTTTTTGACCATTGCATCTGACTTTGATTATATTTAAATATTCTTTTTGGAATAATTACTCTTAGTTCAGGGGAGGCTTGGTAATTTCTCTACTAATAACCAAATATCCATATACCCAATATAGATACCTTTGGATTCCCTCATGGCTTTGCTCTATTTCCATCTAGGTGTCCATAGCCCCAGTGGAGGTTACCTAAATCACCTTTGAATTTACAACTTTTGATTTAGCATTAAGTTCCTTTTTGTGTCTTTATTATTTTTAACAAAGGTTGGGAGCTAGGGAAACCAAGTTTTAAGGATTTGGTCAAATATTTTGGCCTTAGGATAATCACCTTTAGTTGAAAGCGTAATCTTAGACAAGGATGTGTTTTAAGTGCAAGTATGCATATGCCTTAACTTTTGAACTCTCCTTCCAAATACATGATTGTTCTTCCAACAAAGCTTTGGTCTTAGATAATGTTTTGGATTCTTGGGGGGATAACTAACTTCCACATGAGTCTTTTTAAAGTCTCTATATTGAAAAATAAAGGTATATTAAATCCTTAGGTCCTCTTATGTAGGATTCATGCCCTCACTTGAAATACATAAATTTTGAGCAATTTTGAGTAGGGATAGTCTACGAGACTTTATTAAAACAAAGGATCACAACCAAGTAGAAAGGAAAAAATGCAAAATAAATAGACAAAAAATAAACAAACAAACACAATAAAAAATATATACAAGCCAAGTGGGAAAACAAAGAAAGAAAGGAACCTAATTAGCCTAACTAATCTAACTATAAGCAATCTTATAGATGTTATTCTATGAAGACCCTTGATGGAGTAGTAGAAAAGTAATGCTTAAGGTCTTGGCCATTGGTGGGCAATGTGAATTTTTCTCCTTCAAGGTCTTCTAAATTGAAAGTGTTGTTGCCTAAGGTGTCTATAATTTGGTATGGGCTAATCCAAAATGGTGTAAACTTATCATGCTTGCCCTTAGGTTATGATGCCTTGTCCTAAAGAAGGACTAGGTCTCCTTGTCTAAACACTTTTACCTCAGATCTATTATCAAAACACATTTTTAGATTTTTTTGATGCCTATTAAAGTTTTTAAATGCCTTGTCTCTAGCATCTTCCATTTAAATGATGTCCAACAACCTGGAATTGGATAGCTCTTTGCTTTCTTCCATGTACTCCCTTATGAATTTGAACATGGGTAACTTGAGGGTGATGGGAAAGATAGGTTCTTATCCATACACCAATAGGAATGGTGAAGCCTTGCTTGCTTGCTTTATCCTTATTTTGTCATCCCACAATAAATACTTAATGAGCTTATGCAATGTTTTGGGCTTGTTTATAGTAGACATTTTGATGCCCTTCATAAGATTTTTGTTGGTAGATTTAGAAAATCCATTTAATTATGGATAATGAAGGGAGACAAACTTCAAAGAGATGCCATTATCATAAGCCAAGTCAGTCATTTCAATGGATATGAATGCATATCCATTATCATAAACTAAGGAAATTGGGGTTCTAAATCTGGTGTAAATATTTTCTTCCAGGAAGTTGATCACTTCCTCTGTCCTACATTATTTGGTGGCTATAGCTTCATTCCACCTTGTTTAATACTTTTATAGCAGTTAGGATATACTTATGGCCTTCAGATGAATAAGGATTAATAATTCATATAAAGTCTAATCCCCACTATGTAAAAGGTTTGTCTACCATCACAGGTTGTAAAGGCATGGCTGCCTTTGGCTCTTTTGTGCTAAAAATATGGCATGAGTGGAATTCTCTCACATGTTTTTGATCATCCTTGAAAATGGTGGGCCAATAGTACCCATCCCTGAGAATCCTATTGGCTATGGTTCTCCCTAAAAGATGTCCACTTCCTAACTTTTCATGAAAATTAGACATGATTTGAGAAGCCTCTTCTTTGGACACACACCTTAAGTAAATCCCTTCAAAGTTATTTCTATAAAAAAACCCATCTTTGATGAGGTAATGGGATGCTTTGAGCCTTAAGGCCCTCATTTTTTCTCTGGTGAGTCCTGAGGGACAACTGCCTCTAATGAAAATATGTATTAAAGAGTCATACCATTCATTGGGTTGGAATTTTTGTTGATCCACTTACATGATATAAAGTTTGGGATTAGCATTGGCAATCATCTAGACCAGGCCATAACATTTCACCAATTTGGAAATCTTCATCTCTATATCATACTCTTGTAGGATTACCATCCACTTGCATCTTCTTTCCCCAAGCTCATTTTGACTTAACATAAGCTTTTTGGATGGGTCTAGTAAGATGACATGCACCTTATTTCTAAGGATGCAATGCCTAAACTTTTTCACAACCTTCACCAATGCATAGGCCTACTTATCAATCAAGGAATAGTTTACCTCTACATTTTTGAAATTGGTGCTCATGAAGGCTATAGGGTGGTCATTTCTATCCACCTTTTGAGTCAAGAACGCAACCATGGTTTGGTCAAAAAAAAATGAATACAAATATAAGTCCTTTGAGAAGTCATGAATTATCAAGAATGGGCCTTGAATGATTGCCCTTTTGATGTTATAAAAATATTTCTTGGATTCTTCATCCCAAAAAATTTTAGCATCTTTATTAAGCATATCATTTATAGGTTTGACAATCTCAACAAATCTTGAGATGAATTTCCTCACGGAGTTAATTTTACCAAAGAATGACTCAGTTCCTTTCAGTTATTGGGTAGCTCAATCTTAGAAATGTCTTCCACTCTCTTAGGATAAAAAGAAATTCCTTATTTGGTGATGACATTCCCCAATAATTTTCCTTCAGTGACACATAATATGTTTTTTTTGGGATTGAGATATAAACCATACTTCCTGCACCTTTTAAACACTTGCTTTAGGTGCATGAAATGGTCCTCTCTATTCTTGGAGAAAATTATAAGATCATCCATGTATATGATGATTAATTTTCCCACTAGAACTTAGAAATCATGGTCCATGGCCCTCTAAAAGGTGGCTTCTACATTAATCAATCCAAATGGCATTATTTGTAAGCATATGTTCCCTACTTGGTAGTGAAATTTGTTTTTATCATATCTTCCTAGGCAATAAATACTTGGTTGTATCTAGAAAATCCGTACAAAAAGGACATCATGGCTGATCCTAAAATAACCTAGATGACTTGGTCAAGAGAAGGTAAGGGTAATTATCCTTTTCATATGCTTTATTTAGATTTATAAAGTCTATGCACAATCTTATTTCCCAATTCTTCTTTTGGACTGGAACCAGGTTGGCAACTGATACAAAACATAGAAGTTTTAGTTGATATATATTTCAAGAACACAGAAATAACATAGTAACAATGATTTCTCTAAGAAGAGATGTATTATTACTCAAGATCACAATACAACTATATTCTTATCTCTGGGAAGAGATGTCTAATTTTACATTTTGGGTTATATATTCATTTATACACATTTTGAAAGTAGGGGGAGGATGAATAAGGTCACCAATATTGAGGGATATTAAGTGGTTCAACTTCCATGATTTAAAATAATATAGAATTTGAGGAATTACTATTTTTAGATTGCACTACTAAAATTTAAATTTAGGGCACTTTGTTGGGTTTTTGGGTGTCAAAATTCATCAAGAAAAGATCAATTCCATCTCATGGCATTTTAATCATTCTTATCTTTCCAATGGTTCAAACAGTGAGTCAATTGGAGCTAAGGTGCAAAAGTTATGGCTCTTGAAAGTTCCATCATCATTTGGGGTGGAACTGTCACCCAAATTGTTGCCTAAATTGTTGCCTAGATTAGCAACCCAAGTGGAGTACCTAATAGGAAACACAATATTTACATCCAACAACTTCTTGACCTCTTTAAAGATCATGGGTTCTAATATAGGTTTGACTGGCCTTTGTTTCTATTTGAAGGGTTTGTAACTCTCCTTAAGAGGTATAATATGAGTAATAACCCTTGGATCAAATATTTTTTAGACCTTCATAAGACCAAGAAATTACATCTTTATAATTTTTAAGTAGCACCCTATCCTTTTTATTTTCCATTTTAGTGCAAGACTTTCTTATGTTTACTTAATGGGGTTGATCATGTGAGCCAAAATACACTACATGATAGTCCTTACCATTTACCTTGGGCACCTTAGGTGTCCCAACAATATTATCATGGTCAAAGAGCCTTTCCAATGAGATCATCCCTTTAGGTATCTTATTGTCACTCAGTTGGATGAATTTACCATTAAGCTCTCACTCAGGAGAAATTTCATTAGATTCATCAATGATGTGAGCTTCAAAGGCTCTAGAATTAGTCAAGAAATCAAGAATTTGGTGATCATGATTGATGAATTGAAAGTGATTCACATTATTAGGGACTAAGGGGAATGTCACTAACTCATTTCCAAAGTTAGGGGAGTCATGATTGGGCATAAGGTTAGCTTCAGTAGAGGCCAACTCATCAATAGCTTTATTTTTTTCCATAGGGATAGACATGATGTTGAAAGCATCAAAAGATTCCATCAAGTCCCAAACTCTGAACTTGTACCTCTTAAGGTAATATATCTTTCATTGGTACTTGTTCCTTACTTGATTGGCCACCAGTTTAGAATCCCAATAAATAAGAAGGTCCTTGGATTTATGCTTAATAGCAAGTTACAATCTTAAAATGAGAGCTTCATACTCAGCCAAATTATTGGTGCATGGGAATTGTAACCTATAGGATACATGATATTGCTTTTTGGTATGGTCTATCAATATAATACTAGCCCATAATCCTAATTTTCACTTGGCACCATCAGCGTACAACTTGCATAGGCCAAGTACAAGAGGAGGGTGTTTGAAACTAGGCTATTTTCTAGTCTCTAAAGTGAAAAATACTATATCAGAGTCAAGGAATTTTTCCTTTTCATTGACAAAAATATATTCTATTATCTTGTGTCTCATCCTTGGTTATCTTTGTACCCTTATTTGATTTGGCATACCTTTCCAAGGCAACCATAAGTGGGAAAAGTTAGTAGAAATGTATCAATTCAAGGGCTTAATCTATTATCTACTCAAGATAAATCCATAATCATTAGGAATATCCACCACTTGTATGTCAATGAATTGTTAAACCCTTGGTTCATTAGTCAACTACATATGTACATTCAATAACTCCCCAATGACTTTGACTCTTGACTTGTCCAATTATGTGACCACCATATCAAACTTGATTAGGATCAACCCAAGTTGTTTTTATATCCTAATAGGCATGGTGTTGGTTGATGCTCTGGAATATGAAAGGAAAATATAGACATTCTTCCCAAATATCCTAACTATAAGCAAGAAGGGTGGGGACTCTACTTTTGTTACTTGCATAGTCACATTTGTACTATCACTCTTAGGAGGCTTCCTAGGTTTTTTAGATAAGGATTCCAAGAGTAAATCTCTTTGTTATGTAATATGAGTTAGCTCATATAGAGTAATATTGGCTTTGATCTTTTTCATATCTTCCATAATGTTTTAAGTAGTTTTGCATGAAGTTTTGGTAGTAGGTTTGGAAGAACTGCCCTTAGGTGATTTAGGATCATTCCTTGATGTAGTGTCTAGAGGAGTCCTATAATTATTAGGGGGTTGAAGTAGTTAATGACTATTTTTTAATCTATTTCTTAGAGAGTATGTCTTAAATAATTACTAAAATACTTGAATATCTTCAAGGATATTCTAAAGCTCAATATCCTATTAAAAAGGGAATTGAAATAGCTCTACCATGTGCACTTGGTCAGATGGGTTGCATCCAAAAGAACTTGTAGTAGTATATTTGTTTGGGACTATTTAAAATGTGTCAAGATCTTCTTGGAAAGATTAAAAGTATTTTTAGAACTTAATGCAATCAATCTCACCATGTTTATAGGTAGCATGCACCCTATAACAGTCTGACAAGGCAATATCAGTGAGATTAATATATATGGTCTTCTTGCTAGAGGAAGGCTCATTGGATTTATTATTGTATAAACTATAATTTTGAAATCTATTTCTAATCCTAGTAAAATTTTTAAAGGTGAATTTTCTTCTAGAGTCTTCATTAGCATTTCCAACTTGTTTTTATAATTGCAAGAAATCTATGTTGATCTTTTCGACCATCTTTAGTATAGATTCATTCCCATTATTTGGGGTCTCAAAATTTTGGACCTGGTTATTGCTATTATCATTGAATGGTACTCAATATTTTTGGTCATTGGTGTGAAATACATTAGTAACTTGATGACTCAAGAAACTTAGGTTCTGATTAGGATCAGCATGACTATTAGGTAATACATTCAGAGCAGGGAGCTAGTTTAATGTTGGAGCATTTTGGCTATTGTTTGGGAAAAGGTTTAATGCAAGAATCTAAGGATTAACATTTGGGATAGAACAATCCATCTATCCTTGAGGTTGCATTTGGTCACTAATAACTGTAGACACCTAATTCTAGCCACTGATAACCTCTAACCAGGGTTTTGACCAATTTCAACCCAAAATACACAATTTGGCATTAAAACACTAAAAATGATAAATTATGTGAAACTAACATATTCAAGTGTTAATTTTGTCTAGGGTATCCCTAAATGGTGTAATGAAATTTATGGGCTAGCTAACTTTGATCAAATCATTCTGAGTCAAAATGCTAATATTGCACCTAGGTGCTCTAGATTGATTTTTCCTATCAAATATCTTGCATAAGACATGTGTCTTTGTTATTTTATATTGATAACATCCTAAATGGGATAATGGATCCAACGCATCTAAAATTTCCTTCCAATTTTAATCCATTTGAATTTTGGACTAATAAAAAGACATTCTGATCAATTTGAGTAATTTGTGCACAAAGTGCTTAAACATGCTTAAGAGGTAATTAACCCAAATAAAGGCATAATTAATAATTCCATGGGAAATTTTTGAAAACTTGTTTTTATAGATTAATATTGAATATATGCATCATCAGGTGACCTCATTTCTTGGGAAGACATCCCTAGTCCATAAATGCCACAAATATCAGGATTCATGCCCTTCATGCCCTCCATGCCTCATCAATGCCTTCCATGATGCCCTATATACCTATTAATTTCCCCTTTTTCCAATGTCATGATGAGGATAATTATAAAATTCATTCTAAAAATTGAATTAATCCTCAACCACACATCTCAATCTCAAGATGGATTGTTTAGGTTGATTCTAGACATTCTAAAAAAATTATAAATAGAGAGGCCATGAACATCATTTCTAAGCTATTTTGGTGAAAATTTATAAAGAAAAAATATCTTCAATAAGCCATTTAAATTATTGTTACCATGCCAAATTTATTCCAAGCCAAGCAAGCCATAAGCTAAACGTGCCAAGAAGAGATGAAGGTAGACAATATTCCATTGCCAAGGACTTCATGAGCACAAGCCAAGTAAACCACCACTACAAAGGCATTTGGAGCATCCAAGGAAGGTGAAAGAATTCTTGTGTTTTATTCCTTACTTTTTAGTTGTGTTTATCATTTATTTTTGTTAACTAGTCTCTCCCTAGTGTCTAAGACTAGAGATGTTATGCTAGTTAGTGTGTTTCTTTCATTTTCTTTTCATTTTAGAACTAACATGATACTAACCATCCTCTCTTGAGTCAAATTACTAGATCACAATAAACACTAATTTAGAATAAGCTTGGGAAAATGTGTTGATAGCTAGGAAAAATCTTTTTAGAAACACAAAAGTTATGGGGTCTACATCATCTTTGTAAACTTTTAGAGCTAAAGCCTCATTAGTTTTGTATGAATCCATGGTCTAACTAAACATTTTTTGGAACCTTGCATTGAAGGATCTAATGGGATCATTTAAATCTCTCTTAATGGTTGTAAATTGGTGATAAATGACATAGGGGCTTATGATCTTCCCTAATTAATCAATAAATATAATGTCAAAATTATTCCATGAGGTAACATAATTGTCAAGCAAATTGAGGAACCATTCATATACATCATCTTTTATTTTAAAAGGAAAGAATCTACAAGCTACATCTTCATGGATGACATTTAATAACCTTAAGGCAGCCTTAAAGGATTTGACATGTTCTATATTTGTAACACTATTTGGACTAAATATTGAAAAGTAATTTTTAAGATTACGAGGAAAGTCATGAACTACACCTAGTACATTGATGAGGTAACTTCCAATCAATGCCATATTTGGATGAAAATTAAATGCAGGAACCCCTTGTAAGGGTGAAGATGGTAGAGACTTGGAATTCCTACATCTTCCTCTATATTTATTGGTTATTTTTTGGGTCTCTAGCTCGATCAATGGCTCTCTTGTCTCTGAATGTGATTTGGTCCTGATCCTTGGCAATTCTAGCTTGAAGATTAAGGATCTTATTTGAAACATGGTGTAACAAGTTAGAATTCACAAAGAATTTCAATCAACCTACACACTAAGCCTATTTTATTGAATGTTTTCTCATAAATTGATAAAGGACATTGATCTTTGACTAAGTAAGCTCAAAGATGAGCTGAATTATGCAAAGATGGCCATTCTTTGCAATCTGTGACTCAAATAAGCTCAAGATTCACCAAGAATTGTCAATCTTCAACTGAAATAAACCATTATAATTTTAAATACTATGAATTATTAAATATTTAAGCTATCCTTACCATAATTTAACTATTTCCTTGTAGAGAACTAATATCTTTGCCTAAAAAATCAAAAAGATAGGTGAGAAACCACCTAGATCAAGTATCTTTGCACTTAGAGTGAAGAATCACTCATAAGGGTTAAGAATCCTTTAAATTTAATGCAAGAAATATAAAAATTGACCCTCAGTCCCTCATTCTAGCACCAACAGGAGCTTCCTATTGATGCTTCTAATTACCTTATAGGTTCTCTTCAGTGTTGATGAACACTTCTCATTTTAAGATTCAAAGAATCCAAGCCATGAGTTGTAATTTGTGATAATTCTATAATGTGTATGGTGGAATAGAAGCAAATTATGAGAACTATCCATAATATTTATTTAATTTGGTGGTTGGGAATCACTAAGGTCTAGATCTTTGTGATATTTCTAGCCCACAAGTTAATCTAAATGGATATTAACAATGATCTTCAAACTAGGTGAGCTTTGATAAAGAAAATAGAAAAAAGGAAGGGTAAGGTAGAAAAGAGAACATGACTGAAATCTCCCCTCTCAAATATTATGAAAATTTTCTAATTAATTTGAGCATACATGAACCAATTTTTAGTGTAAATTAGTATAAACTCAGATTGCATCACAAACTAGGCAAGCTTCAAAGGAGATATATAAACCACAAGTAAGAACCAAGTTTACTTTAAAAGATTTGTACTGTAACCTGAATAACATACACACATCCAAATATAGAGTAAATAAAATGAAGTATACCTAAGATCATTTTAGTTAATCTAGCATTATCATAAACTAACAACCCTATGATATAAAATATAGCTCAAAATGTATAGAACCATTCAAATTTAAGACAATAACATGCAGTTGAGAGACAACATTGGATTTCAACAAACTATTTAGATAATCTTTTTATAATTCCTTAGTTTTATTAAATGATCTCTTGTATACAAATTACTTAGAGTCTTTCCTTTTACAAAATGGCAACCTTTGCCTATTTATAGGAAACATAAGCAATATACTGGTTAACTTTTCAAAATATCCATGTGTATGATAAGGATAGTTTTCCTTAATACAAATATTGCAATGCAAAAGGCTTTCTATGCCAATTTTGACAAAAGGACTAATATATGCTAATAGAATAACATATATATTAAAAAAGAATATTATTTTTTGTTACATTGGTGGGTCCCTTGGGATACTACTTGAGGATGTTATTCACCTTAGTATATTTTTATTTGATTAGCTCAAAATCTACTACAAGCTTCATCAAACAATCCTCTCCTTGACTTTCCAATGTGTTCAACTTACCATCTCTTTTAAGAATATATTCTTCCTTTCTTCTACACCATTCTATTGAGGTGTGTATGCAACTGAATGTCAAAGATCCATTCCTTCAAGAGCACAAAATTTTTCAAACTTATTGTTCACATATTCCCTCCCATTATCTATGTAGAGAATCTTGACATACTTCCTAGATTATTTCTCTGCTAGAGCTTTGAAATCTATAAATCTATCAAATACCTCATTTTTGAGTTTCAAAAATAAACCCAAGTATATCTGAAATAGTCATCAATAAATATGAGAACATAATGGGATTTACTAAAATAAAAAGTAGGTAATGGACTTGTTAAATCACTATGAACAATTTTAAGGACTTGTGTATCCCTCTAAGCCTTTCCTTTATCAACTTTATCCTTTGGATGTTTTCCCAAGGCACAACTATCACATACACCCCCTAAAAACTAAATTTGTGGAAGTCTTGTAACCATCTCCTGCTAACTAAGCTACTGTAAATAGCAGTAGTTTAGATGACAAAACTCCTCATGCCATAATTTTCTCACTAAATCAATGTGTGAGAGCAAATTTGTAGAGGAAGACTAAGGCACAAAGTGGGAGAATGAATAAAGCTAAGTATTATTATCAAATTTTCCCACTACAACTAACACATTATCCTCTAATTTTTGATTGATATAGAATCAGGTGTGAACTCAACTTCCTACCAGTATCAAAGTGAGTGATTTGGTAGATAGAAGTTTAGTTGATAACTCTAGCACATAGAAGACATCCTCAAATACACCACTATCAACATCAACTATACTTTTTTTTATAACATTTACCTTGGAATCATCACCTATGAGAATATGATGTAAGGAACTTGGTTCTAATCTAAAAAATTATTCTTGATCAGAACCCATATGGTGTAAATCACCTGAGTTAATACCAATGAATTGGGAGAATTTGTTAGTGTAACTAGTGGCATATCTTTTCCTTTCCCTAAATTTGAAGGAGTGGAAAAATCCTTTAAAGAGGATTGATTTATGTTATTCTTCTTGAGAAGACCCTTAAGTTCATCAATCTCTTTCTTCCAACAATCTTGTTCACTATGAAACCCCTTTTTGCAATAAGGTCAAGGAGTGCCAGTCCTTTTCTATGAATCCCCTTTCTTATTAGTGGATTTATAATCTCCTTGTGAGGAATATTGTTGCCCTTTACTACCTTTTTATGACTTATTCTAATTATTCTACTTTTTACTTGAAGCTATATTTGATGTTGATGTTGAAACTTACTTATGTTGAGGTTGACTTGTAATTAGAGCTTGAGATTTGGATGACTTGATTAGACCCATATCTATTAACTTTTCTTATTAATCCATTAGAATTTCAAAGAATACCTCAAAGGTGGGCATTTGATATGTTGTACCCAATATGAGCCTATGAGTCTGAAAGACAAAGACAAAGGATGAATATTCAAGACCTAATTTGTGGAAGGCACTGAAAATCAATTAAATATCTTTTTTTTATCAATTTTACATTCAAAAATTTTTGCTCTAAGATCTATGACTTTAGTGATGTAGTCTTGTATTGTAACATATTTACATATTTTTTTAGGATCCAAACTAATGAGTTTGTTGTCAATTTGGTAACCATGAATTTAATATATTTTTCCAAACAATCATGCTAATTTATCCCAAGCCTCTTTTGGAGTTGTACATTTTTCAATATGGAAATTCAAATCTAAAGACATGTAAGACTAAATGCATCCAATTACCTTAGTAGTTTCAAAGAAAAATTGTTGTAACTCTTTTGTATAAATAGGTGGAGAAAGAAGATTTTTTTATGTAAGGCATATATCCTAGCATCATTAATGAATTCCAAGCATTTTGTTTCCATGTGTTATAGTTGTATGTTGTTAATAGTGGGAACATAGGATTCCCCTTGATGAAATTAGAAATAAATCATCATAAAGTAGAAATCAAAGTACATAACACACCACAAAACCTTTCTAAATTACTTAGGTTTATCCCACTCAATAAGTATTTTGGGCACTTTATAATTGAGTGAATTTACAAGGATAGATTATAATTAGTCCAATTTACAAAAAGCTCATTTTGTCCCTCTAGTCTAAAAGTACAAAAAATATGCACTTTATTACAAAAATTTCTACACCAATGTGTTGTGCTCAAAAAAACATTATCTTTAAAAAAAATGGGACCTCAATACATGGTCTTATGTGAAATTTATGAGCCTATAAAGTTGAAAAAATTAAGACAAACAAGATATATTGTAGAAAAATCTAAATTATAGAAAAATATGGATAAATCTAGAAAAAACTAAAAGTATACCAGTGAAGATCATGGAATTTTAAGCTATTTAAAAATAATAATAGCTCAAAAATATGTCTTGGTGTTCAAATGGTGGGCTCCCAAAGTTTCACTATCAAATCTACTTGATCCATGAGGCATGCTATTTTTTTTTGCCTGCACAGTTCATACAGTCCATATGGCCATACCTGGGAGCAAAAAGAAATTTTCCTTCTGAGTAACTGTGTCTAAACTAGAAAAATTTTGTATGAATCTATAGGTTTTGATGCCTTCTAAATGGAACCATGAGGTCTATTTTGCTTATAAATGCTTCAATTTTCAAGTACCTACTAGATTTGGGCATGTTGCTTTTAGAACAAACTCTTGCAAATTTCATCTCCTATGCCCAATTTGGATAAAATTGTAAATGATTTTGACTATCTCAGGCACTCTAAACTCAATGGTAAGCTCAAGAATTCTTTACAAAGCCCTAATTTATGCTCATATACAAAATCAAAAAAATGATTCTATATCTAGATATTTTTATCTTGAATATTTAGCAATATATAGATTCAAGATTACTCTAATACCATGTTAAAATTAGGTACAAGATCTAATGAATCTAATAGAAAGCATAAATAAGAGATAAAATAGTAATAGTAATAAATAATAACTATATATCTGAGATAATAAAAGAAATGAATAAATAACTCAAATATGATGAATTAATTTGAAAATTCAATATTAATTTGATATAGAATACACAAATAACCATTGCTTATATAGACCAAGGTCTGTAAGATAAATATCAGGGTACTCACACAACACATGTAGTTCAATTGATATCTGACTAAAAGAATAGTGGAGTGTAAATCCATACTAACAAGATAGGTGTCTAATTTGTGTAAATGATCAACACAATTTGAATACTAGTTAAGCAATCTTATCATATCTTACTTTGAATAATGGAGTGAAACTCCACTGTAACAAGATAGGTGTCTAAGTTGACTACTAGCTAAGTAAGCTTATCCTATCCGGTGTAAATTATTAATAAACTAATTACAATAAGTAATTAGTGCACCAATATAAATAATAAATATAATTAAATGCAATAAAGCACATAAATGCATCAATAGGTGCCATGATTATAGTCACACACTATTCTACTGGTCTTTGATTCCATGATTCATATCATGCATGTTCTATGTGGCTTACTACTGACTACTTATATTTAAAATAATCATTACTATGATGATTATTATTGTATTCCTAATATATATATATATATATATATATATATATATATATATATATATATATATATATATATATATATATATATATATATATATATATATATATATATAATGACACTAATATACCTTATGACACATGTTTCATACATGTGCATTAATGATCAAATATTTTAAAGACAAATTATTATAATCATGTCAAAACAATACTTGTATGGTTCCATATTCTATATATAAAATTTAATTTGTTTTATTTTTATATTAGTAATTTGTAGGTTACATCCCTCACCTCACAAGGGGGCATATTATTGGGTCTGTCACATTTTTTCAAACCCTGACATATCATTATTTAGATTATTTATATTGGCAAAGATTATGATTTATATTTAGAGAAATTGAGAAGACTAACACATATGAAAGACATATGTTTGTCATTTTACAATATCATTAAAAAATTATATAATTATAATATATGCTCTGATGAGACATATTACATAGGTTAGACTATCACATTACATCATATTATCATAATGTACATAGTGATATAGAGATTTATGTCATTCTATATTACATTGAGGTATGAATGGATAAAATTTTGTGGTATGGATGTTTTTTATACATGAAATTTTATATTTTACATGATGGTAACTAATATAACTATGTAATAACTTTGATTCTAAAGTTTATATACAAAGGTCAATTTATAGTGTTCAAATCTACATACAAACTTGATTCAAGGTTCCATATTTTACATATGACCATAATATGGGGACCCACACTTATTATGTGAACCTATTATAGGTTCCACAAAAATAATCATGATGATTTTTAAGTAGTGAAATTGAAGTTCTACAATGCTCAAACACTAGCAATTCTCAATCTCCACTGAGGGTTGAGGTATACCCTTATTAAACCATTATTTAACAATGGAATATCCATGGATCATAATCACCTTTATCTTAAATGAATTCATAGGGAAGCTTGGTTCTCATATTCACAAGTGTATTCATTCCTTTCTTTATCAATTTTAGATATTCCAATTATCTATATTCGTTTAAATTTTTTATGATTAGTAGACATTGATTTATACATGTTTTATTATAGGATTTTCATGGAACAAAATTGATATTCAATGCATATTTGAAGACATGAAATGTGATTATACTTAGGTGAAAATTTTATTATTTTATAATTTTAATATATAATTTTAAATATTAAATTAAAATAAGGGCATCTGTAGACATATAAAATAGGTATTAGACACTTAACAATGTCAATTTTAACCTATCCCATATACAATATTTTTAGATACACATGTGACTCTTATTCACACTATCTCCTATCCATTTATCTATCTATGGATATGATCTTCCAATTTTTTCAACATTATTATATAGGATTTCCCTAGTTTGTGTCTAAATAGTCTATGATCCTAAGCAGACTATTGCCATATTCTAGATCACTATTTATTCCATAAATTTACAAGAATAGTCAAACTTTGTCAGTTAATATAATTTTTTGACTTAACCAATAATTTATTGGATTCCATATTATTTTAAAAATTCAAACACTTCCCTTTTGTTAGCCTACATATTTTACTCGTTAATTATAGAGGGAAACTACCCAAATAGTCACTTATGTAAATACATTAAGCCTTAGGCTATTCCTATTCAACACACAACTATAGATCAATTATAAAAATATTTAAACATAGAGGAATACATATGTACATCCTTGACACTCTATCTTCAATCATAAAAATATAAAAACCACACAAAGAAATAGTCCTCAAGCCAAGTCCAAACATATAAAACAAGGTCAAAGTTGTATATTTTTAAGTGTTGAAAATGAAATAGGTTAAATTACATTTTATTGGATACCTAATGAGAAAATATACACATATATGGGAGAAATACATGTGTTATTATCCTTGTTTAGAGTATTGGAACATAATCAATGATTAACCACTTAATTGGGTGTGGTAGAGGCTATCCAAACCATATTTATAATTACTTTTATTAGACAAAAAAAGTATCAAAAGTGGAATCAGGGTTTCAAATATTAGGAATATGAATTTGAATATGTGCACAAGACCAAACATCTAAAACTACATATAAAACATCTTGATAGGTAGGCATGATGATCTATGGAAGAATATATTTCAAAAAATATAGAAAATAGTTCTGCTATTTAGTGAACATATCTAGTCATTGTAGGTGTCTAAGCATAATTGACATTGTCTTGAAAAATATTTATACTCATTCTCTTGAGTTGAGTGACTTCATATCCATTTTAGGATATACTAGGTGATTGCACACAAGCTGTGGTAAGAGAATAATAGTGATCAAGCTAAATACCCTATCCTCTTATCATTTTATATAAATAGTAATATCAATATCATTCAAAATTTTAACATTTAGTGTTTCATACTAAATTATAAATATAATGTAATCTAAATATTCAATAGTTTAGCTTATTCATATCAATTAATCTAAAAAAAATAAATCAGTTTTTTATTTATGATATTCAAATCATTGTATAATAGATTATCATCACTATGAATATCCATGTATTTTTTAGTTTCTAGGTCTTACTTCCACCTGTAAAGTAAAAAATTATGCAAACTTATCCCTTGAAATGATTTAGATCATATAAAACCAATTATATTCCACCAAGGATTCTTTTTGAGTCTCAAAACATGTAACTCATGTCTTAGGTCAGATTTCATGATCCTAAAATTAAGAACATATACTTGTCATTTATTGGAGATAGTGTAATAAACTTGCATCAACAAATCCATTCAAAACATTATCATTCAAATAATAAACATTGGATTTTTTCAAATAAACCTCATTTCTATCATTTTCAATAAAAAATATACTTTTTGGCACAACATTATATAAATTTGTAGATTTTCTTTTCTTTTTTAAGATTGATATAAAATTAATGAAAGGAATTTCATTAAAATCAATAGGCCTTAATGAAGCTTAAATATATTCTTGGTTATATTCTTAAATATAATAAATTTAGGTATCTTAAGCTAAAATAAAACATAAAACATACACACCATAAAAAGACACTAGGAATGGGATTTATTTTATAAAAAATAACTTAGGGTATATGATCGAGTATATGATCAATGAAATCAATAAAAATGAAGCCAGGATTAGTGGATCTAATGGCATGAAATAAAATTAACCCTAGGAAAATCAAAAGATAGAACAAGATCTAACCATTAAAGGGTGTAATATAACACATGTTCAAAAAAAACTAATATGGATAAATGGATTATGATTAAATTGTAACATAATTACCTAATTATTATTAATTAAGTTAAATAATATGTGGAATATGATAATGAAATCCTAATTAATAATTTTGGTTCCAAAATTATGGAACCATCTAGTGTTTATAGGCATATCTTGAATATCACAAAATATGGTGATTGTTAATAGAGTCATAACATATAAATGCATACCCAATAATAAGACTGACATTGTACACAAACCAACATCAAGCATAGACATATAAATGACCTATTTAAAACCTAATTAATAAATTTGGTTCCAAAATTATGGAAACCATATAGTGTTTATAGGCATATCTTGAATATCAAAAAATATGGTGATTGTTAATAGAGTCATAACGTAGAAATGCATACCCAAAAATGAGACTGACATTGCCCAAAACCCAACATCAAACATAGACATATATATGAAATGAGAGTGATGCTTGTATCCTGTATGGAGTGTGAGTGATGCTTCTATAATATGAAAAACAAGCTGAATTGATTTGAAAAATGCACTTTTATGGTCTAAATATTTAATTACTTTTCTCTATTTTGTGTATTGTGACTTATGTAACTTACAAAAAGTAATTCTTCTCCACCTGACACTAGAATATAAATAATAATTACACTTAATGTAAAAGATGAATCATTATAGGAATGGGTTATGGGTTAGTTGGGGTTTTAATAACATTATACTTATAAGGTGTCTAATAAAAAATAAAAATATGTTTAAGAATAGTAAATTACATAATTGAAAATAATTCTAGAGACATGCAAACATAGGTAATGTTCCAAAATGTTCTCCACAAAATTAATATCTTCACCAATGATAAATGCTCTAATTTTTTCTTGATCTATCAATATAACCTATGAGTACTCAATATATTTGTGATACACACACACACACAAACACACACACACACAAGATTTTAAAAAAGGATTAAAAATTATGAATTTATCAGGTATTTAATTTAATGTTATTTTTATTTTTTAAATGTGAAATAAATAATTAATAACATGTAATTGATACATAAAGATATAAATAAATGAAAATTTTGACTGGTGTCTTTGTAAGAAATGGTTTACTTTTTTCCTATTGATAACGGGATCACTAGTTGAATTAGTGGGGATGTGATTTATGAATTTATATCTCAAGTTAAATTTATTAAGATATTATTTTTGTAATGTTTTATATATTCTTGATTGAGTTGTTGAATACTCCTTGCAAGCTGTATCTATTGAATAACCATGTTAACATATTCTTGATTTATTATCTTGGTGTAGTGGTAATAATTTAGGTTCCTCAAAAATAATTTCATGTTTCAACAAGAGTTCCTTAAAAAATGGTGGTTTTTTGGAATTAGAGTATTAATTGATATAGATGGCACAAATTTAGTAAATAATCCCATGAGATCCATTTTTATCAACTTCTCCATACATCAAGAAATAATAGTATTTGTAGAGTTTGGTGTGAGGCATTTTAATGTGTTGTTGGTCCTTATCAGTAAATTTAATTATTGGATATGAATATTAACATAGGTTATGGCCTAATTTATGAATCCACTACACTCCTAAAATTATGTCTCAACCTCATAAAGGAAAAAAAATTCACATATGATGTCAAATTATAGTCCTCCATTGATATATGGACATTATGACATTTCCCATATAAATGTAAGATTCCTCTATTAGTGATAATGAATTTACATATCAATAAATGGATTTTACAATACTAGTATCACTAAAATTTTGTAATCCAAATTAAATGATAATAGTGGAGTGTTTCTCTAAATACCCCTTTCCTATCATTGTTTGAGGAGTGGTTACCCTAGCCAAGGCATGTAATTAGATTTAGGGTGAGATTATGTGATGATAGGTTATTCAAATTGAATTTATTTATCATGGAATATTGAGCATATTTTCATTATTTATCATCATTTAGTGACTCAACATCCAAAAATTATAACTTTTGTTTTGTGTCCTCTTCATAATTTTTCATCATAGTTGTAACATATCATTTTTTCATGATGCGTTCACATTTATTTATCCATAAGAAATTTAATTGGAGTGACTTTTATATAATTATTTATGATTTTACATGGTTTTTTATATGTCTTGTAATAACCAAAATTGGAATATAGATGTTAAGAGGTGACCTTGTCTTCTACAAGCTAGGCCAATCATAATGTTTTCATCATGTTCTCTAGTTTGAAGATATTAAACTCCATGTGAATAGATTTTTTAGCCCAATAATGAAGAAAATTTTATGAAAAATTCATAATTTTTACCTTCATAAAATTATCTTTATACTTATTAATCAGGCTTCCATAGTTTGGTCTGGCCTTTTGTGAAACCATCATAAGCATTAGGACCAAAGTGAAACAAAAAAATCACATTATGGGTTTTATAGGAGATTTCATATACCATTGGTACAATTATACATCTCCATTTTATAAATAATATTATTTGATGGGTAATTTTTATACCCCCAATATATTTTGTAATCTTAAACACTATTCAACATAGTAAATCTAGATGGTTGGTTTTGTACCATCAATATTTGGAAAGTCTAATTTAAGGTCACAAAACATGGTTTAGAGTATAATTCCACCTTTAGAAGGTCAATCACCAATAATTATGTTTGATATCAAGTTATTTGGTACATTTATTTCATGTAGTCACTCATTTAGATCAATGAGTTCAGAGTCAAGCTAAGATTCAAATTCAACATAGAGTTCCTCAATGTTTTGTGTAATAGCTTAGCTTTCCACATAGATAACAACCATTGCCTAGAGGGGTCTGGTGATTCTAAAAAATTATGACTAAAGATATATTTAAAAATGATAATCTTGATGAGATGATCACAATGGCATAATTTTCACAAGGGTGAAAAAAATTCTTTTTGAGGCTTCAAGCAAAAATAATTTTGTATGGATTTTTGTAAGGAAAATTGTAATATTTATTAATAAGATTATCTCAAAGAGAAAATTAAAATGATGTATTTAACTTATGGTTTAAGGGTTTATATTATACCCTTCCCTATTTTTAGTTTATTTGTGAAATTTGATCACATATTTAGAAATTAAATGAGAGTCACTATGTATATCCATTTTTTATTTTTAATCATTTTTGGTTTGGTAAGTGAAAATAAATCATCTATTCAAATTCAAATATATTTTTAAGGATATATGATCCAAATATATTACACTACTTGAATCTAATAGAACCAAAAACTAAAACTATTTCCTTATATCATATCTTTGTTATTCTAAAATGAGAGGTGAATAACACAAAATTTTATGTGCATAAAACACACATCAAAAAAATGGTTGTCACCTATTTTACGTATGCTCAAGATCAATGCTTAGTGTTATCTTCATTTAATCACTAAAATTTTAATATAATGGTTTCAAATACTATGGAATGGTATTCTTGAACCTAAGCTAACACACTTTATTTGTGCCTTCTATATTAGTGTCTCGCTCTTGGTCGATAACTTATACAATCAAGGGTTTCTTATCCTAAATGTTCATTGCATGGGAATTCAAACACCCTTATGA
>JARHVA010006472.1:10000-257500 GCA_037957365.1 Torreya grandis | reverse complement strand
ATAAATACACATATAAAATTTTTATATCCATTAATTATGTTTTATATCATGTCATTTTGTTCATTGATTTCATGAAGTCACTTGTTTAGATCAGTGAGTTAGGATTCGAGATGAGATTAGTATTCAACATAGAGTTCCTAAATGTTTTATGCCATTTCTTAGCTTTATGCATAGATAAAAATCATTACCTAGATGGGTATAGGGATTATATAAAATTCTAACTAAATTTATACATTAAAATTATCAAATTAATGAGATGACCACATTGTATAATTTTCACAAGGGTGGAAAAATCAAATCTGGGATTCAAGCAAAAAATAATTTTCTATGGCATTTGTTTTCAAGAAAATTGTAATACTTATTAGTAATATCATATTAGTGATAAAATAAAAATGATATATTTGAATTATGGGTTTAGGGTGCATTATTTCCTACTTTTAGTTTATTTATGAAATTTGATCACATATGTAGAGATTAAATTAGAGTCAATATGCATATTCATTTTTCTATTTTGATTCATTTGTGGTTTATTGACTGAAACTAAATAATTTATGAACATCCCAATCTAGTTTTAAGGCTATATTCTCCAATTATATTGCAACTTATTGTGTGCATAAAGCACACATCAACATAATGGTTGTCACCTCTTTTATGTATGTTCAAGCTCAATGCTTGGTGGGATCTTTATAATACTATTAATAGTTGGAGAAAATGGTTTCAAACAATATGGAATGTTATTATTTAACCTAATGTAGCACACCTTTTTTGTGCCTTATCCATAAAGATCTCACTCTTATTAAATGTATTTTTCATTTAGGGGTTTCTTAACCCAAATGTTCATTGTTGGTCTTTCAAAAACACTCGTGATTCTATTTTGGTTTTGTATGAAAGCAAAACATTATTGGTCTTGGATTCATTATT
This sequence comes from Torreya grandis, assembly GCA_037957365.1. Taxonomy (NCBI): domain Eukaryota; kingdom Viridiplantae; phylum Streptophyta; class Pinopsida; order Cupressales; family Taxaceae; genus Torreya; species Torreya grandis. The sequence goes on along the minus strand of JARHVA010006472.1, from coordinate 256,579 downwards.
TCTTTAGAGACTTCAAACAGGAGACTTTTATGTATCATAATATCCAATTTGGAGATTGGCCCATGATTCCTACAACATACACTAAGATTTGGCATAGTTTTACAATATAAATTATTATTTTTATTTATAAATAAAAAATGCAGTTATTTTGTATTACTATGGATGATCATTTTTATGCTTAAAAAAAATAAATTATTATTTAAAATGTTTTACGTATATATAATTTAAATCAGTTAAAGTGTCTTTGGAGGTATCCTAACTCCATAGCCTTCTTGGCCATTAAAGTAATGCACCATGTATCATCACATGTGCTTTGTGCCCCTTGCCTTCTAGGGAGGCCACTAAAATTGGGAGTACCACTAAATTCATTCTCATAGTTGACCTAGGTGTTATCCACCATTCCAATGCACACCTCCACCTACTCATTAGGTTGGTTTAGGTTCTCCTATGCTCCTTTACCTACCTAGTGTAGTGTAAACACCGATTTTGGTACAAGTACACATATTTATAATTTTAGTGTATGTATATACCTTTTCACTAAGAATTAGACATTTAGTGATGTGGTCTCTCATGGACCTATTTGGTCACTTGATTTACCTACCCTTTTGGCCCATGTGTTATGCTTATTTAGCCTCATCCAATGTATGTTAGGAATCCCTACCTATTATGCCTATTTTCTATGTGTTTAATCCCTTGGATAGTTGCACAACCCTACACACTACATTAAACATTAGTATACATATTTAACACAACTATTCAGGCTTAACTTTTTATCTTTTTCATATCTTTCAATTTATGACCTTTTTTATCCCTGTTTGCCCATATTATGGTTGGATTTTTGTGCATCACTAGGTTTTAATTCAAATTCAAAACATTCTTATGTATACAAAGGCTATAATATAATTAATACACCTATCAATTTGATATGGAAAATCTCTAATTATAAGGTATTATTTATCTCAAGCTATCAAATTACACTACAACATTGAATTAAATATTTGAAGCATTCAAAAGGTCAAATATACTATTCCATCACTTGTATTAAAGGTTACTAGGATAAATACAATATATTCACTATTACAATTCCATGCACATGAATAGGAAGGATAAATTCATGTGAGATTGAGGCCATCTTAGGAGTATTAGCTATGTAGGAAACACTTATCATCAAACAAGATTGATAGGGCTAGCTCGACTGACATTACTAACCCCTTTTAACTAGGTTTCAAGGGGTATAATAAAAATCAAATAAGGTTACGTATTATATAGATCTATTACACAGGAGGACACATCCAATGATGTAAAATAGTCATACATATCATAACATAGGCTTGATACAAATATTGAACTATTCATGTACATAACCCTGACTAGGAACTTGCATCAAAGTTAGACATAAGCATCGATGTTACTAGCCTTATTCAGTACAATTGTCTAAAAGACTAAAATATTCAAAATATAGAGTGATATGTACTTTTATCCCTTAGTTTCTTAGTACTTGTCATGTTTATTTCACATGTCTAAATGAGACATACTTTCAAAATATTGTAATGTAATGTAAAAATTTAAATAGTACTTTATTTCATTCAAACAACTTTATTTATTGTATGTTTCTATTATTAATCCAAAATCATTACAACATTTGGTGAACCCATCCTATGTTTGTTGAACCAAACCCTAGTTTGCATATTAGGTTTCTCACCTTCTTTGAAAGTTCATTTTAGATTTATGTATTTTATTTTTAGTTATAATTTATCTCACACTTATATGGGAATATCTTGTGAATGCTTAGTTACACTCTTGTTTTGGTCCTCATTTTTTTTGTGTTGTGTAGTCTTCTTAAACTAATTTTTAACCCTTATGGACTACTTAATGGAAGGTTATGCATAAAATCTTAAAAAAGAACATTTATTTAACCCACATGATGATCAATGTATTGCATATGAAGACCTAGAATAACATCAAAAATGGGGTAAATCTTTTTTTGGTCACAACTATGATAATGAAAAAACCAATGATGCAAATACAAATATAAATGAGTAAAGTAGTGTTAATGACATTTTTTTATTATGAGTTTGATTTCAATGATATCCATATTGAACATGACACATCTCCTATTCCTTTGTTTTATGATGCATAAGATCCACTAAATATGTAAAATGATATCATCCTTAATGTTTAAAATCAAACTATTTCATCTATACCCTCTTTGGAATGTAATTATCCCCTTTCTAATGGTGAAAATGTCAAAGAAGATGAATGTTCCTCCTCTATATGTCATGATGAAAATATGGATAAAATCAAGTGTGTGCCTACTTCTCTAAATAATACTAGTGTTGAAAATATTATGCCTTCTTTGCATGTTTAAAATGAAAACATTCAAATTTCTTCTCCTCTAGTTTGTGATGAGAAAAATACTTGTCCTATGTCTCACATTATTTTGATTGAATAACACAATAAGAGTAGAAATTAAAATCCTAAGGAAATATTAAAAAAAAGCATGCATTGTTTGGGGACACAAGATAAATCCCAAATATATTTGATGTATCTTTTACAAAGGTCAAACTATGTAAATTCAATATAAAAAATTATCTTTCCCGAAGGTTTCCTAATGAAATTATTTCCTAAGGAAAAAAAAAGGATGCAAATGATAGTTATGTCAATGTTCCTTTCTCACATAACATTGATGAACCTAAAGTATAAAGTGATATTGCATTAATTAATCCATTTTATATATGAGGTGACATTAAAACTCATTAAAATGGAAATTCTTACATATTTTTATGAGGAACATGATAGCAAATATTTCTTCCCTTTCCTTCTTTTTATTTTCTTCTCAAAAGGAGAGTGTGCCTAAAAATTAAATTATTTTTCCTACTCCTATAGTATGTCACTAAATTTTAAGAACATGAAAGTGATAATGATATTAACCTTAATTATATCCAACATGACATACTCCTTTCTTTAACTATGGATAAACCTTCACAAAAGGAAATACAACCATATTATGATCCCCCACTAGAAAATGAAAAATATTTAATTACTCCTATTTTCTTATGCATGGTAATTTATAGACACTAGTAAAAATTTCAACCTATTATTGTGATATGTTATCTATTATGACTACCATAGGATATTAACAATAAAAATTTAACACTCTAAAATTTCAAGTCTCTTCTCATGAATCTATTTTTTAGGAAAATACATTAACAAAGTAACCTATTTCTAAGGATGTATTTGAGTGTCCTTATACTTTGAACTTTGATATTCCTTATTTATCCTCCTTTGGTGGTCAAGGGGAATATTATATTCGTTTACAATAATATATACACTCTTTTGAACATTGGACCCATAATGGAAGATTAATATTAAAGGGTTTTCATCATAACTTAACCCAAGGGGGTCTCTTGATTGGTTATATTCTCTCTTAAATAGTTCATTATCAACTTTAAGATGTATTTATTTCACATTTTCATTGTTATACCTTACCTAAATTACCATTGGAACATTATCAACCATTGGCACAAATAGAAAATGAGCCTATATAAGATTATGTTATTTAGTTTAAGGATGTTTTGAATTCTTTACATTATACACCATCTGATTTGGAGATACATTTTTTATTTAGAAGAGGTGTTATTTCTCCACTTAGGAAAAGAGAATTACATAATATATTTTCTTCATTTGAGACATTATATTGGGATGTGCACAAATATGTGTGCACTCTAATGAGCATAAAAACTAAGTTACCTATTTATCCATTCAAACCCAAACATGGTAAAAATACTATTTCCAAACCAAGTAAACAAGTTGAAAATAATCATGAATAAATTAAAATATGATCTACAAAACCAATTAAAAATATCAAATAACTAAAGATAAAAGTAATAAATAAGGGAAAATAACATGTTTTTAGAGTACCTCCCATAGTTAGAACATATACCACTACAAAATGGCAACCTCTTTAGTCTAATTGGTATTGAGATAGGCCACATGATATATTGTGCACTCTATTGAATAAATGAATGATAACACTTATTACTAATTCACATTATTTGTATCACCAACTTGAAAGGGAAAAAGGATAATACTTTTGAACTTACCATGGTATTAATGGACACTGATATAATGAATGTTTTGCTCCTTAGTAAAAGATCATACAATTAGCCAATCGAGGGATCATTACATATCAAAGAGACATATATAAACTTCATATTTTTCCTATAAGATTATCTAAGAGTGTTGAGCCAATCCATGTTTACCTTTTTAAGTACCATATGGTACATTAACCTTCAAAAAACATGACCTCTAGTAGAATTCCTCCTACTACACTCTCTTCCAGGAATGATTTCTTCCACAACAATCCTATCGAGGAATAACTTGTAGATCAAGTCCTACATAAAGAGACATAGGGATAAGGTTCACTTACACATCATATATGGGAACCTAAATAGATACATACAAATTAAAGTATTTTTTTATAGCTACTGTAGATATAATTACAAAAGCACCATATTTAGTGTCATTCCCACCTAATCATTACAGTCAAGATTTATTATACCCATCTATATTTCATTACATATGGTGAATTATTTATTATTAATATAACATAGACATTTCAAAAATAAAACACATTTACAACACAAATTACCAAATCCTAAACACACAACATGAAAATAAATGTAAATTAAAAACACATAATGACCATAAATGAATTAAAAAATACACATCCATTTGAATCTCAACAAAGCATATGAAGAATATCATATATATAATCTAATACAATGATTATAAAAATAATCATATGAATCACATACTGGGGGAATACCCCTAGGGTATACTCTTCATCACTATCAACATCTAAAAACTCAACCACTTTCAAGGTAGACACACCATGTTTAAAGTAAGGTCCATGTGCACATGATAGCATGTGTAATCTCTCCTCAAAATAAGATAATCACAATACTATCTCCTTATTTCCATCATAAAGTGTCATGGAAATTAATAAACATCTACATAATCTTAGAGGCACTCTATTATGGCATGTCATACCTATCTAGTTCAACATGTAGCTCCTCGTGTTTAATGGCCACAATATGATATTTTACCAAATATATCATAATAGGATAAAATAGTGGTACATGAGCACCTAAAATGTCAACAATTCTCTAAATAAATCCATCTCCAAAAAATTAGATCCTCTCACCTCTAATCAAAATTTAAAAAATGATACACATCCTCTAAGTGATTGGCATCTTACCGATGGGAAGCCAAAAAGTACATGTATCTAGGCTCCACCTCTTATCTATGGTTGTGGGAGGTGGATGTCATAATTGATATATCCTAATTAGGCCACATGACCCAACCCCATCTAATCAATAATAGCCTAGTTAGCTACATCTAAACCTAGATTTTCTAATGTTGAAAAATGTTGCCCATACCAAAACTCTTGAATATATATATCCTAAAATAATCAATAAAAAAAACTTGTTAGTAATTATATTTTAATGGAAAAGTAAAGAAATAATAGTTAGTTATACACAAAATAATAGGACCTTAGTGTTGGATGCCAGTGTCTACATAGGATAGAAGCATCAGACACTACTGTCTGTGTTGAATATAAACATTAGATGCTACCATCCCAACACTGGGCACTTATGTCAAGTTACTAATTAAGTGTCTAGGATGTCAATGCAAGTGTCCTAACTCCTATTAAAAATACCCAAAAATACACCCAAATTTCAGATATTTCTAAAAATAAAAAATACCAATAAATTGCAACAAAGCCTACTTACTAACTCAAAAAAATCATGGCTGGCTAAGGCAATCTAGATAACATCAAATTACATCAGGCAAGGGTATATTATATATGGCATGGTTCTTTTCTAAAATTAAAATCTCAAAATTCAAAAAGGTTCAAAATTTAAATGATTTAAAATTTCTACCTAATATATCACTATTGTACCAGCTTCCAATGTGCATATCTTGAACCCCAATTATCCAAATTTTAAACCATAAGTTGTGTTTAAATCTAGACAATGAACCCTTCCATATTATAAAAAAATCAAATTTTCAAACACTAATAAAAATAGCTAAAATATTTAATACAAAGATATTTGGCTAGGATTCCAAATACTACTAGAGACAACATTACAAATTAATCTCAATAATAATTTAAAAATAATATCAAGTAAATTATTTCAAATACATTATAAATTGTCCTTTTATATAGAGATGATCAATAGGTACTATATCATCTCCTCCCAAAAATAGGGCATATCAATGGGGCCATATGATATAGGCATGTTATCCACACTTAGAATAGTTTTTAGATTCATTGGGGGCATGTCATATGGTCATGGATTCCACACACATTCATAGTATTTTAGATAGAGTGGGGGCATGCTTTAGAATCATATTCTCCACACCCATTCAATATTTAGCATTTTTAATTTATAGTGGGTGAATGTTTTGGAAACATTTCCTCTTCATTATTACTTATTTTATCTTCATATTCATCCATATATAGTGAGGGGAATGAGTTTAAAGCATGCTTTCCACACTCATACAACATCTAATTTATAAAAAATGCATAGTATATGATTTAGATTCACAATTGTGGTAAAACAGTATACATTATTTGTTAAAAATGTGTTCTAAGGCATGAATGAAGTTGTAATTGATTCTTGAAAGTGTCATTAATGTCATTATTAGTTGTATTTTTTTTATGTTGATTTCATGAGTCATGTACTTGAGAGACCCATTGAGAAGGCATAGGTTTGGTATCATAGTGAGGTGAGTATATTGAATCTTGTAAGAAGATGTGTGGTGGTGTGTGAGAAATATTTAATGTTTTATTACATAATAATGAGGCTTTTATAATAGTACAAGAGGTTTCAAGATGTGTTCAAATTCTAAGTATGACTGACAGTTCAATACCTAATATGCAAAGAGACCTAGTGTGGCCTAATGAGGGGTCAAGTTCATCTACCAAGGTGAAAAATATATTAAGAGAATTTTTAAAAGTGTGAGAGGTTTTATTATGCTTTTTTACCAAGTTCTAGGTCAAATTATAAAGGAGAAATCATGAAAATTGGTGTTGAGGTTCTTTGTGTACATAGATTTAAGTATTGCAAACCCAAGAAGGATTTTCTTATGTTCATTAGCACTTGAAACCTTTGCATGAGGATCAAATTAGCTCATGGTATTTTTTTTAATTTGGGTTTTCACCCCTTGAGGATATTTATCTCTCCTCATCCAAGTGGCACAATGGAAAATTCTCTCTTGTTATGGGTAACAAATAGATGAGATATATCTCTAGAAGGGCTAGTTCCCTTGATGCACTCTTTGAAGTACTTTCTTGCCTATCAACTTTGGATGAAAAGCATTAAGAAAAAAAATAATAAAGATAAAAAAAGGTGATTCACCAATATTTTATTTCCTTCTATTCATTGAATTTATACTACTTAGAGTAAACCAAATCTTCTCTTACATAAACCTCACAACATAAGACAGATTGTTACATCAGTATTTCATAAGCTAGGTTCAAGAAGGTATTTTGATAATTAAGATAGAAATGAATGATTATTTGAGATAATATATTCATTAAACACTTCTAATACACTTATACACTTGAAATATAACACTAACAAATACTTGTAACAATTACTCTTCTACACACTTGGTGGATAATCAAGGATAACGTGTTAGAAAAGATCATCTTCTACTAGACAAGACCAAAAAGATTGAAATAACACTAAATTTTACAACATGTAGGTATAAAAATTCACTTTTTTTATTGCTTCAAGAGCCATTAAAGTACACAATTATCCATAATTTCACCATCAACCAATGAAGGTTGCTAAAAAAGAGCCAAAAGAATCAACTATTTATAGCCTTTAAGAGAAGAGCAAGACAAGGGAAGTCCAAAGGTCACTTGGGAAATTGTAAATGTAATAAAAATGGTTATAATTAAATTATAAATAGGTATGGAATGAACAATTAAATGTTAAAAGGACCAATTATCCATTATAATTCATGAAACTTATAAAAAGTGGTATAAAACTCCCAATCTTGGCTCAAAAAATTGATTTCATAATTTAAACCTATTTAAGCATCCCACAACTGACTAGGGATAGGTATGATGATTGGAATGAGAGGGAAGGCATTTATGCATGCCCCTCCATGAATTGGTTTCATTCCTACTCATTTAGAAACTCTTGGAAGGAATCCATCACTATTTGTAGTCTAAAAAAAAATACTTTTTAGTCACCCCTTACACTTGGCCTCAAAATTGGCTTTAATTTTTCATGAAAATCCATGGGAGGTAGTGAATGACACCTATAAAGACCCTTAATGGCCTTAGAGGCATTAGGAATTCTTTAAAAAGGCTCACAATTCTTGCACTAACCTTCTAGCCTCCATTCTTGGTAGAGGTCTTGTCTATGCTAGAGGTCACAACATTCACCTCATTTTATGCCTTAAAGCCTTCTTAAAATATGTCATAATGGATACAAAAAAACCCCTTAGAGATTTGTTTTGATATTTTATGGAAAGCTTCCATAAACTTAGTTCTTTATCTCCTCAACATGGTTGTTCACTTCTTCTGCTCATTTTCCACTTTGTATGGGTCTATCAAGGCTTGATTATCATACCACAACCTTAAGTATATGTTAAGTTATTTCATACTCTCCATAAAATCATTTTAGTACCCTACTTAGCCACCTATAGTAAGATGTTTTGGTATATAAATATTGTGTTAGATATGAGCAATATGAAAACTATCCATGCATATGAACTTTGTATGATTTTAAGAAACATCTTAATGCACCTATAGAAACACTAAGATTTTGGAACACACATTCATCTTCCCACACCTCAATATAACATTATCAAGGGCCCTGTAGGTATGCATTAGGTATGTTATATAGGTAGGTCATGGAATTAGGCAAAAACATGCTAGTAAATAGATTTAAAACCACTCAAATTCATCTATCAACCTTTAAGTAAATGATATCCATTATTTAACACCTTGAAACTAGTTCCAATCTATCTTTTCCAACATGAAAATCACCTGTATATACATGGAGAAGAGCAATCAGGGCATCTCAGGACTATTTAAGCATGGTGGATAAGCTTGTGACTATAATTTCACCTTTTAAAAGTATTTAAATGGACTCCTTAAAAATCTTGATGTCTTGGACTATTAACTCATTATTTTTACAACTCCATGGATAATTTGAACAAGCTTATACATGTGACTGCAAGTGAAGCTAAGCATGAAGTTAACTATGGAGAAAGACAAGGTTATAAGCTACCCAAAAGATGATATGGTGAAACAAAAACATGGAAGGAGGTGGTAATATGACCCTAATATCTATGTAACACTATTCTACAACTACAAGAGACCCTTAAAGGATAACAACACTCAATAAATAGGAAAAACTTCTACTAAGACTGTATATGGTAACACCCTCCTATAACATGGACTAATTTTATTATCAAAACATTATAAAACATGAAACTAAGAATAGATACCATATAATAAGGTATGAAACATCCATTTTAGTCAACATTACCAAATTTTTCATATGGATTAGACCATAATTAACTAAAACCTTTAGGGCGCATGAAATAACTACCATAAAAGTACAGTCAACTTCATGAGGATATTTCATGAAGAAAAGGACAAAATTATTAAAAATATTTATATTTTAATTTATTTGATTTTAATATGTCTTGAAACCTCTTCAGTTGTTTGTACTAATCAAAAATTTGAAGGTCACTTCTATATTTCTAGAAAACCAAAAAAGGAGTAGAACAGTTTTGGATTTAAAATGACACTTAAAACTTTTTAAAAATGTGTAACTAATCATTTAAAATCTTAAGAGGCATTTTATAATCCTTTTCCATGTGTCAAACTTCCCCATGGGCTGTACAAGTGCCATTTTCTTTTCCTTTCTCAAGAGAACTACCTTTTCTTCTAAAAAACCTACCACTTTTTAGTTATGTCAATTGGTTAAGACTAAATTAGACATATTTGGTATTAAATAATCTTTTAAACCTTCACACTACACAATAAATCCATAAAACTCATTAAATTCATCCTTTTTGACCTCAAAATGACCCAAAATAACTAAAAAGACTATAATAACTAGGGACCAAGGCTAGTATAACATCAAATGAAATTAATTAACCTATAAAACACCTTTTGAAATAATTTTTGGCCTCCTATAACACCTAAAAGTCAAATTTTTACTTATTGGTACCCTAATTTGACCTAAAACTCAAATTTGATCAACAAATTAGTGAGTCATAGGGGTAGTATGCTTGCTATACTAACTAGACCAGTGGCCTTATCCTATCATGGGCCAGTGGAATCAATATTTATTAAAGGTAACTATCAATTAATTTCATAAAACAAATAAAAATAACCACAACATACCAAGCAAACACAAATAAGACTCACACATGTACATAAGCACTTAAGGAAAATAACAAACTATGTACAAGGAGATAAGAAGACCTTAGTATTAATTTTTGAAATATATCCCATTTATTTTGATATGAAGCTCCTCTCCATCCAAATTTGAGATTCGAAAAGCATTGTGTTACTTATATTTGGTGATAAAATAAGGTTCACTCCATAAAGCATCAAACTTTGTGTGTCTTCTAGGTTTAGCCATATCTTCATCTCACTTTAAAATAATGTCTCCTTCTTGGAAATTTCTTGGCATGGATTTATTTTAAAAGTATCTCTTTGTTTGATCTTGGTGATCTCTCATAGTTTTCATAGCTTGATCTCTTGTTCTTCAAGTTATATCAACTCACATAACCTGACTTCCATGCTTTCATTCTCCATCAACTTTAGCTGATAAGTGAGATCCAAAGATAGTAGCTTAAGTGAAATAGGTAGTCTAGATTCACTCCCATAAACAAGTGTATATGGTTAGTTTTTAATTACTCTCTTGGGGGTGATCCTATCAGCCCAAAGAGCTATCTTCAATTTGGAGTGCCAAGTCATTTGGTTTTCCTTTATTATCCTCTTTATAATCCTGATTAGATTCTTATTGGTGGAATTAGATAGTCCATTCCCTTGTGTATAATATTTATAAGAAGTAATAAAATAGATGCCATGTTTAAAATCCCATTCACTTGTCTTCATTCCAAAGAAATCCAATGCATTATCTAAAATTATTGTTGAAGGAGCCCCAAACCTTGTCACTATGCCTTCATAGAAGTCTAGATTTAAATTTTTATTTTCTTCCTTAAGAGAAACATCCACCACCTGTTGATGCTGGAAAGTGCACCCAGCAGTAGGAACACAGATTCCTGCCCTCTCCCCGCAACATGGAAACCCCTCTCTCGCCTGTGGGACGGCGAAGAAGGAGAGGAGAGTCTCTAGATATGGGCTAGTTCCCTCTGATGTATCTTGTTTGTTTCAGGTAACGCAAAATATAGGTATATAGGTATACACTTGGGGGGGGTGAAAAGAGAGAGAAAAGCATGAAAACAAATAGCCTACTCTAAAAGAGGTGATACACCAAAAACATGAGTGACCTTCCAGATCCACTCTCAGAATTAGGGGAAATGCAAGTATACTCTACACATTTGGTAGAGGAATCAGGCTTCTAAGACAAAGGGGGAGGCTATAATGGAAAATACGTCACAAAGGTTTATCGAGGTGCTGTGGAATGCATGCTTGTAAGCAACTTACTCTGTTCTGTCCTTCTCAAGTATTGCTCTTCTCCTTTCAGCTGTAGAACCGGTCCCTGTTGATAGCTGGTCTGTTGGTATTACCTATGAAAGCATGGAAGATAATGACTAAACACAGATGATACTCAGGGCATACACAGCAAATCAATCCAAGATGGAAGCAAAACTATATTTTTATTGATTCAGGTGGAGAAAATGTAGAGCAGTGCTCTTTATAAAAGTCAGGAAGATCCTTGAAAAATGACTAAGTCCTTGTATTTATAGCAAGAGAGCCAAGAGAAGTCTCATTGAAAAGCGTGAAAACACTATTGATGACATCACAAGTCTGCCAAGACCATGCTTGTTGCCTCGTTTTGCATGCTAGTCTTCTCTTCCGGCGGCTGGGCGGGTTTTTTCTTGTGCACTGTAGGTGAATTTTGCCGCCCTTGTAATGGGCGGCGATTTTGCCGCCCTTTGCATGAACTTCATGTAGGAATACCTACCGACGTCGGCCGATAATCTGCCGACGGCGGTAGTCTCGCTGATGTTAGTTCCCCTAAGCTACCGACGTCGACAGAATTATGCTGTGGGCGGCCCTTTCAATTTCCCCGCCATCGGGCGGGGTTTTCAATTTTGCCACCATAGGGCGGGCTTTTTCAATTTGTTGCCTTAGGCGGGCTTTTCCAACTTTTGTGCCTGCCTTTGTGCTGCCGACGTCGGCGGTTCTACCGACGTCGGTCTCTGTAAGGTGCCGACGACGGCAATATTGCCGACGCTGGCTGATGTCCACAGCCTTTTCGTGTTATGGGCAGCGAATTTACTGCCCTCTGCATTTTCTTTGTAGGCGGGCTCATTTTACCTGCCCTTGTAGTGGGCGGTGATTTTGCCGCCTTCTGCATTTTGTCTGCCCTCCTTTTTGCCTAAGTGTTGAAACGCTCCATTTTTTCTCTTCTTCTCTCCTTGCGTGAATGTTCAGAGATTCTGTCTTTCGCTGCCTATTCTCTACAACGGCACTATCGAAACTTGAAAGTGGACCTTGTACCCTGAAATGACTGGGCCTGCAAAGCAGGTGTAGGAGGTGACCGAGATTTTGCCTGAGGGGCAAAATTGGGTCAACAGATTGGCGACTCATGGGGGAAGCGTGCCTGCTATGCTTAGAACCCAATTGCCTTGCATATCCATTGGGTGCGGAGTCAGATGGTGACTTTGAAGTGAGTTCACAACAGCTTTGATAATCTCAGAATCAAAATACACAAAATTTACCCCCAAACAAAAGGGAAACACACAAAGCTAAAAACAACTACCTGTGCAAACTACACTTAGGGAAAATAGGGAAGAAAATAAGGGAAACTATGTACAGCCGAACCAAAAATTTAGTGACAATGCTTCAGGTGTATCCCATTGAATGGGATACACAATTCTTTGCCATCCAACTTGGAGAGCTGGAAAGCATTATGCTGCTTGCACTGAGTAATCATGTAAGGACCGCTCTAGAGGGCATCAAATTTTGCATGTTTTCCAGGCTTAGCTCTATCTTTGTCCCATTTTAAGACAATGTCTCCTTCGATGAAACTTTTTGATGAAGACTTCTTGTCGAAATGTCTTTTCACCTGATGCTGGCGACTGATCATAGAGACCATGGCCTGGTTCCTTACCTCCTGGAGCTCCATTAGTTCACACAATCTGACCTCCATGCTGCTTCCTTCTTTTAGTTGTAACTGATGAGTGAGGTCCAGCGCTGGCAATTCGAGTGAGATAGGAAGCCTTGCTTCCCTTCCATACACGAGCGTATGTGGAGAATTTTCGATTGATCTTTTTGGAGTGATTCGATCGGCCCATAGAGCTGTTTTCAACTTAGCATGCCAAGTTCTCTGATTTTCTTCCATGGTCCTCTTTATAATCTTGATCAAATTTTTGTTAGTGGACTCAGCTAGTCCATTCCCCTGCGGGTTGTAATTTGACGAAGTGCTTAGGTATATACCATACCTTAGCGCCCATTCACTAGTTTTGGTTCCTAGAAAAGCCAAGGCGTTATCTGAGATTATAGTGGCTGGGACCCCAAAATGTGTCACTAAGTCCTCATAGAAATCCAAAACTGCGCTTTCATTCACTTCTTTCAAAGCAATGGCTTCCACCCACCTGGTGAAATAATCCGTAACAGTCAGGACCCATTTGTGTCTGGCGCTAGAGGGAGGATTGATCATCTCTATGAAATCCAGGCCCCACTGCATGAATTGTTGTTCAACTTGAATGGGCTGTAGGGGCATGGCAGCCAATCGCTGCTTTCTGTCAAAGAGTGCACACTTCTGACACTTCCTTACCCAGGCATGGGTATCCTTGAAGAGAGTGGGCCAGAAATAGCCAGCTCTCATTATTTTTGCTGCTGTGGTCTTAGGGGCAAAATGTCCGCCTGCTGGCCCATTGTGAAACTCAGCCAAAACCTTGTCAGTCTGACTGGAGTTAATGCATCTCAGGAGAACCCCAGAGAGATCCTTCCTAAATAATACTCCATCAATCAAAACATAGGGAAGGGACTGAAGTTTAAAATACCTTCTTTCAGCCCTACCGAGACCCTGTGGACATTCGCCTGTAAGAAGGAAACGCCTCATGTCCAGTGTCCAATCTCTTATGACAGCTGGTTCTTCTGCGGTGGCTGCGTCATGGATCAGCAAGCTGTCTTCATCCTTTTGTCTCAAATCTACGGCTAGCTATTCACATAGGCCCCTTCCTCTCACCAACTTGGCGATCTTGATATCTATGTCGTACTCCATCACCTTGGTGATCCATCCCGCTCTCTTCTCATTTAAGTCTCGATTGGTCAGAAAATCCTTGACACCAAGATGTGGAACCATGAGATGGATCTTGCTGTTTGACAACATATATCTGAATTTTTTCAAACTGCGCACCACTGCCAAAACTTTCTTTTCTACGTAGGTGTACCTAATTTCAAAATCCTCTAACCCTTGGCTAAAGAAGGCGAGTGGTTGATCGAGGTCATCACTGTTTGCTTGGGTAAGCATAGCAGATATTACTTCTCCATTGCTGAAGGTATAGAGATTGAGGTCTTTATTGAAGTCAGGGCTGATTAGAGCGGGAGTCTGGGTCGAAGCCTGTTTGATAGCTTCAAAGCTATCCTTTCTTGACGTTGTCCATTTGAATTCTTCACCCTTCTTTGGCAAGGAGGTTAGGGGTTTAACTATTTCAGCAAAATTTGGAATGAACCTCCGAATGAAATTTATCTGACCAAAGAAACTCTGCAGGCCTTTCTTGTGCTTTGGTAGGGACATCTCCAGAATGGAGCGGACTCTCTCTGGGTCAATAGACAAACCTTCTTTGGACACAATGTGGCCAAGAAGTTTCCCCTCATGAACCGTAAATACACATTTCTTTGGATTTAGGGAGATGCCAAATTCTCTGCACCTCTCAAAAATCTCCTTGAGGTGCTTCATATGCTATCCTGCCTCTTTGGAGAAGACCGTTATATCATCGAGGTACACCAGCACATTCCTATTTATCAAACCACTAAAAGCCATGTCCATGGCTCACTGGAAGGTAGCACCGGCATTGGATAGCCCGAAAGGCATCTTCTGGTAGGCGAACGTTCCCCATTTAGTGGTGAAGGCTGTTTTGTATTGGTCACAGTCACGCACCAGAATCTGATTATATCCCGAATAGCCATCCAGGAGGGAGAAGCGTTCGAAACCAGTTACTTTTTGGAGGATCTGCTCCATGTTTGGAAGGGGATAATGATCCTTTAAAGAGACTTTATTAAGGTCTCTGAAGTCGACGCACAGCCTGATCTCCCCATTTTTCTTTCTAACTGGAACCAAATTAGCCAACCATGAGGAATGTTTGATCGGAAATATAATGCCGGACTCAATCAACTTGGCTAATTCTTTCTGCATAAGGAGCTCTACCATCGGGTTAATAGGCCTCTGCTTTTGTGTGACTGGTTTTGCACCTTCATCTAATTCAATAGTGTGTTGGGCGAGACTTGGATCGAAGCCTTTCAAGTCGCTATAATTCCAGGCAAAAATATCGGCAAACTCCTGGCACAGCAAAATGAAAGCTTGTCTTTCTTGAAACGTGCAGACCTTGCCAAGCGCCAGCAACTTGTCCTTGAAGATTTCCACTTTTTCATAATTCTCCTCTCTGGTAGTGATGCATGCTTTGTCATCTCTTAGTTGGTCCTCTCCATTGAAAATACTTTCAAGTGTGACCAGACCCTTAGGGAGTTTATTGTTCTTCAATTGAACAATCTGATTTCCATATTGCTATTGCAATTTTGCTTGATTGTGGACCACAAACTCAGCTTCCTCCTTCAGGAAAAGGGCTATCTGTTGGTCGCTTTTGAAGACCTGCCAATTTGTAACATTGTCTGGAATTGAAGGCCAAACCACCACTTTTAAATGGCGCGAACCACAACCCCTTCTTATCTCTTTTGAAACATCAAATTGGGCACCAACAGCTGCCAATCTGTCGGCCTGCTTATTTTGTTCCCTGGGGATAGAGGTAATGTTAAGAGCAAGGAAATCCTCCATCAAGTCCTAGAATCTGTGCTTGTAAGATTTTAGTAAGGAGTTCTTGGTCAGGTTCAGGCCTCTGATTTGGTTCACTATTAGTTCATTGTCCCCCAGGATTTGTAATTTTTTGATCCCTCTCTTTCTTGCCCACTCAAGTCCATGAATCAAAGACTCGTATTTTGCAACGTTACATGTGTAAGAGAACTAGAAATGAAAAGCTACAAAGTACCTTTCTTTAGAAGGGGAGACTAACATTGCCCCACCACCAGCGCCCAGTTTGCTTCTGGAACCGTCGAAGTATAGCTGCCACAGGCCAAGATCTTCTTTGTTTTCCTTCATTATATTGGGCATGACAGCACTCTCTTCATGCAAGCAATAGACGCCAAGGTCTACCTCCTCAATAAACTTATAAGGATCGTGCTCAAAGTTATCGCTTCCCCACTCATCCAAGAGTAGATCTGCGACTCCTTCAAGAGCAGAAGATGAGGACTTGTCTATTTGAGAGTCTTCTGGATCAATGATAGTGTAACTGACATTCGCTACCTTGGGTGAATAGGGATCTAGGTGGTCCTTGTAGAGTGGCTCGGATTCAATTTTCACTTTGGTCCCATACTTGGTTCTGAAAACCAGGTATGACCAATTTGCTGCTAGATAACCACCTATCTTGGACGTAAAGTCCCTAGACAAATAGATCGCAAAATATGGAGGAACGTCTGCTACCACTATATCTTGAGGGATTGAGAATGTCGAGAAGGCATGCAATGTTAAACTCAATCCTTTCAGGACTCTGACTATCTTTACGGGTGTCCCATCTAGTTGCAAGACTCCTTTGCTCATTGCTTCATACTTTAACCCCATCTTATCAGCAATGCATTTAGGCATTACTGAAGTGCTAGCCCCGCTATCAATTATGCAATTATGTACTAAGAAATCCCTTATGATCAAAGATACATAAAAAGGGGGAGTCTTTTCTTCTTTCTTTGCCTGACCTAGAGTAGAAGGCTGCCCATTCATCATTAGGACGTTATTAGTGTCTGTTGGGACGGCCTGCTGATCTAGCTCGTGCAATTCTTTCTTCAATACCTCCTTTTGTCCCAGAAGAGACAATGAATCCCATAGAGAAATTCTCACATGTAATTTCTTCATTTGATCAACTATATTAACTTGGGGACTGACTCCTTTCACGTTTTCCTTTGGGCTGATCCCGATTGGCGCTGTAGACTGAGGAGTTGGAGGTGCAAATGGTTATCTGTGAGTTGGAGCCTTTTGAAAAGGGTGTGGTGGAGGATTCGCTACTACCTGAGGGGAAGCTTGCACTTCTCCAGCTGCTCTTCTTTTAAATCTCATATTGGCCGCAATGCAATCAGCATGATTGCCTGCAACACCCCCATGATTAATTGCACAGAGCTCACCCTCTGCGTGATTTATCAGGGTAGAATCTGGCTGAGTCTGATTGTTACTTGTGCTGGCTTGAGCTGGGAACTCAAAAAATTGAGAAAAATTAGCACCTTGATTTTCCAAATTCTGGAAAAAATTCATCATGTCATTCATGTGGACAGCTTGCTCTTGACCTTGTCCCATGGTTGAACAACCTGGCTGCTCCTACACTAGATTGTTCTGAGTAGGTACCATGGTTTTAGATGACGAAGGAGGGCCTGAGTTATAATTTTGATAAGGCCTGGTTGTAGTGAGCTGCCCCTGACCTTGGTTATAATTTTGAAAGGGGGGTCTAGGGGCATGGCCATAATTTTGATAACTCTGGTTTGGCTTGTGGCTTTGAGCTTGCTGCCTTTTAAGGGCAACAAGTTCATTTGACATGCTCTGCAACAGGCCCTTAACTTCACTTAATTCATTGGATGGAACAACAGTTGGCTTCTCAATGACAGGTAGGGGAGCAATTGTGGGAGCGAATGCTTGAATTGGGGGTAGCGGTTCTAGGAAAAGTGGCATATGAGGCCTAGGGGCGATTTTCCCGGCTTGAATTAAGCAATTTTCAGCCGCAATGTCTATGTCATACGCAGCTGGCAGTATGTGTCCCCCCATAGATTGGATCATCATAGCAATGTCACTATTTAATGCTTTTAGATAGCACAAGAAAGCATAGCTGGGGGTCGGCCTTACCAGGATAGGAATTCTATCTCAAGTCTTTTGAAACCGCGTATTGAAGTCCTGCATATACTCGTGCGGAGCTCTCTTTATAGTTGTCAGCTGCTCAGCAAGAGAGAGGCCATCACTTTTTTCCCCAAAATGATCAGTTAAATGAGTGCCCAATTTGTTCCAAGAATGTATGGAATTCACAGGCAAGGTGCCGTACCAGTCAAGAGCTTTTCCTTTCAGAGACAAGGCTAACAGTCTGATGGCAATATTTTCTTCTGTTACATTGTGAATATTGCAAAGGTTGGCAATATTTTTGATATGCTCAACAACTGTAATAGGTCCCACTCCATCAAAAGAAGGCACATTTTTCAGAGCTGTTCTAGGGATCGGATCATAGCGTGGGAGGTTTAAAGGGCTTTCACCATGAAAAGCTGCAAAAGGCAAGGCCATGGCTGGAACAGATTGTATTTGTGGCTGAGCTGGGTTGGTGTTCCTAGCAACAGGTCAAGGAGGATTTATCAGTGGATAAGGGTGAGTTCTTCCAAACCTGAGTCTTTTAGCAGAGTTTAAAGGTAGTTCAACAAACTCAAAGGGGACCCTTCTTGAAGCTAACCTGGTGGTAACTTTTGGCATAGAAGTTAAGTAACTGGTCTTTTAAAAATAAAGAACTGAGCTCTTACCAGTGGAGTCGCCAGATGCTGGAAATCTTTAAAAAATCACTATAGTAGGACCAACATCAATCCTAAAAAACTACTGCATTGAAAAATACAGTCCCACTGGGCGTGCCAAAACTGTTGACGTTGGAAAGTGCACCCAGCGGCAGGAACACGGATTCCTGCCCTCTCCCCGCAACATGGAAACCCCTCTCTCGCCTGTGGGATGGCGAAGCAGGAGAGGAGAGTCTCTAGATATGGGCTAGTTCCCTCTGATGTATCTTGTTTGTTTCAGGTAACGCAAAATATAGGTATATAGGTATACACTTGGGGGGGGTGAAAAGAGAGAGAAAAGCATGAAAACAAACAGCCTACTCTAAAAGAGGTGATACACCAAAAACATGAGTGACCTTCCAGATCCACTCTCAGAATTAGGAGAAATGCAAGTATACTCTACACATCTGGTAGAGGAATCAGGCTGCTAAGACAAAGGGGGAGGCTATAATGGAAAATACGTCACAGAGGTTTACCGAGGTGCTGTGGAATGCATGCTTGCAAGCAACTTACTCTATTCTGTCCTTCTCAAGTATTGCTCTTCTCCTTTCAGCTGCAGAACCGGTCCCTGTTGATAGGTGGTATGTTGGTATTACTTGTGAAAGCATAGAAGATAATGAATAAACACAGATGATACTCAGGGCATACACAGCAAATCAATCCAAGATGGAGGCAAAACTATATTTTTATTGATTCAGGTGGAGAAAATGCAGAGCAGTGCTCTTTACAAAAGTCAGGAAGATCCCTGAAAAATGACTAAGTCCTTGTATTTATAGCAGGAGAGCCAAGAGAAGTCTCATTGAAAAGCGTGAAAACACTATTGATGACATCACAAGTCTGCCAAGACCATGCTTGTTGCCTCATTTTGCGTGCTAGTCTTCTCCTTCGGTGGCTAGGCAGGTTTTTTCTTGTGCACTGCAGGTGAATTTTTCCACCCTTGTAGTGGGCGGCGATTTTTCCGCCCTTTGCATGAACTTCATGTAGGAATACCTGTCGACGTCGGCCGATAATCTGTCGATGGCGATAGTCTCGCCGACGTTGGTTCCCCTAAGCTGCCGACATCGGCAGAATTGTGCTGTGGGTGGCCCTTTCAATTTCCCCACCATCGGGCAGGGTTTTCAATTTTGCCGCCATAGGGCAGGCTTTTTCAATTTGCCACCTTAGGCGGGCTTTTCCAACTTTTGTGCCTGCCTTTGTGCTACCGACGTCGGTAGTTCTGCCGACGTCGGTCTCTATAAGGTGCCGATGACGGCAATATTGCCGACGTCGGCCGATGTCCACGGCCTTTTCGTGTTATGGGCGGTGAATTTGCTGCCCTCTGCATTTTCTTTGTAGGCGGGCTCATTTTACCCACCCTTGTAGTGGGCAGCAATTTTTCCGCCTTCTACATTTTGTCTGCCCTCCTTTTTACCTAAGTGTTGAAACGCTCCATTTTTTCTCTTCTTCTCTCCTTGCGTGAACGTTCAGAGATTCTATCTTTCGCTGCCTATTCTCTGCAACGGCGCTGTCGAAACCTGAAAGTGGACCTTGCACCCTGAAATGACTGGGCTTGCGAAGCAGGTGTAGGAGGTGACCGAGATTTTGCCTGAGGGGCAAAATTGGGTCAACACCACCCATATTATAAAATAATATGTATTAGTCAACACCCACTTGTGGCTAGTACTATAAGGTGGGTTGATTAGGCTTATGAAATCTAAACCCCACTACATAAATGGTTGGTCAACTTAAATTGGATGAAGAGGCAAGGTAGTAAGATTTTGTTTACCATAAAAGAGAGTATAATTTTTACACTTACTTACCAAATCATGGGTGTATTTAAACAAAATAGGCCAAAAGTACCTAACTCTCATAATCTTAGTAGTTATAGTTCTTGGATCAAAGTGACCACTAGCTGGTCCATCATGAATCTTGAGAATATTTTCTTAACCTGATTTGATTCAACACACCTCAATAACACACCTAAGAAGTCCTTACTAAACAACACTCTAATAACAATCACATAAAGAATAAATTTTAATCTATAGTACCTTCTTTTATCTTTATCTAGACCTTGTGGACACTCACCAATTTGAAGAAAATGGATCATATCTTGTGTCTAACTCCTCATTGATGGAGGTTAAACTATCATAGGGTCCTCATGTAGTGATAAAAAAACTTATTTTTGTTATTTTAAATATTAATCAAGATGCTCACATAACCCCTTCCCTTTCACTAGCTTGGTTATCTTGATTTTTACATCATACTCCATCACTTTTGTGATCCAATTAGCCCTTTTTTTCATTCAAATATTTTCTCAAAAGGAAGTATTTGACACTAGGATGAGGTAACAATATGTGAATATTTGTTTTAGATAACATATGCCTAAAATTATTTAGAATTTTAACAACTGAAAGTAATTTCTTCTCAACATAGGTGTATCTTACCTCATACCCTTCCAAACCTTGACTAAAGAAGGCAATAAGCTGCTCCAAGTTTTCTTCATTTGATTTAGTAATCATGGTAGAGATTACCTCTTCATTTCCAAAAGTATACATTTTTAATTCCTTTGATAAATTAGGACTTGCAAGAGTTGGAGCTTGGGAAATGGATTGTTTAATCTCTTCAAAATGCTCCTTCCTTCTTCTTGTCCAAGTTAACACTTCATCCTTCCTTAAAATAGTAGTTAGAGGCTTGACTAAATTATCAAAATGAAGAATTAATCTCCTTATAAAATTAATTTTCTCAATGAAACTTTGCAAACATTTCTTGTGTTTGGGCAAAGCCAATGCTAAGATTGCACTCACCCTTTCAAAAAACACACACTTCTTTGGGTTAAGAGAGATTATAAACTCTCTAAATATCTCAAAAATATTCCTAAGGTGATTAAAGTGATCATTTTCATCCTTATAAAAAACTATGATATCATCAAGATACACCAACACAATGTCATTTATTAGTCCTTGAAAAGCCATATCTATTTCACATTGAAATGTATCTCTAGCATTAGAAAAGATAAAAGGCACTTTCCTATAGGCATATGTACCTCATTTATTAGTAAATATTATCTTATATTGATCAATTTCTTTCACAAAAATTTTATTATACCTTGAATATCCATCAAGGAGAGAAAACCTTTCACTACCTACCACAAGTTGCAAAATTTGCTCCATGGAAGGAAGAGGATAATGCTACTTCAAGGAAACTCTATTCACCATAAAATCAAAACATAGCTTAATTTCCCAATTATTATTCTTAATAAGGACTAAATTTTCCAACCAATTTGAATGCTTAATAGGAAAAATGATTTTGGACTCAATCAACTTAGTAACCTCTTTCTTCATGAGAGGCTCAATCTCAGGATTGATTAGCCTTTGTATTTGCTTGATAGGCTTAGAATTATCATCTATATATATGGAGTTTTGAGGTAAGTTTGGGTCAAATCACTATATTCCCATGCAAAGACATTAGAAAACTCCTTACATAACTCAATGAAAGCATGTTTTTATTCACTAGTACATACCTTCCCAAGTGAAAACAACTTATCTTTGAAGATTTTTACTCTCTTATAGTTTTCTTGATTAGTATACATGATTACATTCTCTTTATTAAACTAATCATCATCATTTAATATACTCTCAAGTGTGACTAAGCCTTTAGGGATCTTGTTTGACTTCAATTATACAATTTGCTCTCCATATTGCTATTGTAGTTTGGATTGATTTTTATAAAAAAAATCAAGCTCCTCTTATAAAAAAAGTTATATTTTTTATCACTTCCAAAAACCTTACAATTAGTGACATTATCATGGATAGAGGGCCTTAAAATCACCTTGAGATGTGGTTGGTTCTTATCTTCTCTTATCCCTTTTGGAACATCAAACTAATCTATAATTATTGCCAGTATATCAACATGTTTGTTGTCTTTTCTTGGGATAAATTGGATGTTGAAATATTGGAAATATTTCAAAATATCCCACACTCTATGCTTATAATACTTAATAAAATATTTCTTAGTCATATTTTGGCCTCTTACTTGATTCACAATCAACTCACTATAACTATACACTTGTAAATCTTTCACACCTCTTTTCCTATCCCATTCAAGGCCATAAATAAGGGCCTCATATTATACCACATTACAAGTATAAAATAATTGAAATATTAAAGTGTAATAGTACATTTTTTTGTATTGGGAAACCAATAGTACTCCACCACCTACCCCAATCTTACTTCTTGATCCATCAAAGAAAAGCTGCCATAAACCATCCATGTCTTCACTTAGCTTCATCAAATTTTGCATGAAAGAGTCCTCCTCAAGAATTTAATAAAATCCAATACCATATTCCTCTATTAATTTTTAAGGTTTATGCTCATAATGTTCATTTCCCCATTCATCTAAATACAAATCAGAAACTCCTTTAAGAGAAGATGTTGGAGATTGATCTATGTGAAGTTCTTCCTCATCAATAATGGCATAATTGACATTTTCCACTTTAGGCATGTAAGATTCTAAGTTATTTTGATGGATAGGATCTGATTAAATCTTCACCTTAGTACCATAATTTGTCCTAAAAACCATATAGGACCAATTAGCATTCAAGTATCCACCTATCTTAGTTGTAAATTCTCTTAACAAACAAAGAGCAAAGTATAGAGGTAAATTTTCCACAACCACATCATGAGGAATGGAAAAAGTGGAAAAATAATTTAAAATAAGATTAAAATCCTTGAATACTCCTAAGGTCTTTGATGGTGATCTATCCAATTGTAAAACTCTTTTAGCCATTGGTTCATACTTGAGGCCTAGTTTATCCGTTATACACTTATGCATAACTAAAGTATTAACCCCACATATATGATGTAATTATGAACTAAGAATTCACCAATAATCAAATATAGGTAAAAAGGAGGAGTCTTATCATTCTTATTCACTTATTCATCAATGGGCTAAGTTCCATTTACCAAGACACCATTATCATTCCTAGCTAATCCAACTTGCTTATCAAGTCCTTGCAATTCCTTTTGAAACATGTAATTTTGTATAGGTATTATTAATGAATCCCATAATTAAATATTCATTTTAAACTTCATCATTTTATCCAAAACATTGATATAATGATTTATCACCTTGAAAGGCTATTTGGAAGCACTAGTACCTTGTGGTGTAACTTGTGAAGGTGGATGTGTAGGAGTTAGCCTTACATTATAAAACTTCTCATTTTATTACACTTTAGGGACTGATCTATACCCGCCCACCATTGGATATGATATAGGAGTCAAAATAGGTCCTTGATTATCCCATTGTGTCTCTTCAACAACCCTCTTCTTAGACCTAGTGTTAGAGGACATATTAACATCCACATTGCTTGAATTCCCCAAATGATTGACGACATGAAACACTCCCTCAAAATGATTTAAAAGATTAGAATAAGATTATTTTTGTCTACTCTCCATTCAAATTTTCATTCCACCTTGCATTTTCACCTCAAACGTGGAAACTTGAGATGCTTGATTACGTTGCATTATTATGTCTTGACTAGGCATTTCATTGGCATATGCAACTTGGCCTTGATTTTGGTCATAGGGAAGATAACATGGTTTTTATTTAAAAAATTTGTTTTGAGTACACACAAGAGATTTATAATATGAGGGAGAATTATGATTGTAACTTTGGTAAGGTCTAGCTTGAATGATTTGACCTTGTTCTAGATTATTACCTTAAAAAGGAGGCCTATTTATTTGCCCAAACTGATTGTAGGACTGGTATGGCCTATAACTTTGAGGTCGTTTCATTTTAATGGAAACCAATTAATTATTAACACTTTGGATCAAATTTTTGACTTCATGGATCTCATTTGTGTTGGTAGTGATAGAGTTTTCTTGACTAGGCAAAGGAGCCAAGGTAGGTAATGCAACTAGACTAGGAGGTTGTAAATCAATGAACAATCACATTGGTGGTCTAAGAGAAATATTCCTCACTTGAAAAAGATAATTCTCAACATTAATGGTTATATTATAGGTATAATGTGGTGTATTACCACCTATGGATTGAATCATCATGGATACATCACTATTTAATGCTTTTAGATAGTACAAGAATGCATAGTTCGGAGTGTGTCTCACAAGGGTTGGGATCCTATCCAATTTTTTTTAAAATTTAGTGATAAAATATTATATATAATATTTTAGTGTCCTATTGATAGTATTCAATTGATTAGATAGTGATATATGATCACTCTTCTCTCCAAACCTCTTAGTCAATAGATCTCCTAGTTTATCCCATGAACCAATAAAACTTTTAGGTAGAGTCCCATACCAATCTAAGGCCTTCCCTTTGAAATAAAATGCTAATAACCTAATAGACACATTATATTAGGTGATATTATGGATATTTAAAAAAAGTTATATGTTTCTAAAGTGTTTAATGGCAGTAATAAGACCTTCTCCACTAAAAGATGGAACACTCTTAAGGCTTGCTCCTAGAATTTGGTCATATTGGGCAAGATTCAAA
The DNA here is from genome assembly GCA_037957365.1 of Torreya grandis. Classification (NCBI taxonomy): domain Eukaryota; kingdom Viridiplantae; phylum Streptophyta; class Pinopsida; order Cupressales; family Taxaceae; genus Torreya; species Torreya grandis. The sequence goes on along the minus strand of JARHVA010006472.1, from coordinate 231,069 downwards.
GGAGATGATCTAGTGAAAGGTACAAAAGGTTATTTTATAGCCATATTGTAATATGTACCATGAGTATTATAGTTTGAACCCAATAGAAACTTGGACTTCTTGAATACTAACTCTCTTGAATAAGGATGAGTATTCACAAGCCTAAACCTTTTGACATAATACAAAGGCAATTGTACAAACTCAAAGGGTATACCTTTAGTACCAGACCTAGTGGTCACCTTTAGCATGAAAATTAGGGACTAATCAGAAACCAAAGTGTTGAAAACTTTAGTGGAGTTTCTAGGTACTGAATATAGATGTTCTTGTAGATGTTATGCCAAAACCAATACCAATCTTAGACAATCTCTTAGGTCTTATAATCCCACCGAGCATGAAAAACATATTATCACTTGGATTTGTACCCATTGAGGATATTACTATATATCCTTATCCAAGTGGAAAATGGAAACATCTCTCTTGTTGTGGGTAATTTTTTGATAAGATAAATCTCTATAAGGGATAGTTCCCTTGATGCACTCTTTGAAGTACTTTCTTGCCTATCAACTTTGGATGAAAAGGGTTAAAAAAATAATTAAGAAAGATAAAAAAGGTGATGCACAAATATTTGATTTCCTATTATTTACTAAACTTATACTACTTAGAGAAAAACAAATCTTCTCTTACACAAAACTCAGAACACAAGACAGATTGTTACATCAGTGTTTCAGAAGCTAGGTTCAAGAAGGTATTTTGATACTTAAGATGGAAATGAATGATTATTTGAGAAAAAAAAATAATTAACCACTTATAATACACTTATAAACTTGAAATATAATACTAAAAAATACCTATAATAATTACTCTTTTACGCACTTGGTGGATAATCAAGGATAACATGCTAGAAAAGATCATCTTCTACTAGATAAGACCAACAAGATTGAAACAAAATTAAATTATATATCATGTAAGTAGGAAATTTAACTTTTTTAATTTATTCAATATACATTAAAGTATAAAATTGGCTAGGGTTTCACCATCAACCAAAAAAGGTTTCTAAAAAGTGCCAAAAGAGTCAATATTTATAGCCTTTGAGAGAAGAGCAAGACAAGGGAAGTCAAAAGGTCACTTGGACACTTTTACATATGATAAAAGGAGTTAAAATTACATGATAAATATATATGTAATTAACCATGCAATTTTAATGGGACCAAGTGTCCACTATAAGTCATGAAACTTATGAAAAGTGGCATAAAACTCCCAGTCTTGGCTCAAAAAATTACCTTCATAATTTGAACCTATTTGAACATCCCAAAACTAACTATAGATAGGTATAATTATTATAATTAGAGGGAAGGACTTCATGCATGCCTCTCCATGCATTATTTGTGTTCCTACTCATCTAGAAACTCTTGAAAAGAAGCCATCACTATTTGTAATCTAAAAAAAACCCTTTTTCAGTCACCCCTCATACTTAGCCTCAAAATTGGCTTTAGTTTTCCATGAAATTTTTTTGGATGGAGTTAATGAATCCTTTCAAGACCCTCCATTTCCTTAGAGTAATCAGGAATACTTTAAAAAGTCTCACACTTAGAGTTTTCACCCTACTCACCCTTGCACTGACCTTCTAGATTCCATTCTTGGCAGAGGTCTTGTCTATGTTAGAGGTCACAACATTCACCTTATTATATGACTTTAAGAATTATTAAAATATGTCATAAGGGATATATAAAAACCCCCTAGAGATATATTATTATATTTTAGGGAAAGCTTCCCTAAACTCAATTTTTTAACTCCTCAACATGGTTGCACACTTCTTTTGCTCATTTGACACTTTGTATGGGTTTGTCAAGGCTTGATTATTATACCAAAACCTTAATTATATGTCAAGTTGTTTCATACTCTCCATAAAATCATTTTATTACCCTACTCAACCACCTATAGGTGGATTTTTGGTACATAAATAGTGATTGAAATATGATTAATATGAAACTATCCATGCATATGAACTTTGTATGATTTTATCAAGTATATTAATGCACCTATAGTAACACTAAGAGGTTATAACATAGTCATATTCCCACACTTCATTAGTACATCATCAAGTACCACGTAGGTATGCATTAGGCATGTTATACAAGTAGGTCATGAAATTAGACAAAAACATGCTAGTGAATAGCTTCAAAACCACTAAAATTCATTTATAAACCTTAAATTACATGATGTACATTATTTTAAATCTTGAAAATAGTTATAAACTATCTTTTCCAACATGAAAATCCCCTATATATACATGGAGAAGAGCAATCAGGGGCATATCAAGACTATTTTAGCATGGTGGATGAGCTTATGACTACACTTGCACCTTTTCCAAGTATCCAAATATACTTATTAAAACTCATAATTTCTTATACAACTAAATAATTATAATTACAACTCCATGGACAAGTTGAAAAATCTTATATAGGTGACTACAAGTGAAGTTAAGCATAAAGTTGACTATAGAGAAAGACAAGGTTACAAGCTACCCAAAAGATGACATGGTGAAACTAGAACATGGAAGTAGGAATTGATATGACCCTAAGACCTATTTAACACTATTTTACAACTACATGAGACCCTTATAGGGGAATAACACTTAGTAAACAGGAAAAAATTTAGCTGAGATTACATATGGTAACACACTCCTATAACATGGACTAATTTTATAATATAAACATTATGAAACATTAAAATAGTAATATATATCATTTTATTAGGTATCCATCATCCCATATAGTCAACATCACCAATTGGTTTGTATGAATTTGACCAAAATTTAGAAAAACCTACAAGGTGCATGAAATAACTACCAAAAATATATAGGCAACTTCATGAGGATGGTTAATGAAACAAAAGACACTATTATTATAAATATTTATATGTAATTTAATTTATTTGAGTGTAATAAAATATCCCAAAATCATTTGTCTTTAAACCTCTTCAGCTATTCATACTGAGCAAAAACTTGAAGGTCACTTTTGTATGCCTAGAAAACCAAGAAAGAGAAGAATGGTTTTGGATTTAAAATGATAGTTCTAGATCATTTAAAACATGTAAATAAGTATGGGTAAACTAAATATTCATTTTATAATCATTTCCCACATGGCACACTTCCTCATGGGTTGTACAAGTGCCATTTTCTTCTCCTTTCTCAAGAAAACTTCATTTTTTTCTGAACAACCTGCCACTTTTCATTTATGTCAGTTGGTTAAGAATAAAGTTGACACATGGGGTATGAAATCACATTTTTTAATCTTCACACTTCCCAATAAATTCATATAACTCATTAAATACACCCTTTTTAACCTTAAAATAACCCAAAATTACTAAAAAGACTATAATAACTAGGGACCAAGGCTAGTATAACATCAAACCTATAAAACACTTTGTGACATAATGTTTGGCCCCCTAGAACACCTAAAGGTCATTTTTTTACTTATGTGTGCCCTAATTGGACCTAAAATTAAAATTTGGTCAATAGTAGTTATGGAATGGTCCTAGCGTAAAATTCCTAGTATTAGTTTTAGGGTTAAGGGCCTAAGCTTTATGAATGATTGTTAAGAGTAGAAGGCAATCTAAACCCTCCAAAAACCCTAACAAAGGCCTGATATTAAATATACTATTGAAAATAGCTTGAAATTAATTGGATGACCTAGTTTTATTATTGCATAATGTAGAAGACTCTCCCAAGTACCTCTAGGTGGCATTGGTTATATAGATAATTAAGTAGATCCTACAAGAAAACCATTATTTATTAGAATTTTGATATAGTAAGTAGGTTTGATCAGGTCAAATTATTTAAGTGGATGAATTTTTAATATTTAATATTATATATTATTCTCATGGTGTTTTCTAATCAAGTTATAGACTTTAAATATGTCGAACCAGTCATGGAAGTTGACATATCACTAAAAAGGTCTAGTGAGAAAGATAATGAGAAAATAGGCATAAATGAGAATGAGATTAGGGATAGGTTGTAGTGGATTGAGTATGGATCCAAATTAATGGGTTCATTTTTCAAGACATATATCACCTTTTTTCCTTGAAAATAATATTTTGAGATGCTCATATACAAGAAAAAAGTTGTTCTCAAAGTGATCTATCTAACACAGTGAGGTCTCTATAGGGTAAAGGATTGAGATTGGTCTATAAGACAAATATTGATATTTAAATTTGTAATATATTAATTTAAATATTTTATAAGGGTTATAAATTATCATATAAATCCATTCAAAGTTCATAAAAGTGTTCACACATGTGTTCTAAGTCTTGATTTCCATGATTATATTTTTAGAGCTACAGATAATTTTTTATGTGTGAGTGAGAATGATTTTATTGAGTTTTTTTACATATATATAAAGAATAAAATTATCATGAATTTATTATATATGTATAATATGTTCATTTTAATACATTTTTTTACATGATAAACTCCTATAAAGGTGTGATTTTGAAGCATGTGTGGAGTTTTGAGTGAGCATATGAAGATGATTAGTTTGAAGGTCTTTTGCCCAATGTATTCAAACATAATGGAATTTTTAATGACCCTAAGGTAATGGAGGTTATATCCATGTGATTTTTTGTTTGGGATATGTGTCAAATTTTAGCGTATTCTCCATATCTTTAAGACAAACTTTTTGGTAGTAAAAAGGCCTAATTGTGAGTAAACTTAATGGTGTGGATCAAGGAGTGAAATAGGAAAAATGGTATTAGGAACATAAGGTGATATTATAAATGGTATAATTGAATCATGTTCAAAGTGTTTCATCCATTTTATGAGGATAAAAATGTTCCAATATGGTCACGGTGTAATGTGTGCCTTGAGAAGGCCTAATTACATTAGGTCTTTATTAGGTATAATAGTGGTTTTGGTCCTTATAGGCAATGACCTACTTATGTAATGGTTTTTTAACTAATGAAACATGTTTTTTTTTTTATTCCAAGGGTTATAAATGTATTTATAGGTTTATTTATGACCAAGTTGGGTGAGAGCAAGAGTCAAGTATAAAAAGAAGGTCTAATAGGCCTAATTTGACTAGTTAGAATATTAAGGATATGATATATGAGTGTATGACATAGAAGTTTGAAAAATAGTTAGAGTGGTTGAATATAATTATATATGTGTGATTAATATGTCATTAAGAAATAATATTGATTATACATATGATTATTAATGTCATTTTACTTAATTCTACCAAGAAGTGGGCTAGCTGAGTGAAGAGGCCTAATAGGCTATTTGAGAAAGATAGAAAAGTGAGAAGATAAAAATAAGGTGTTAATAATAAATTGAGTGATAAAAATGTTTCCAAATGTTATTATAGGTTATAGGTATCTAATTTGGTTCTAAGTTACTTAGGGGTTTGTGCCTTCTTGTAAGTTTATGCTTGATAAAGGACTAATTGAGTTGGTACTTGACTAGTGAGGGGTTGATGATCCTTCTGGGGTGGGTGCCTCACTAAATTTTGATTAATTAATTAATTATATGAATTTATTACAAGATATTTTTCAATTTTTTTATCCCCCATGGTGGTTTCCCACATAGATCTTGTGTACATGTGTTATGTTTCTACTTCATGCTCATATGAATGGTTGACTATGTATTGCTACAATTCTATATTTGTTTGAATGATTCATGAATGTTATATTAAATTTAAACTATAATTTGTAAACTTATTCACCCCCCCCCCCATCTCATTGGTTGTGCTTCCAATAATTGGTAATAGAGAAAGGTCCCTTATGCAGGCCTCACAATCTAAGGTAGATCTTTGGAGCATAGGTATGGATGTTGATCATGAAAGTGTTTATTATGATTTAAATTATTATCTATCCATAATCATTTAAATACCTTGTTAATTTTATTCAAAATATAATAATAATAATAATAATAATAATAATAATAATAATAATAATAATAATAATAATAATAATATGGAATAATATGGAATAATTCACCCAACTTAGAATTAAAGTAAAGACTTTAGAGGAACAAGTTGAACAAGATGTAACAAGATAAAGACATCAAAAATTTGTGGAGAGTATTGGAAAACTTAATAATATTTTAAATATTCAAAGGTCCTTTCATGATATGATAGGTCTTGGCTTTAAATAATAAAAAAAGGATTTTAAGGAGAGTTAGTTTACAAAATTCAATGATCTGTCAAGGAGTGATAAATCTGGTAGAATAAATAACTATGCAAAAGCTATCAAGTTTAAAGTCAATCATCCACAATCCAAGAAGAGTTTTATTCCATCAAATGATATCAAAGGTAGTGTTGTATCATCCAATGATCATAAAAATACAAATAAGGTTCAATAATAAAAGTATGGCGATTATTTCATTGGTTATTATTTATCTTGTGGTTAATTTAGATATAGAGTTGTTGACTATAGATAGAGAAGTAGAATTATGTGTTATAACTAAAACCAAATAGGACATATTGAAAGAGAGTGTACGATAAGATATATAAGGAAAACCAATCATGTTAAGAATACATTTAGTCATGATAATAAATAATGGATCAAGAAAGTAGACCCTACGGGTATGATGAAAGAGAAGTAGGAATCTAGAGGAGAAGAATCTATGATAGCCCAAATTGCCTTTCATACTCAGAATGAAGATTTGAAGTGGTACATAAACAATGGTTGTTCAAGTCACATAATAAGATATAAGAGCAAATTCATCACTTTGAATAATAATTCCATAGGTTTAATAAGGCTTGGAGATAACACATATACTAATGTATTTGGCAAAGGTGATTTAAGCTTAGACAATGGAAGACCAAGATAGAAAATGTATTGTATGCAGATGGATTGAAACACCACTTGTTGAGTGTAATAAAAATGTGAACCCAAAGCTAGACCCTAACTTTTCATGATAAAGGATGTGAGATAATGAGAGCAAAATCAAGGAGGTCAATTTCCCAAGCCAAAAGAATTGAGAATAATCTATACGTATTGAATAAGATCATAAAAGAGAAGTGTTTTATGATAAAGGTAGATGAAATTTGTGTTGGTAATATTGTCATTGATGTCAAAGGTTTAGTATTAATGGTGATAAAGGCCCCATTGCATTTAATTTTGTTTGTAATAAATATATCTTTGCTAATATGAGTTAATATTTATTTAATATTAACGAATATATTTTTGGTTGCATATGAGACAAAAGAAGGACCCATGGAGAAGTTGAAGAGCCATGGGGTAAAGAAAAAAGAAATATGGGATGCATTTTCCCATGAAGAGTCATCTTGGGGAATACCAAGAGTCACCAAGTGAAGACAAAAGAGTAAGGGCACAATTTCTCATGAAGGGACACTTTGAGGAATATGCAAAGTCACAAAAGATAAGGACAAAAGTGGGAAGGACGTTTTTGGTCATGAAGGGTCACCACATGACTTTTCAAAGGCTTGAATATGAAGGGTCATCCAAGATTGGTGCCATTTTCCATGAGGATTGAAGGGTCACAAAGGGGGAAGGCCAAAGGTCATTTGGAAAGCTATAAATAAAGGCTTGAGAAGCCATTTTGTAAAATGAGAGAGAGAGGTTGATTTGATATTGTAATATCTAGCTTAGAAGAGCAATTGTGAGAGATGAATATGATTTTTATTTGTTATATCTAGCTTAGAAGAGCAAAGGTGAGAGAGAGGAAGGAGATTTTGTATTGATCTATCATTTTTTGAGATAGCAACATTGACAGATAGGTGTGTGGTATACACAAAGGGGTTGGTGCTCCTGTGGGTTGGTGCTCACAAATTGTTGTTGGGTTGGTGCTTGGCAAAGGGGTTGGTGATCTTATGGGTTGGTGCTCATGAATAGTAGCTAGGTTGGTGCTTGGCAAAGAGGTTTGAAGCCCTTGTGGGTTGGTGCTCATGAATTGCAGCTGAGGTTGGTACTCGGCAAAGGGGTATGGTGCTCCTGTGGGTTTGTTCTCACGAATATACTTGAGATTGTTCTCCATGGTTTTTCCCACATTGGGTTTCCACGTTATATCTGGTGTCTCTCTCTATCTTGTGTGATGTTTATTGTTTGATTTTTATTGCATATCTCGAATGTTTGATTAAGTGGAATTTAGTTAAAGGAAATTTTTATAAGATATATGTTATACTGATTCACCCCCCCTCTCAGTATATCCCATGCTTAACAATTGGTATCAGAGTAGGTTCCTTTAGAAAGGGTTTAACAACTTGAAGTTAGATCAAAGAAAAGCATAAGATGGCCAAGCAGCTAAAGAAGGAGAATCAAGAGTTGAAATCTATGGTTGAGGCTCTTAAGGAAAAGGTGCGTATCTTGGATTCTAAGTTGGCTATAGAAGTAAAAGAAAATAAGATATTTATTCAGGATCTTAAGAATCAATTAGAGGTTGTAAATTCAATTTTAACAATAAAAGAAGAAGAGTGTAATCAGTTGAAGGTTGAGTTAGGTTATTTAAAGGATAATCATGAGAAGCTTATAATCAAGGTTGAGAAAGATCATGAAATATCAGTCCAAAGAAAGAAGGATGCAAGTTTTGAAGGCAAATCAAAGAAGTCGATTAGGCAACCCAATGATTTTAAGTTTTCAAATTCTTTTCATGGCCGTTGTTTTATTTGTCACCATGTTGGTCATAGGGAAAGAGACTGTATGAGGAGAAGCAATCAATCAAAGGGAGATCTCAGTCACATTCAAGGAAAAGGTATGAGAAATATTGTTTGCTTTTTTTGTCATGATGTTGGACATATTGCTAAATTATGTCAAAATAAAGTAAAGAGATATTCAAGGTATGTCAAAGGATATAGAGCCCCTAGAAAATATGAGAAAATACAAATTTAGGTTTGGAGACCTAAAATAGTAAAGGTTGATCAAGTTGAGTTTAAGAGTGAGAATGAATTATTTGCTATAGTTGAAAAAGAATGAGATAAGAAGGATTGTGTAGAATCTCTTGTTACATTTGAGCATGAGCTTTGTCAAGATAAGATAGTTGCAAAAGCTGAGAAAAAGAAAAACATCATAAATGATAAGGTTAGTAAGTCAAAAAGGTTAGACATGGTTAAACGGATTCTTAAAAAAAAAACACAAGAAGATCAAGGAAGAAATAGAGGAGATGTGGGAATCTCTTGAGATTTATTTCTAGAACCTTTTTTATGGGGCTGTCTCTTCTAGGCTTCAAGGAGACACTTTTAAGAAAAATGAAGCATGGTGCATGATATTGGGTCTTGGCTATGTTGCATGACAAGTAGGTGAGTTGGAAAATTAATTTGTATATCTTTTGAGGGAATATATTTTTGAAGAAAAATTTTTCATCAGTATTATGGTTTGAGGCTATTAGAATGATTCTTGCATATGCAGTGTTTTAAAGTGTTTCAAATGATTATGGTCATAAAATATTAGAATGTTAAAAAAGAGATAATGGTTTTAGAAAGAAGGAAAAGGATACTCATGTAGATTCAATGAAGAAGGATCAGAGTTTCAAAGTTCCATTCATTAGGAAGAAGGTTCAAAAATGTTCATGGTAGAAGAAACAACCTAAAGATTCTATGTTGGTGCAAACAGCTTTGCATGTAAGAAATAAAGATCAGCCATGGTTTGTTGATAGCAAATTTTTGAGGCATATGACAGGAGATAAGAATAAATAAGATCAATGGTGGCATAGTGAAATTCAAAGATAAAACCACTACCAGGATAGCCAAAAAAGATTTCTCAAAGATCGGTGAGAGGAGTTGGGAGTAATTTCTATTACTTCCTACCATTAATGTTCAACATTAGTTGAGGGGGAGCTAAGTGTTAGCTCTAGGTAGGCCCTTTGCCATTGATGTCAAAGGGGGAGAATAATAGGTATAGGTGCAGGTGCAGAAAATAGGTACAAGGAACATGTATAGGTTGCTACAGTAAGGGGGAGTTACTATATGTTTTCAAATGACAAGATGTGCAAGTGACAGGATGTGGCAGTTTCAGGATTGAGGTTGCCATCAATGACAAAGGGGGAGATTTTTGTAAATATTGTCATTGATGTCAAAGGTTTAGTATTATTGGTGATAAAGGCCCCATTTCATTTAATGTTGTTTTTAATAAATATATCTTGGCTAATATGAGTTAATATTTATTTAATATTAACGAATATATTTTTGGTTGCATATGAGATAAAAGAAGGGCCCATGGAGAAGTCGAAGAGCCATGGGGTAAAGACAAAAGTAGGATGGGATGCATTTTTCCATGAAGATTCATCTTGGGGAATACCAAGAGTCACCAAGTAAAGACAAAAGAGTAAGGGTGCAATTTCTCATGAAGGGACACTTTGAGGAATACGAAAAGTCACAAAAGATAAGGACAAAAGTGGGAAGGACGTTTTTAGTCATGAAGGGTCATCCAAGATTGGTGCCATTTTCCATGAGGATTGAAGGGTCACAAAGGGGGAAGGCCAAAGGTCATTTGGAAAGCTATAAATAAAGGCTTGAGAAGCCATTTTGTAAAATGAGAGAGAGAGAGGTTGATTTGATATTGTAATATCTAGCTTAGAAAAGCAATTGTGAGAGATAAATATGATTTGTATTCATTATATCTAGCTTAGAAGAGTAAAGGTGAGAGAGAGGAAGGAGATGTTGTATTGATCTATCATTTGTTGAGATAGCAACATTGAGAGATAGGTGTGTGGTATACACAAAGGGGTTGGTGCTCCTGTGGGTTGGTGCTCATGAATTGTTGTTGGGTTGGTGCTTGGAAAAGGGGTTGGTGCTCCTATGGGTTGGTGCTCATGAATATTAGCTAGGTTGGTGCTCGGAAAAGGGGTTTGAAGTTCATGTGGGTTGGTGCTCATGAATTGTAGCTGAGGTTGGTACTCAACAAAGGGGTATGGTGCTCTTGTGGGTTTGTTCTCATGAATATACTTGAGATTGTTCTTCGTGGTTTTTCCCACATTGGGTTTCCATGTTATATCTAGTGTCTCTCTCTATCTTGTGTGATGTTTATTGTTTGAGTTTTATTACATATCTTGAATGTTTGATTAAGTGGAATTTGGTTAAAGGAAAGTTTTATAGGATATATGATATACTGATTCACCCCCCCCCTCTTATTATATCCCATGCTTAACAATTTGGCTATGACATAGGAGGTTAGGTGATATTAAATTTGGAAATATAATCAATATCAGATCTAAGGGATCTATGAAGAACATGCCCAGAAATTAAAAACCTTCATATGCTCTATGTAAGGCATGGTGACATGGTAAGCAGAATAGGAAAATATTCAAGTCTAAATAATACACTAGTATTAGACCTTTAGAATTGATTCATAATGATTTATGTGGTCTTACAAGGATTCAAAGCATTCAAGATGAAAGATACTTCATGTTGTTTATAAATGACTTCAAAAGAATGATTTGGGTAGCATTCTTGAAATATTAGTTAGAAACTCTAGGTAAGTTCAAAATTTTCAAGGCTTTGGTTGAAAATGAGATGAATGTGAAAATCAAGTGTCTTAGGTTTGACAAAGGCAAATATTTTTTGGCCAAATGCATTTGATTATTATTTTTAGTTAAATGGAATAAGAAGACAATTCTCAGTGGTTATAGCACCTAAACAAAATGGGGTGGTTGAAAGAAAGAATAAAATGGTTCAAGAAATGGAAAGGACCATGATGAATGAGTCAAAGTTATCTTGTGGCTACCGGAGGGAAGATATTTGTATTTTAATTTACACTTTGAATAAAGGACATATTAATATCAATGGTGATAAGAATCCATATGAATTGTGGAATGGCAAACCTACAAGTGTTGAACATTTTAAGGTATTTGGGATTAAATGTTATATCAAGAGAGATGAGAAGGACTTAGGTAACTTTGACTCAAGGTCTAATGAAGGTATTTTCTTGGGATATTCATCAGTTAGTGTTACCTAGATATGGTACAAGATGTTAAAAAAGATAATGGAGAGCACAAATGTGGAGGTTGATGAGATAAATAAATCATATTTTTGGTTAAAGAATGATGAAGGAGCAATAGAGATAGATGAGGATGAAGAAGAAATTGATGAGAGAAAGGACTCAAAAGGTTCTTCTAGGTAGATTCAAGAGTATCATCTTGAATCTAAAATCATTGTCAATAAAAGTGAAGGTATACAAATAATAAGAAGAATAGTGAGTGATGTTAATCAATAGAATGTATACAAAAATATTTACAAACATTTATCACTTATTGACACTTTGTATCTTGTAGGAACCTATCAAGTCTCAATCTCTCTGAGTGCATGTTGTAAAGGATATAAGGAGAAAGGGGTGGGAAGACCATTGGTGCTTCATAAGATTGTTGTCCATTTTTCCACTTATCATTTACATAATTGTGTCATAAAAACCATTTACCCTAAGCTTATTCTTCTCTATTGTACTCATTCCAAACATTTGTCACATCTTTATCCTCCTTCTTGCCTTGACTCCATTTCACCAATTAATTGTACTAAGTCAACCAGGTCGACCCTTTATAGTTTTTAACCTCTGATTACTATATAGGGTTGATAAGATTGACCCTCTACTATTTAGGAGTATTTTTCACTTAGATTTTTTTGATCCCTTCGACTGATCTAGCTTAGGACCTAGTGATTTATATCCTAAAAACATACAAGGTCGACTAGGTCAACCCTGTACAACCAACATATTCAAAAGTATTTACAAAAATATCTACCTATATATACAAGTTCATTTCCAACCATTTGAGAAGAGAGAAGCAAAGAAGAATAAGTGAGAATGAACATATGCTTATTGACCTTTCTACTTGAGGAATAAAGCCTAGGGTTCCATACTTTCTTTAAAGATACGGATCTTGTCTTGTGAAGAAGTCTTTTAAATGCATAGATAGGTTTTGTAGCCTAAAAATGATTTGTCTTTGGTATCCTTATATACCATAATAATCTCTTGTGAATTACCTTGGCCAAGGGAGAGATTGAGGCTTAGTGGGTTCATTTTCAAGGTAAAAATTCCTAACTTTATTTCTCATTTGTAAGAGTAGATAGATAATGCAATTATGTTTTTTTCCCATATATATATATATATATATATATATATGTATATATATATATATATATATATATATATATATATATATGTATATATATATATATGTATATATATATATATGTATATATATATGTATATATATATATATATGTATATATATATATATGTATATATATATATATGTATGTATATATATATATATATATATATATATATATATATGTGTGTGTGTGTGTGTGTGTATATATATATATGTATATATATATATATATATGTATATATATATATATATATATATATATATATATATATATATATATATTTATGTGAGTATATGTATACTATGTATGCTTAGTTTAGTTTTTTTTATTTATAACCCCCACTTTGTGCCACAAGCTTTGTTGTGAACTAGATTAGATTTACTTTATTATTTATTAGAATAGATTGAATATCAAACCTAGGACTCTTTTAGGGTTATTGAATTATTTTGTTAGACTATAGTCTTTTTAAACCTTCCTAGCATGGTGTATTGAGACAAGTGATTCACTAATAAAGTTAGTGGATCCCCATATTGGTCATGCTCTTGCTTAACAAATGTATTACCAATCAAAAGTATAGGTATGCTCTATCTTCTTTGAGCTAGGATTGATTTATTAAAATGATACATTTCTAATTGCATACATTCTATTGAACCTGACATGAACTAACCCTTACAAGATTTTTTCACTTTATTTCCTTTTTTTATCATATATTTGTCATATTGGATCAATTATTTTGACCTAGTTCTAATCTTTGTGCATAGGATTTTAGGTACAGGCTAATAGATCAACCCAATAGACCAAGTATAGATTTATAAAATCTTAGACATTTAGTCTAGACTATTAGGTTGACTCAGCCAACCATGTACATTCTAGGCACTCAACAATAGGTTATTACACAACTTTATCAACCTAGTTGACCTAGTTAGCAAGTTTTACAAGAATATATCAAGGTTCTTAGACAATAATATTCATTACTTACATCTTTTATCCACTAAATTTCCTTTATATCTCTTTGTTTCTTCCTTTATATTCTTTCCTTTCATATCTTGTAGTCTTCAAAACTGCCCTTGTACAGTATAGTCAACTGGATCGACCCTCTTAACCCAATTTTGTGTGTTGTGTGATATCTAGATAACTAGGTCAAATCTAACAACCCTATGCATTTTCAGACTTGTTTCCAAAGTACAGGCTTGACCTTGTTAACCTTGCTCTATATTTTTTGCATACACTATTGATTATATCAACAATCTACCTTGTTTCAAAGTTGGAATTAACCTTATATGCTATTAATTAGATACACACTTTATTTTCATATTTTTTGTATGCTTATAATACATCACATAGTCTAACTAATAGGTTTTCAATTAACCATTTAGTTTCACTATTTATATTTTATAAACTCATGACCAAATCAAAAAATCTAAAAAAGCATTTTAACATTTGTCTACCCAAGTCCAACCTACATGGATTTCATCACCAAGGGGGAAGTCAGCTTGATGTTTTGGTTAATTATAGATCATGTTTAATGGTATATTCTAGCTAAACACCTGATACCCTTATCATTTTGGTGTGTTAAGTGAGGGGATAAGCCCTAATACCAAGCCTTTATCATTACCACTACAGATCCATTTGAGATCAAACTACCTGAAACCATCCTTAGATTGTTTTCTAGTTATTTACTTATAACCAACTTCCCATCACATTTAATATCATATTCTAATAATCTAATAAACATTCAGGTTGACCAATTAGTTAGCGATTTACTTTCCACTTTGATTTCTTACTCCTTGCTCAATTGTATTCTATATTGCAAAAGCTTACATTAGCCAACATTGGTGCAAGGTTTTATGCTATTTGATTCAATTAGATTAGACAACATTGATCCAATTAACTATTTATTTACCTTTAGTTCTTAAATTTATATATTACTTGTAAAAATTATCTTGTTTTATTTCACAAACTATTACAAGCTTCTGAATCTTCCCTATCTACTGTACTAGGTCAACCTAGTTGACCCTATACCTTTTTTAGCCTCTCTTCACTATAATGGATTGACCCAATCGACCCTATACTTTTCGTAGGCCATGTTTATTCTTTTTCTAGCCTTTATTTACTATGTTGGATGGACCTAGTCGACCTTTTACTATTTATAAATCCTATTTTTTATGATAGGTTGACCCAATTGATCATGTACTATTTTTGTCACTTATTATTTTCTTATTTTCTCATCTCTTCCTTTCCCTTCATCAAGGACTTTTTACTTGATGAAAACATTGGGTTACAATAAACAAATCCTCATAGGGTCTCCCATATGCAGAGTAGGGTTCCTCTCTTAGATGCTAGTAATGTTCAAATTTCCACTTGCATAATGAACTATGGGACCCCTCTTAATACCTATCCATCATGTAATCCTCTCTTATCATTAGAGGACTAACTCGAGTTAATGTATACTCCCAAAATTCTCTTCTTTATCTCTAAATTTCCTCAACATCAAGGAAAGGATCCTTTTACCATTTACAACCTTATGATTAGTGTTTAATCTATAGATCCTCCTTCACCTACCCCTACATTCTCAACTAAATTTGGGGGTACAACTTTATTTGATTCTTATCCTCTTCCTTCGATTATGACCCCTTATTATACCATGACCTCTTCTTCTCTAACTTCTACTTCCATGCTCAGTATCTCAACTAACATGGTAGGTTTTACATCTAGTGGTCCTCATATAAGATCCACTATCCTTAATCCTTCCACTAGTAATTTATTTACTACCCAAGGTAATCATGTTTCTATTGCTTCTTCCTCTCATCCTTTCACTATTCCATCTTTTGATACACAAGCAAAATTTTCCACTAGTGCCTCACACTCTCATAGTTCTCACTAAGCTCCTATCAACACCAATAGTGATACCTAATCCACTAATACCAACACTAATCCTTCTAATAATACTAATAGAACAAATCAAATCTTGTTACAAACTCTCAAACAAATTAATACCTTTCAAGCTCATAACACAAATCAAATGATGAAAATTCAAAACCACCTTCTTCATCTTCAATCTCATCCTAAACTAATGGCTTGGGGTACACATAACCAAAATGCCCCCCCTCCTCTTATTTGAGATTATAAAGGCAATCTCATTCATCAACCTCCTTCAGTCAACAAAACCATTAAGCATCTCCAAAATGAACCTCTCACTACTCAGATTGCTAACATTGACATAGGAGGTATCACTCCTATAATTTCTTATAATGGATCAACCAATCCTACCCTTCATCTTAAAACATTTGAAAAATTTTATAAGGATTGGGTCAAATTAAACACCTTTACTAATACCAAGCTCCTAGACAAAACCCTCATTGGTGATGCCTTGGATTGGTACAATCAACTTATAACTCATTTCATTACTAGTTTGGAGAATTTAGTGAATGCTTTAGTGAAAGAATTCCAAACTAGTGATCTTCCCAAAAATACTTTGGCCCATTTCATAAATTACAAATAACTTGAAAATGAAACTGTGTAACCTTTGTTAAAAGATGGAAAACATTTTCAAACAAATGTGAACATAACATGGTTGATGACAATCTTTTCCATCTCTTTACCAATGCTCTCTTTTCTAAACTACAATATCAAGTCTGTACTCTTTCTCCATGTACCTTAGAGGAGGATATTGACCAAGATAAATTATAATATTCCCTAATGCATCAATTTGAGGCACCCCAACCTTTTGTATTTCCTCATCTCTTACTTAAAAATAAAAATCGCAATGTTACCAATGATGGTGTTACAAATTTTTATGACACCATTCACAATGTTTAAGTTATCATTCCTACCCCTTATTTGGAACTAGCTCCTCCATCTCAATAATATACCAATCTTCATTTATCATCACCAAATAAAATTAATGTTCACAAACCTCTATCCTTATCTAAATTGCCTAAGCATCTACCTAGGCCTCTTCAATGAGAACTTGAACCTACTCATCCTATGAAATCTTGGTATGATCCTAAATTTTTTTGTTGGTTTCATGCTAGTTGGGGTCATTCTTATAAGACCTGTAGACAACTTCATAATTTAGCTATGAATTTTATTCTTGATCCTAATTTTGATTATGATTTTATCATCCAAAAGCATCAACAAGCCTATGATATTGCTTTCAAGGACTATAAATCGCATATTAAGACTCAAGCCTTGAATAAAGCATATGCGCAATTGGCTATCTAAAAATACCCTCTTCCTAATCATTAACATATTCAAAACAACCAAGACAAGTCCAACACTTCCACCAATAATGTTTAAAGTCTCATTAAACCAACTTCCAAAGATAATGTGGTTAGCATGACTAATATGCGAAGGGTGGTGGCTTTTATTGACTCATAACCTATCTACACTCCATCTGAAAAATATCATGTTATCCAGGGTTCTTCTCCAACTCATTTAAATGAGTTGTGGAAAGATGATCTTATAAATTTTGATGATCCAAAATCCAATTTTCTCATGGATAACACTTCCCATTATAATATCCCATCATCTCCTAATACTAATGATAATCAAATTTATAGTAACACTTCTTCTTCTAATTCTCAAAATCATTCTGAACCAACCATTTCATCATCACAACATAATTTATAACTTTTTTCTAAACCTTTTTCTTTTTATAGTATAAATTTAAATTTAATTTATCTCCTCCTTCTAAGGACCTCTTTAATCATTATGCACCTATATCCAACATCCTTCTTATGGGATATGATGAGTGGGATCCCATTGTAGAAATCACCAATCTCCCATCTCAAATTTAATTACTTGATCTTATGACAGCTTCTCCACATCATATAAATTGTCTTATGCAACTATTATTCAAGATGAATATCCCTTGTCCTCCCCTAGTAGGATGAGAAGCAACCTTATCTATATATGAGGATAGTATATTACAACAATGTTAAGAGATGTCTGTCAATGTTGATGAAATAATTGACACTTCTCTTTATTTAATATTTCTTATAGCCTCTATGATTCTCAATGAGATTCTAATTCATGCAGATGATACTCTCTTATTCATTATCATCCAAATAGGTGATATCCAAGTTAAACATTCATTGATTGATGAGGGTTCTAGCACTTGTGTCACCTCTCTTGATTTCATTAAGACCCTTGATGCAATATCAAGTCTACACACAACACCTACCAAGGATATGATATAAGGTAAATGCCTCTTCTAGGTTGTGTGTGGCTTCTCATTATTATCCCACCTACCACCATCCATGTCATGGTGATAGTTTTTAACTTTCACCTTTCTTATAACATCTTGCTTGGTAGGCTATGGACTCACCATATGAGAGCCATCACTTCTTCTGCCTACCAATGCATTAAATTCCCTCATAATGGAGCCATTTATAGGATTCAGGGTGACACTAACCCTTATAATTTCAAACAATTCCAAGATCATGGTGTCTTTAAGATTCCTACTCTTGAATCTTTACCTAACATTCTATTATATGATTCTCAGCATATAAACTTTCTTGTTAATTCAACCAAAGGTTAAAATGGGAATCTTGAGCTCATTAGGAACATTCTTCCTAACCTCTTAGATTTCAATGATGATGATCCTGATGAGATTAACTTAAAGATTAAAATTTTTGGTCTCACACTTCACCTCATCTCATATCTTCTATCTTCCTTGGAGCCTCATTCTTACAAACCTCCTTGTGATGACAATCCCATACTATCTACTAAGATTCATCATTATATTCACCATGCTTTTTTAGATGACAAGGTCATCCCTACTTGTGTCATTGATCTTTATACCTTGGATTATGATGCTGAGATTGTCTATTATCATTCTTATTTACTTGAGCCTTTATGTACATCTCATCTTTATTCATTCACAATTCCTAATTTTAGTATTTTTCCTCTTTATTATAGGGTAGAGATGGCATTGATGCCTCCAATTTTTTAGGAACCCTATAGGAGTATGCTCATGGATCATGTTATGATTGTGCCTTACCACGTTGCTAAATTTCCTAGTCATCATAGTTTATTTACTCTTGAGATTAGGGTGACCC
The DNA here is from genome assembly GCA_037957365.1 of Torreya grandis. NCBI lineage: Eukaryota > Viridiplantae > Streptophyta > Pinopsida > Cupressales > Taxaceae > Torreya > Torreya grandis. Next base: position 211,973 of record JARHVA010006472.1, on the reverse strand, counting down.
TTCTTAGACCTTATATATATCTTTCTCATCCATTAATAGAACCCTTATCAGAGCCCATTCCCACTCTAACTATATTTGATCCCATTATTGATCATACTATAGTTGAGCTTGTTCTTGTTCCTACTATTTTTGAATTTACCCCTGCTTCTCATCCCATTACTCCTTTTATTGAACCTATTTCTATTCCTCCTCCATCACTACCTTCCCTCAATGATGGTTTGCTTACTTTTCCTAAGATATCTCCTTTTCCCACCAATGGGCCAACAAGTCTTCTCTAACTTCTACGTCTATTACTCCTCCTTCCATGACATCTTCTCCTAAGACCACTCACAAGTGTATTTATTACTTCCATGGGATAGATAATCATTCTTCGACCCATTATCATTAGATGCAATAATGTATTGATACTTTTAATCATTCTTCCCCATCATCATATAAATCCATACCTCCCCAAATGGTACTTCTTGAATATATGCCTAAGTATGGTGAGGTATATTATCTATGGCACCTATGTGGTACACATCATATTTATCATTGTTGTATCCTCCAATAATAGCTTAAGGATCACCTTATATCTATTCCTAAACCTTCTACCATTCCTCCCACATGTAATTCCCATAAGAAGGCTCTAGCTTCTTCTCCTATGGTCCCACCTCCTATGGTTCCATCCCCTCATCTGGTCCCTTCATCATCTTTTGTGCCTCCACCCATGAGTCCTTCACCCATAGACCTTACCTCTCCCATGGATCCTTCTCCACATATCATTCCTATATATACTATATAGCCCACTCCCATGCATTCTCTCAAGCATGTTAAGCATGAAATATACTGAGAGGGGGGTGAATCAATATATCATATATCTTATAAAATTTTACTCAATCAAACTCCACTTAACCATACATTCAATATATGAAATAAAATTGAAACAATAAAATGCACCACACAAGAGAGAGAGACACCATATTTTTATGTGGTAAAAAAAATGAAGAACAATCTCAAGTATATGAATGAACACCAACTCAAATTACAAAGTTTTCAAGAACCAACTTATAGGAGTACCAACCACTTTGTTGAGCACCAACACAAAAACTATTTTTTGAGCACCAACCCATAGGAGAAACAACCCCTATTGTGTATAAAACACAACTATCTCTCAATCTTGTTTTCTCAACAAATAATAGAACTCTACAATATCTCTTTCTATTATATCCTCTTTTTTTATATAAAATAATTACAAACCATACACTCTCTTACATATTCCAAATGGCTTCTCAAGCCTTTATTTATAGCTTTCCAAATGACCTTTGGCATTGACCCTTTGTTATCCTTCACTCCTCATGGAAAATGGCACCAAAATTACATGACCTTTTGAATCCTTTCATTTGAAAATTCACATGGTGACCCTTCATGAGCAAATGCATCATTTCCCCTTTTGTCTTTATCTTGGTGACCTTTTGAATTATTTAAGGTGATTGTTCATATAAAAATGCACCCTTCCTCTTTTGTCTTCACTTGGTGACCCTTAGAATTCCTCAAGGTGACCCTTCATGGGAAAATGCATCCTTTCCCTCTTTTGTCTTTTCCTCATGCCTCTTTGACTTCCTCATGGGCCCTCTTTTTGACTTTATGAAACTAAAAATATATTTGTTAATATTAAATAAATATCAATACATTTAGCCAAAATATGAACATTAAAAACACCTTTAGATAATAAATTCTATGGGGCCTTTATCAACAACAATTCTAGACCTTTAAAATCAATGATAATATTTCCAAAAATCTCCCCCTTTGTCATTGATGGCAACCTCAAATTGAAACTTCCAAATCCTAAAACATGTACTACACATGCCAACCTACACATACTAACATCATACAATAACCCCCCCCCCCCACCTTTATTATTGCATCCTATACCTATTCTTGTACCTATTCCTATACATGTTCCTATTATTCTCCCCATTTGACATCAATGGCAAAGGGTCTATCTTGGAGATAATACTAAACTCCCCCTCAACTAATGTTGATCTTCAATGGTAGGAAGTAAAATAAATTACTCCCAAATTCTACCATAGATACTTGAATGTTTATTTTTGTAGTGCCCTTATGAAAATATCTAAAATCTATTTTTTAGTACTGATATATTCCATTTTAACCTATTGATCGACCACCTACTCTCTCAAAAAGTGATATCTGATAGAAATATGTTTTTTTCTTGAATTCATCATTAGATTCTTAGAAATATTAATAACACTTGTGTTCTCACAAAAAATATAAATAGGTTCATCATATTTTACAATGATGTCTTCTAAAGTTTGCTTCATCCAAAGCACTTGAGTACAATAGAACACCACTATAATATATTTTTCTTTAGCGGTAGAAAGTGATACTAAGTTTTGCTTCTTACCTAGACAAGATACTAAGCTATCACTAAGAAAGAAATCTCCTCTACTTGTACTCCTACTATCATACAAACAGCTTACCCAATCTGAATCTGTATAAGCAACCAAAGTGAAATCTCTACCTATGGGATAACACAATCCATAATCCAATGTCCCCTTGACATATTTAGATATTATTTTTACCAACTAAACATGACTCTCCTTCAAAGCTGACTAATATCTTGAAAGCATTCCTACTACATGCATGATTTCTAGCCTCAATGCTATCAAATATAAAAGACTACCTATCATAGATCTATAAAAAGATTGATCTATAATAGGTGAATCTTCATCCTGACTTACCTTGTTTCCTTACCCATTAGTGTGAAAACTAGTGCACAATCCTCAAAACCAATTTTTTTCAACATCTCCTTGGCATATTTATTTTTAGATATGAAAATTCCTTTTTTATTAAAATATATACAACCCTAAGAAAAATGAAAATTCTCCTGGCATAGACATCTCAAATTATTTTTGCATATTACCAAAAAATTATTTTTTCATCTTTTCCATATTTCCTTAAAATTTTAAATCATCAACATATACCAAAACAATCAACTAATGATCACCTTCTATTTTTATGTAGAGATTACTATTAATAAAACATGTCTTGAAACCTTGATCTTGCAAGTATTTATCAAGTCTTGCATACCAAGCTCTGGGAGCTTGTTTCAATCCACACAGTGCTTTCTTCAACTTACATACATGGATACTATAATTTTAGAGAATAAATCCCTTAGGTTGCTCAATGTAGACCTCCTCTTCTAGATTCCCATTTAGGAAGGTAGACTTGACATCCATTTGAAACACTTTGAAATTCTTAAACACTGCGTATGCAAGAAACCTTCTAATAGCCTCTAGCCTTGCCATTGATGTAAAATTTTCTTAAAAATATATACCCTCAATATGAGCATATACTTTACATACTAAAATCTATTTATTCTTCATAACTTCACCATCTTCATTCAACTAATTTCTATATACCCATTTTGTTCCTATCATATTTTGATCTTTTAGTCTAGGCACTAATTCTTAAGTATCATTATTTTTTATCTAATTTAATTCTTCATCCATTTCCTTAACCTAATTATCATCATGTCTATCTTCTGAAAAACATTTAGACTAAATTTTGGATAACAAAAAAAAATTAACTTGCTCAAATTCACTTACCATCATCCTTCTAGTGTGATTTCCTTCATTTATGTTCTTGATGATATCACTCTTATTATGATTTATATGAACATATTTGGATGGTGTCTTGGTTTCTTTTTCCTCCTTCTTCTCATCCTCATTTTATTTTTCAAAATCTTATTCTTCAATGATTCCAGGAGTGTCTACTATATCACTGGCTCTTTGTGTTACATATTCATCTATCCTGACACTTACACTTTCAACAATCTTCTTGGTTATTTTGTTATAACATTTATAAGTTTTACTTTTGAAAGAATATATAATAAATATACCTTCATATGTTCTAGATTCAAGCTTACCCAAATTTTCATTAGTTCTCTTTATGAAGCATCTTCTACAAAAAACTATGAAGTAATCAATTGTAGTTGGTTTGTCTTTTCATAATTCATAGGGAGTCTTGTCACTGTTGACTCTCAACAATACTCTATTATAAATATGCATTTTTGTACTTATTGCCTCTCTCCAATATTTATCTGGTATCTTGGATTCATTTAGCATTGTCCTCACCATCTCCTGACCTATTCTATTTTTCTTCTCAACTACTTCATTTTGTTGTGAAGTTTAGCTATTTAATAATGTCTATTTATCCCATGGTCCTCATAATACTCAATAAACTAATTTGACATGAATTCTCCTCCTTGATTTGATATTAGACACTTAATCTTCAAATTAGTTTCATTCTCAACAAAAGCCTTGAATGATTTGAAGTGGTTGAAAGATTCTAATTTTTTCTTTTAAAAAAACACCCAAGTCATACGTGTAAAATCATCAATAAGAAATATGAAATATTTTTCACCTTAAATACTTTGAGTTCTCATAGGTCTACACAAATCAGTGTGAACAAGATCTAACATCTGAGTAGTCGAGTATTCTTTTGTATTGAACCATCTTCTGACCTGCTTCCCATGTTGACATGGTTCACAAAGCATGTTGGAGGGATTTGTAATCTTTGGAAGATCTGTAATTGCTTACTTCTTGTTTATGTTGATAAAATTGTCAAAATTTATGTGTCCCATTCTCTTGTGTCATAGCCAATATTCCTCAACTTGATTCAAATAACATTTTTAACCTTTGATGTCTGATAACATATACAAATTATTTCATGTCCTTTGAGCATCTGCAATCAACACATCTAAATATTTTTTCATAGTTTCATAACCTTTTGCATAAAACTTTAGTGTGTGCCCCTAATCACATATTTGACTTAAACTCAATATATTTTGCTTAAGACTTATATACATGACATTTTTAGTCTTAATTCTACTATTATCTAAACTTAATGTAACTTTTCCAACTATTATGGTAATGGTATTATCTCCAAATTTCATTGTGCCACCATTGATATTTTTAGATTTATAAACTTGATCTTGTCTCTTATCATGTGACTTAAACATCTATTGTCAATTAACTATGGATTTTTTTCATTTCTTCCATGCAAAGCTATTTGGACTAACATAGATTTTTTAGGTTGTTTCTTCTACCATAAACTTGTCTAAACTTTCTTTTTGATGAATAGAGCCTTGAAACTTTGGTTCTTCTTGACTGAATCGAACATGCTTCTACAATACTAGGCTATGTGTCTAAAATTATTGCACTTGTAACATATTATGGCCTCTTCATCAAATCTTGATAGAGGAGTAAAAGAGTTGTGGCTTCTGCTTAATTCTGCATGATTTTCCTTTTTTTATTTCTAAAATTGTTAGTTCTTTTCTAACATTCTATTTTCTTATGACCATAACCATTACAATAAAAGCAATATCCATGAAAATAGAACATGTTCTGATTTGTGTATCTTTAACATGATTGTCTTTTATATCTCTATTCCTTCCAACCTTTTTTTGAATTGTCCTCTGCATTCTTAACTTCTTCCCTTTTTCTTTTTTTACTAAGAGCTTTAGCATAGCTCTTTTTCTTTTTAAATCCAATACCTATTTTATCTGATATTAATTTTTGACTTTATAATATCTTATTCAACATATTAGTGTTATTTTCAAATTTTGAATCAATGGCTACTTTATCATTGACTACTTTATTTATTTTCTCAAGATTTGTCTTTAAAGAGGTAATTTCAACAACATACCTTTCACATTCTTCACTTAATTTTTGCAATAGAATTGTTAGATCTTCTTCAATATTTTTGGCTTCTTCAATGTGTGCTTTTATATCTTTAATTATTTTCTTTGAATCCTTTTCATTTTTTTTAATCTAAAGATTCAATCTTCAATTTTTCTTCTCAAGAGCTTGTAATTATTATAAGGCACAAATGAGTTCTCCTTCCAGATTCACCTCAGCTTCATCATGTTCTTCTTGATCATCTATACTTTTGCTTGTAGATGAATCTTCATGTATGGTCATGAATATAATCTCTTATTCATCTGAGTCACTGCCTCCACTATCTTTAATTGAGCTAGGATCTTTAGAATATAAACTCTTCTTCTTGAATCCCTTCTTGAATTTGCCTTTGAATTTATTCTTGTATGTATAATTTCCTTCTTCATTGTCACCATTATTTTTATCTTGGCACTTAGCTACAAAATTTCCAATCTTACCACATTTAAAACATTTAAATGGAAAGTTCCTTGATATTTATTTGTGCCCTTTTTTGGCTTGAAAATGAATAGAGCTCCATTGTCATATTCCTCATCACTAGAGATATCACTTGATTCTTGAATTTTAGCCTTGTTTTTCTTTGATGTCTTGAAACTAGCTTACCTCTTTGAGGGGTTCTCTTATTCAGCCCACATCTCATATGCCATAAGAATACCATGTAGTTCATCCATTTTTATCTTGGCTATATTCTTCATCTCCTTGATTACTGAAACTTTTTACATATTATATCATGGTAGAGATCTCAAAACCTTTTGTACCACCATTGATTCTTCTAACTTTTCTCCAAAGCCTTGAATTTGATTAACTATTTAATCAACCTAAAAAATATAACTTGATATGTTTTCTTCCTCTTTCATCATCAAACTATCTTCTAAAATTCTGAAGCTTAGCTTGTTAAACCTTTCCATCACCTTTGTAAATATTCTCAAGCTTTACCTAAGTCTCATGAGAATATTTTCATTGCATAACTTTTACAAATTCTAATTCACATAAACCACATAAAATATCATTCAAAGCTTTATCATTATTTTTAATTGCCTTCTTTTTTTGCTAGAGTAGTTACAAGTGTCTATGGCTATTCGTATTCCTCCATCACTACTTGTAAAATGTTGAATCTAAGAGAAATCAAATAAGTCCTCATCACTATTCTCTAAAATTCATAATTTTTCCTATCAAATATATGTTCCTTACTTTTATAAAAACCTTCATGTGGTCCAGCCATCATGCTTTCCCCAATCTACCTTAAAGTTGTTAAACTTTTTTCAAAATAACCTACTCTGATACAAATTATTAAGCAAAAAACATACTGAGAGGGGGGTGAATAAGTATATCATATATCTTATAAAAAATTTACTTAATAAAAATCCACTTAACCATACATTCAAGATATGTAATAAAATTGAAACAATAATATGTACCACACAAGAGAGAGAGAGAAACACCATATTTTTAAGTGGAAAGCTAATGTGTGAAAAACCATGAAGAATAATATTAAGTATATGAATGATCCCCAACTCAAATTACAAAGTTCATAAGCACCAACTTGTAGGAATACCAACCCCTTTGCTGAGCACCAACATAGCAACTATTTTGTGATCACCAACCCACAGGAGCATCGACCCCTTGCAAAGATTTGTGAGCACCAACCTATAGGAACACCAACCCCTCTTGTGTATAAAACACAATTATCTCTCAATCTTTATTTCTCAACAAATGATAGAACTCTACAATATATCTTTCTAGTATCTCCTCTTTTTTATATAAAATAATTAAAAACCATGCTCTCTCTTGCATATTCCAAATAACTTCTCAAGCCTTTATTTACAGCTTTCCAAATGACCTTTGGCATTCACCCTTTGTGATGCTTCACTCCTTATGGAAAATGGCACCAAAATTGCATGACCCTTTGAATCATTTAATATAAAAAGTCACATGGTGACCCTTCATGAGAAAATACATCCTTTTCCCCTTTTGTCTTTATCTTGGTGACCTTTCAAATTCCTTAAGGTGAATCTTCATGGAAGAATACATCCTTCCTTTTTTTTTCTTTACTTGGTGACCCTTCAAATTCCTCAAGGTGACCCTTCATACTAAAATGCATCCTTTCCCTCTTTTGTCTTTTTCTCATGACTCTTTGACTTCCTCATGGGCCCTCTTTTTGAATTTATGAAACCAAAAATATATTCATTAATATTAAATAAATATCAACACATTTAACCAAAATATGAACATTAAAAACACCTTTAGATGATAAATGTTATGGGGCCTTTATCACCAACAATGCTACACCTTTGACATCAATGACAATATTTATAATAGAGTATCTTTTTTCCTAATTTACCTCCTCAACATGATCCATAAATTATTCCTACCTTTTTAGTTAAGGAGATTAGAAAAGAAGCATTTTTCTAGTTTTCATTGAAGATTGATGAGACATTAGCAATAGTTTGTATCCATCTCCATAGAGATCTATCCAATTTATTAGATAATATGTGTGGGTAGATTTATCAATATTTATGAGCACATGCATGGTACTTTCACATTTTATTTTGGATTGGACATGTGCTCCAATATTACCTTTTATTTATCTATTATATCATTTCACACTATGACAAATTCTTACTTATTTTACATAGTGATTTTTACTTTTGTATTATATCTTACTTATATTGTCATTTATATTCACACATGTTTGCGTTTATTTGTCATTTATTTCTCTTTCTTTCTTGAGTTTTTATAAAAACTCTTTTATTTTATCTTTATGGTTGTTTGCTTTCTTATCTCCATTTTTCATAGTTAATTATCATTGTGACTTGGTTATACAAACCTTATTCCATTTGATCATTATCTCCTTTTATCATGTGATCAATTAACAAATAATCTATCTCATTGTATTTTACTTATATTGGTCCACTTTGGATCTCCCAAATTTTCTTCTTTCCATTTTTGTAAACTAAGCATATACATGGTTGAGAATTGAGATCAAATGTTAGTTCATTGTTAAGCCTAAATGTCCTAGTCAGTCTTTGTCTTTGGTTACTTAGCTTCTTTTAGCCTTAGCCTATAGCTCATTTGTGTGTATCACTAAATCTCTCATGATCGATCATTCCAAATTTGTATGGAGGAATCTTTAAAAACCATAAAAAAGTTAAAATCCAAATAATTTTAAACAAAAGGCAATGATATCAAAAGGCAAAAATATTCAACAATCTTAAAAGTCAAATCACACTAAATATGTGATTTAAATTACATATCCTTCTTCTAGTCAAAGCTCAAACTCTATAATTGGCCTCACGATAGAGATAAGGTCCTTTGGGGTGTGGTAGGTCAATAGATTAGAAGATGATAATAAAAAAATCTTTTAATTCTACCTACTTTCTCACGCAAGTACCTAATCTTTGTAGTAGACCGATGACTCTATAAGGGGTCTTGAGGAATGGGGAACACATTGTGAGAAGGTAGGTCCATTTTTATTTTTATTGTACCAATATACCTTCATGAGTTGATCTTAGTAGCATGTATATTTTCATACAAAGCTTTGTGTCTATATCAAATAGGTTTATTTTGTACATTTATGGTCACTAGTTACTTAGTGTCTTCTCATGTCCTTAATATGCCTCTTATATCCTAAGGTCTTCTCATAAGACACTTAAGTCTTACTTTTTACACTCCCTTTTTCATTCCTTGTATTCTTGATATTTCCTCTTGAGAAATATTATTTTATCTACTAATTACTCCTCTTAGGATTTGATTTATGAGTTGATTTATAAGACTAAGGATAGGACCCAACATTCCTCACAAATTACCACCTCTTTTCCTTCCTATTACCCCCATCCTTATTTACCTAATTTTCCTATTTATTCCACCCTAGTGGTGTTCTCTTTCTGATTTTCTTCATAAGACCATGGATAAGACCTAACATCCTCACAAAATTTTCCAATATCCAAGTCACCATCCAAATTGAATGTGTTAAATATGAGATAAGATTCGATTGATTATAAAGTTACACATCATTTGACATGTTTCCCAGCTTGATTTAGTATGTTTTATATTTAATTAATTTTTCTTTCACTTTTATCTTCTTATTTTCCAAGTGCATGTAAGAATACAACCATTTCTTAAATTTTTAATACTTTCCAACTTGAATTAGAGTGATAAATTTAAGATCAAATTTTTTCCAATTTTTTTTCTCTTATACTTCCTAGTGTGATTTATTATAATTGATTGACTTAATTAATTTGTTTTTATACCATTTGTGCCCTTTTTACATACCTTCCATTTTATTACATTATTTCCATACTTTCCAACATGATTTAGTATGATTTTACTTGTTTTAATTTGGTGCAAAAATCTTTCACATTGGTTTAAAAACAATTTCCTTTTTGCCATCTTGTTTTACCATCTCTCGATTCTTTATACTTAGTTATTTTCTTGTTATTACACATTTTATAACTTGAAATAGTGTGTATTATATATTTGGTTGATTATATTTTACCAAGTACTTTTTACCTATATATTTTTAACCATGCATGTGTCCTACATAATGCTAGAAAAAAAACCACATCTCATATATTTCCTATAGCATATATAACAAACAACTAAATACATGTGCTAGAAATAAATATATCCAAAGCATCCAAAAACACAACCATAATAATGACAACATACACAATCAACATCAATATGCCAAAATGGTGTTTTGATATAACATGTACATCCATACACAATGCTCTAACTCTATGGTTGGGCTCCATCCTGTCTCTCTCATGGCCTAACTACACTACCTACCAAGGCCTTGGTCTGAATCCTCTAAATAGTATGTTGTAAAGAGGCCATCTAAGATATCAATCCCTCCACCTATCCCTATAGGTTCACTACCTAAACCTATGCCTACACCAAATGGGTCATAGTCATTATATGTGCCTGTGTCATCTATGTCACTATAGCCAAATGAATAACTCTCTCATCTACTAGGGCCTATCATGCCCATATCTCACCTATACCCATATCTATCAATGTCTACATCCTATTTATTTGTGATCATATCTATCTCACTACCTCTCGAGCTAATATAAACCAATTCACCTGAGCTAGAGTAGATGGTACACTGGGGTCCTCTAATGTAGTAGGGTCATACAACTACAGAGTCTTATCTAGGACAACATGGAGTGATCCCCTCACATGGGACCCCCATCTCTCCTCATCCTTAGCTATTCCTACAAAATCATACCAGATAGATATTAGATCACTATTATATCTCAAAATATCTATCTATCTATCTCTAATCTCTCTATTTTCAATGTAAAAATGTAAGTAATAATTTAATCATCTTTCTTACCTATTTGTGTCTTAGCTACTATGGTATTTCTATCCTTGTGACCACCTATCACAATCTTTCCATTTGTATAAAATTATAACACCTCCCCTATAGGTTGTTTTCTTAGCTCTAATTTGGTTATCATGGCTCACGTATGCCTCCAACCATGCATGAGTGTCCTCTTTATCATCTAGTGCTCCTCTAGATCACTTAATAGGTCATTAGGGATGGCAATAGTCTCTACTCTCTCCTAATCCTCCTACCTCTATTGACACCATATCATCAATGGTCACTACCCCTCTCACTATGGATCTTGTAGTAGTATCATTGGAACCACTACCTCCACACCCCTATCCTCCTATTCTACTCCTTATCATGCCTAATCAATCCATGGTCACTCTTGATGTGGTTTGAGTATCAGCCTCACCACTAGTGGCCCTAGTCCCCTCCTCCCTTATCACTCTCTCACATGATAATTCCACTAATCATGCATCAACATCAGTGATAATGAATGAGGTAAGCCCATTTTACCTATCACCCATGCCACTAAGTGTGTCTCTCTCCACCAGTTGTAGTGTCTGATCACTTCTATCCTCATTATAGATGGTACAACTATGTCTTAGCTCACCCATATAGTCTTTATGTGCTCATATGACTACCACACTATGTATACACATCTCATTGACTATAACATTGGGATGTGGGGCATGCCCTATGCTACTTGGTCCTCTCCCCATCTTTGCACCTAAATAAACCTATCATCAACTGCATGGGGCAACCCAACTAGCTAATATATAGGAAACCTCTCATATATCCAAGCCATCAGTAATATGATTGGTCATATCAACTTATACCCTCTAACCAACACCTCATACATATCATGTATGACCTAGACCTAGATGACAGAACCTAGATCATATAGCACTCTTTCCTCTAAGATCATCCTGCTCAAAGCTACCATGAATAGTTATACCTTACCATCCAATTTGTGACAAAGCACTCATTGTGTCATAATCCATATCATAGCCTTTCAAATATCTAGAATTTGTGATGAATATACATCAAACATAGTGACTCTCCACCCTACCAATATTTTCTCTAAGCTTATAGCCCACACAGCTAAGGCTTTCCTCTCCTTTATGTTATCTGGTATCCCTATAGTCATTAGTGCTCTTAATATCAATAATTTGAGGATGGAATGGACATCTTCCAGATTGATAGACACCTCTACCATGTCCCCATCCACCTCTTATCAAAGGTGTTAGTTAGTCATTCCTAGCATTTGAGGAACATGATCAACAAATCAATACTTAAGGGAATCTTACACATATCGACTATCCCTCCTAAGCCTATAGATATTAGTCTAGCTCCACTTCCTATATATAAGTGCTCTAATAAATCTATTAACCATGATTCATTCACTAATCACCAGAACCTTTATCACACCTATAATCAAGAAATAACAAAAGATGTATCAGAACCTCCATGTCATGTATAATCAAAATACATTATTTTTAATAAAAAATAAGCTTAAATGTTTTAATTTATTCATTTCAACCAATTTTTAGCTTACTCGGTCCTTTTTCCCCTTGGTCATTTTGGGCCATTATAGACTTCTTTTAGCCTTTTTCACATATTTTCATACCGTTCTAGTTCTTTAGTCAAACTAGTTTGACCAAAATTTCCTTATTTTTGACCTGATTGACTTAAAATTGTAAGTTAACCCTCTTATTTTCCCCTCCCTAGTACTAAGTTGTCATACTAGACTTTTTGGATTAGTTGGTAAAACTATACTAGGTTGGTAGTCTACAAAACATATAGGGTTGGTACATACCTATTGGGTTAGTAGTGTGGATTTTTTACTTTTTCATCCTACTGGGTTGATTGGTTTGACCCAATTGTTTTTCATTTTTGACCCCTTAGATTTTCCTTAAAAAGTGCCTTTTTGTAGTTTTTTTCCTATTTCATCCAAACCCATTTCCCATTTTAGTTTTTCATATCTATAGAATCTAATTTTGTTTCATTCTGACATCTAGAAATCATTAAAATTTAAAATTACTAAAAATACACTTAATTCATTAAAACACTCAAAATCTAGCTTAAGATTCATAGTTGCATACATGTATGTAGTGCACCTATTGTCACCTCTGTGTGTCCCTCTCATCTAGCCTATCATCTCCTCACCATCCTAGCTCATTTGGTCTCTAGAGTTATTTTTCTCTCCTTCATTAGTCAAAATAACTAAATGACTTCTCTTTTCCCCTATTTACAAACACTTTTCAAAATTCAAATCTTTTAATTATTTTTAGGTAGATTCCTTGTTTTATCTATATATTTATTTCTACTCATCCATTTTTAAAACTATAAAATGCATTGGATTCATGATGATGTAGAGAATCTTTTTCACTATTATATGCCTATTTTCCAAATAAATTGATTTTTAACTATTTTGACACTAACTTCTATAGGTTCACCTAATTTTATTCACATTAGACACCTTCACTTTTTACTATAGTTTATTCTTTATCTATGACACTAAGATAAGTTAAAGGTATGTTTTTCTCAATTCTATATTTTCATTTATCTTATTTTCTACTTACTTCACTTTACTTAGCATTATGGTTGTGTCTTATCATGTTCTATTTTGAAGCACCATCTTGTGTTTCACTTACGTGACACATGATGAGCTTTGAGTGGGGCATATGTATACACATAATATTTTCAAACTTTTATCACTTAATAAAACTTTGTATTTTATATGAACCCATCGAGTTTCAATCTCTTTGAGTACATACCTTAAGGGGTGCACCAAGAAAGGGGTAGGTAGACCACTAGTGCTTCATAAGATTTTTGTCCCTTTTACCACTTGCCATCTACACACTTATATGCTAAAACCAATTTACCTTAAGATTATTATTCTCTATCGTACACATTCCAAACATTTTTCACATCTTTATCCTCCTTCTTTCCTTTACCCCTTCACTAGTTGATTATATTAGGTTGATTAGGTAGACCCTATACAATTTTTAGCCCTTAATTACTATATAAGGTTGACATGGTCTACCTTGTACTATTTAGGGGTATTTTTCACTTAGGTTTTTATTATCCCTTTGGCCAACCTAACTCGGGACCTATTGATTTATGTCCCAAAAACATACAGGGTCGACTGGGTTGACCTCATATAACCAACATATTTAGAAGGATTTAGGGCATGATCCACCTATATATACAGTTCATTTCCAACCATTTAAGAAGATATAAGCGAGTAAGAATAAGTATGAACAAACATCTACTTATTGACCATTCTACTTGAGGAATAAATCTTAGGGTTATATACCTTTTTTAGAGATATAGATATTGTCTTATGGAGAAGTATTTTAGATGGATAGATAGGTTGTGTAACCTAGAAATTATTTGTCTTTATTATCTTTACATAGTACAAAAATAACTTATGAATCACCTTGTCCAAGGGATATATTGAGTCTTAGTGGGTTCATCTTTAAGGTAAGTATTCCTAAATTTATTTCTCCTTTATAAGAGTATATAGATAATGCAATTATGCTTCTCTCCCATGTATTAGAATTCCATATACATTGACATGAGTATATGTCTTCTATGAATGTTTAGTTTAGTTATTTTTATTTTTAACCCTCACTTTGATCCACAATCTTTGGTGTGCACTAGATAAGATCTACTTTCTTGTTTATTAGAATAGAGTGAATATCAAACCTATGACTCTCTTAGGGTTGTTGCATGATTGTGATAGACTATAGGCTTTGAAACCCTTCCTAGCATGGTGTATTATGAAAATTGATGCCCTAATCGATTGTATTAGATCCTCATATTGGTCATGATCCCACTAAAAAAAATTATTCCCAATAAAAATTGTATGTATGCTCTATCATCTCTGAGTTAGGATTGATTTATATATATGATGCATTTTTGATTGTATACAAAGAATACTACATTACTATCCAAATTTGAAACTAAAATATATTTAGAATAAATTAAAGTTATTTTTGGAGAGATACCATTTATGATGAGTTAAATATAATTTATAAGGAGACTTGGGAATTAGTACCTAGGCCTAAAGACAAAAATATCATTGGTACAAAATGGGTGCTCAAAAATAAATTGAATGAGAATGGATAAGTTACTAGAAATAAGGTTAGATTAGTATGCAAGGGTTGTGATCAAGTAGAATAAGTGGACTTTGAGGAAATATTTACTCTTATATCAAGGTTAGAGGCTATTAGGATGTTTATTTCCTATGCAAGTTTCAAACTCTTCAAGATATACCATATGGATGTCAAGTCAACTTTCCTAAATAGGAACTTGGAGGAGGAAGTGTACATTGAGAAACTTGAGGGTTTCATATTGACTAAAAACAAGGATTGTACCTATAGATTTAATAAGGCCATTTATGGTCTAATATAAGCCCCTAGAGCTTGGTATGCTAGACTAGACAAGTATCTTTTTGACTAAGGTTTCAAGAGAGGAGTTGTAGATAGTAACTTGTATATCAAGACTAAAAATGATCATCAATTGATAGTAGTTGTCTATGTAGATGATACCATATTTATTAAAAATAATGATAACATGACCAAGGCCTTCTTATAGGTGATGAATTAATATTTTTAAATGTATATGCTTGGATAACTATCCTTCTTTTTTAGACTTCAAATCATTTAATCTAAAAAAGGTATATTCATTTCACATCTCAAGTATATAAAAGAGATGTTAAATAATTTTCAAGTTAAATATTTCAAGGTTGTAAGTACACCTATGGTTACAAGATTTAATCTAAGAAAGGAGGATGAATCTTCAAGAGTTAATAAAATAAAATAGAGATCCATGATTATGATTTTATTGTATACTACTACCTCTAGACTTGACATCATATAATCAATAGGTATTGTGGAAAGATTTCAAGAAAATCCTAAAGAAATTTATCTACAATTATTCAAGAGGATACTTAGGTATTTCAAGGTAACTATGGTGTATGGATTATGGTATCTAAGAAGCAATAAATTTTATTTAGTAGCCTATATAGATACAGATTGGGCTGGGAGTCTAGATGATAGAAAGAGCACTAGTGGATGAGCCTTACTTTTAGGCAAGTGCCTAGTCTCATGGATAATAAATAATCAACCATAAATGGATTTATATACTTGTTATGTTGATTAAATTACATCAAATTAATTTTTTACTCAAGTTTTTTGGATGAGATAAACATTAAGACACTGCAAGGTGGAGTTTGATGGTTCTAGTCCTATTTTTTGTAATAATACTAGTGCCATAAGTGTCTCAAAGAATCATGTCATAAATTCAAAGATAAAGCACATTCCTATAAAGTATAATTTATTAAAAAAATAGGTAAGTGAACAAATTATTAAGCTTGAATTTGTGTCTACCAAGGAACATATTGCAGATATCTTGACTAAGCCTCTTCCAAAGGCTACTTTTGAACATCTGAGATAGGAATTAGGTGTGATTCCAATTCATAATAGTCACTAATAAAGTTAAAGTGATTATGGGATCTAATAAGGAGGTGTTTTATCTCCAAAAATAGGAAATAAGAGCACAAGATATGAGGTAAAATGGGGAGTCATATTAGTTTATCAAGAATAAGATGTTTGAGGTATGCAATGAGATAAGGGGAGCCTATTTTTATTTTTTGAGTTTTGTTATAGGTAGTGATTTTTAATTAATTTCAAAGGGGGAGATTGATATCTATAGGGGATATGTATCCCAGTAAGAGAAAATTCTTTTAAATATTACCATCAATGAGTGGTTTCCATCAATGACAAAGGGGTAGATTGTTGAGAATGTGTTATAAGGTATGCATTAAGTTGTCATTGATGTCATGAGAGTTTCATTGATGTCATTTTGAGTTGTATTTTTTGTTATTGAGGTTTATTTCACAAGTCATAGATTTGAAAGACCCAATGAGAAGGCATAGTCTTGGTTCCATAGTAAGGTGAGTAGACTAAGGCTTTAAAGAAGATGTGTGGTAGTGTCTGAGAAAGATTTGAGGTTGCATGACATGAGAATGAGGTGTTGAGCATAGTATAAAAGGTTTCAAGGTGTTTTCAAATTATAAGTATGACTAAAATTTAAATACTTAATATGCAAAGAGACCTAGTGTGGCCTAATTAGGGGTGAAGTTCATTTCCTAATATGCTAGAGCTCTTAAAAGCATTTTCATAAGTTTGAGAGGTTGTATCAAGTTTTTTGACCAATTCTAAGGTTAAATTCTAAAGGAGAAAGCATGAAAGAGGTTATATATGTGTAAAAAATGAGGTATTAAAAACACGAGAAGGATTTTATTATGTTCATTAGCACATGCAACCTTTTCATGAAGATCTAATCATCTCATGGTAGTTGGGTAAGGGTCCAAGATTAGAGTTCCTAGCATTAGCCTTAGGTCTAATGGCATAAGATTTATGAATGATTATTAAGAGTGGAAGGTAGTATAAACCATCATATTATCCCCATGGTGGTTTATGAGTAAGTTATAGAATTTAAATATGCTAAACTGGTCATGGAAGTTGACCTATTGCTAAAAAGGTCTAGTGAGAAAGAAAATGAGAAAATAGGTAGAAATGAGAATGAGATTAGGGATGTGTTATAGTGGATTAGTGATGGATCCAAATAAATTGGATAATTATTCTAGACCTATATCATCTTTTCCCCTAGAAAATTATTTTTGGATATGCTCACATACAAGCAAAAATTTGTTCTCAAAGTGATCTGTCCAACAAGTGAGGTCTGTGTAGGGTGAAGGCTTGAGATTGGTCTACAAGGCCAATATTTATATTCAACCTTGTAATATATTAATTTAAATATGTTATAAGTATTTTAAATTATCATATAAATCTATTTTAAGTTCATCAAAGTGTTCACATAGGTTTTTTAAGTCTTAATTTACATGACTGTGATTTTGGAGCTACAGATATTTTTTTGCGTGTGAGTGAGAATGATGTTCTTGAGTCTTTTTGCATTGAGTTGAATAATAAAATTAACATGAAGTTATTATATATGTCTCACACATTAATTTTAATACATTTTTATACATGATAAACTCTTATGAAGGTGTTAAAATTCAAAGGCTCTTGATTAGGTTTTGAAGCCTATGTGCAATTCTGAGTGAGCATATAAAGATGATCAGTTTAAAGGTCTTTTGCCATGTGTGGTGAAATAAAAATGACTTTTTGATTATAATAAGGTAATTTAGGTTATATCCATGTGATTTATTTTTTTTGTTACATGGTAAAGTGAATTTTATGCTTCATATTTGTAAGATAGACGTTTTGGTAGTGATAAGGCCTAATTATGAGTAGATCTAATGGTGTGGTTCAAGGAGTGAAATGAGATAAATGGTGATGGTTACCTAAGATGATATTATAAAATATATAATTTAGGAATATTTTATGTTTTTAATCCATTTTATGAGGCTCAAATTGATCCAACATGGTCAAAGTGTAACATGTGCTTTGAGAAGGCCTAATTACATTAGGTATCTATTAGGCCTAATGGTGGTTTTGGTCATTATAGGTAATGAATAACCTATGAAACGTTTTTTTTACTTAATAAACATGTTTTTTGATATATTAAAATATTTATCCATGTCTGGATATGTTTATGCCCAACAAATGTGGGTGAGAGCATGAATCAAGTATAAAAAGGTCTAATAGGCCTAATTTGACTAGTTAGAATATTGAGGATATGAGAAAATGACATAAAAGTTTGGAAACCAAGTATATGTATTTAAGATCATAATATATGTGTGATTAATATGTCATGAATATATAATATATATTCTACATATAATGAGCAAGGTCATTTGACCTAATTATGCCAAGAAGTGGGCTAGTCGAGCAAAGAGGCCTAATAGATTGTTTGAGAAAGATAGAAGAGTGAGAAGAGAAAAAGAATGTCGTCATCATTATTTGAGTGAAAAATAGGTGTCCAAAGGTGATCAGAGGTTCTAGGTAGTTTATTTGGTGTTGAGTTACCTAGGGGGTGGTTCCTCCTTGCAAGTTGGTGCTTGCTAAAGTATTAGTTGAGTTAGTGCTTGACTAGTGAGGGGTTGGTGATCCTTATGGAGTTGGTGCCTCACTAAAATTTTATTCATTTATTATATTACTATAGTCTAATCTATGTGTCTATGGGTTTTATCCCCCATGAGGGTTTCCCACATAGATCTTGTGTTCATGTTGTGTTTTCACTTCATGCTCATATGAATGGTTGATTATGCATTTATAAAACTCTAGATTTATTTGAATGATTAATGAATGACATATGAAATTATAAGTTTTTATGATTATTCATGCCCCCCCTCTCATTTTTTGTTCTTCCAACATTAATCTCATTTTTTATATATAATTTTATAATGAGACATATCTAAGGTACATGTGATATGTAAATGTGTGCCTAATATTGTAAATATACAAATCACATTCAGTTTCCAAAAATCTATTTATGGATTGATAATATAAAATAGAAAAAATTATGTATTTATTCCCTAATTTACCAATACCCCAGCATATTAATACCCCAATCACAATTTCATGGACTGTATTGAGCCTTACCCATCTACAATTGTTGGTTTTTATTTTTGGTTTGATTAGAGGGATTAAATCACTTGGTATCACCAATTTATTTGGTGAAATTGGTTACATAACTCACCTTATACCAATCTATACATATACATATATGTTTACACTTGAGTTTTACTAGTCAAGAAATGATACTCTCAATGGTTGAGGCACCACTCTTTCTATTATGCTTGGGGGCATGATCACCTCCCAACTCTCCCTACTAAAATTAAAACACCACCATGGTGTAACACACTTGACCACTTATAGGATCACTCATCTTCCTATCCAAAATATTATTGAGTTTTTAATCCCCCTGTCTACTTCTCTAGTTTGTAACACTCCAAGATCATCACTAAATGACACACATATAGGTATATTCTATCCATGTTCATTATTTACATTAATTTTTATTATTTATTGCATACATATTATATACATTGATTTTATTTGTGGCATTGTATTGATTCAGGTAATGTTCATATGAAATATTGAATATAAACTAAAGCAAAGACAATGTGTGTTGTCCATACCATGGTGTGCATTTTATTTTATTTTAAACTAGTAGTTTACATTTTTCTTGCATTACTAGATTAATCGAGGGAAATTTAGACACCCATTTCTATACAAGTACCCATATTTATAGCATTCTTCTAAGTAGATAACTTTTCACTTATAATTATACATCTAGTGACATTATCTCTCATGGACCTCTTCAATCCTAATTTATTTCACTTGATTTACATTCTCCCTGGGCTTATGTGTGATGCTTATTTGTTCTCATCCAATGTATGTTAGGGATCCCTACTTGGTTTGCCTATTTTATATTTGTTTTATCCCCTAGATAGTTGCATCAAACCTAGACACTAGCATCAATATTAGTGTCCAACTTTGACATAACTTGCTAGGCTTATCTTTTTATGTTTTGCTTTGTGACCATTTTTAAGCCCTCTTTTCCCATCTTATGGTCGTATCTTTTACATGTCACTAGGTTATAATTCAGATTTAAAAGGTTCTTATATATACAAAGGCTATAATATAATTAATACACTTAATAATTAGATAAGGTAAATTTCTAATTAGAAAGTATTATTTATCTCAAGATATCAAATTACACTAAAACATTGAATCAAATATCTCAAGCATCCAAAATGTCAAATATACTATCACATCACTTATACCAAGGACTAAGAAAAGAGCATATAGTTACACTATTATAATTCCACAAATATTCATAAGAGGTAGAAATACATGTGAGTATAAGGCCCTCTTAGGAGTATTGGCTATGTAGGTATCACTTAGTAAAAAGTAGGGTTACTAGGACTAGCTTGACTCATGTTACTGACCTTGTTTTACTAGGTTATAAGAGGTAAAATGCAAATGAACTAGGGTTTCTTATTATCTAGATTTTTTGCACATGAAGACACATTCATTGATGTAAAATAATCATATAGGTCATAGTGTAGGCTTGATACAAATTTATAAGTGTTCTTGTACATATCTTTGACTGGACGCTTACATCAAGGTTGGACATAATCATTGATGTTACTATTCTTAGTCGATTCAACTGTACAAAATACCAAACAATTAGAATAAATAATGAGGTAAAGTGAATATATTTATGGTATACTTGAGATGATTCATGATCATTTCCATAGTCTTAAAAAAATAACAAAAAATATACGCTCTTATCCCTTAGTTGCTTAGTACTTGTATTTATTACACATGCCTAAATAAGATATATTTTAGAATTATGCATTATTTTGTAAAAATCTAAATAATACTTGATTTCATTTAAACATCTTTATTTCTTATATGTTTTTATTATGAATCCAAAAGTATTAAAACATGTAGGATTTAGAATGCATTATCTATAACACCCAAGAATGGATGGGCTTCATTACCTCATGAAGGTAATTTCCCTCATTTTTCATTGGTTACTTCAAACATTTGTGAAAATCTATACACTTTAAAATAAAAAGTAAGCAAAATTAATAGTTCTAATAATAGTTAAGGACCCATTTATATAGGTTAATACCTACATAATGCTGGTTAAATAAAACCTTATGATAAGGATACCCCTACATTTCATGTTTTATTTCGCACTTATTTTATAATGTTTCTCATTTTGTCCTATTTTGAAAACAACTTGTACCAAATTTTTATGTTTTTAGGGTATATTAGATATGGAAACTAGTAGCAATAGTTCATGACAGTAGCCTCCAATTCTTAAATGAAATAAAGTTAATATATGGTGCATCAATATGAAGATAATTTATTTTCTCACAATATCTATGGGAAATTGTAGAAGGTGGTTGTATACCTAAAGACATTCAATTACCTCACTCAAGCACACATAAGTTTGTTTAAAGAAAATAAAAATAAGAATGCCAAGGTTTCAAGCTACCTTCAATTGAAATTTTTTGATTTAGTATTTATAAGGATAGTAGTAGCTACCCATTCCTAAAAATCTTGGGAAACTTTCCTATCAAGGTAGTGATAAGTAAAGCTTATCAAGTTGTAGATGTTGAGAAGGGACTTAGAGACCATACATATGAGATAAAATGAGTCAATAAATGATTTATTTACAAGGAAAATGAGCATAGTAAATAAAAATAAGATAAATGTATATGATATTGAAGATCATAAAATCATAGAGAAGGTGTCAATGAGCCTTTCAATTATATTTGATGTTATAGTGGTTATAACTGAGGAGTGTAAAGATTTGGGACAAATGATAACTGATGAGTTGATGGGTTCCTTACAAACCTATGAATAAAATTTGAATACATCAAAAACATCTTCCCATGAATAATCCTTGGATTCTAATGTCAATTTGATAGGTGGGGAGAGAGGGAAAAATAATAAAGGTAGAGGAAGAACTTATATCAGCCAAGAAGGTGGAAGACATAATCACCAAGAATCACATGGAAGAGGAAAAGGAAGGAGAAGAAAATCTTCAAGAGGTGGTTCTACACAAAGGTATGACAATTATAATGTATAATTCTACTATTTCAATAAGTATGGACACTATGCTAGTAAGTGTAGAAAGAAAAAGTATGAATTGAATAGGCAAATCTCAAATTTTTCCAAGGCACAAGACACTGAACCTAGTATGAGTGAGAAAGGTGGAAACTTTTTCATAACATGAAATATAGTTGAGAAAATTAGTAGAGCAATATGGTATTTGTATTATGGTTTTACCAATCACATGAGTGGGAAAAAGAGATATTCAATAACATATATAAGTCAATAAAATCATAAGTGAATATGGGAAACAATGAGAAGGTCCCCTTCATGGGAAAAGGAATCATCTCTATCTACACCAAGAAAGGTGATAAGAATTAGAATCAAAATGTATATTATCTGTCAGGGTTGAAGCATAATCTAATCATCATTAGGAATCTTGTCAAAAAATTATAGGATAAGATTTGAATATGGAGAGTGAATTATTTATGATGGAACTAACTTCAATAGGTAGATTTAAACATTAAATAAAACAACCCATATATTTTTTCCCTTGAAGATGAAAAGTGAGTTAGCAATAGAATTAAAAATAATGGTGGTCAATGAAACTACCATTTATCACCTTAGGTATGTAAATCTAAGTTTTGGTAGATTGAACCTTCTTCATAAGAAACAAATGGTTAAGGAGTTTCCCCTTATATAAAAACCAAACAAAGTGTGTGAATGCTCCATATTTAGGAAGCAACATAGGAGTGTCTTTCTTGTGGGTAAGTCTTTGAGATCAAGAAATCTTATTGATCTAATTTATTCATACCTATGTGGTCCCATAAAGATTACCTCATTATCTAATAATGTTTATTTCATGGCATTCATAGATGATGTCAATAAAAAGACATGATGTATTTTTTTGAAGAATAAATCAGAGGCATTTGAAACATCTAAGTAGTTAACGACCATCATTGAGAACCAAAATGACCATTACATAAATATTTTTAGAACTGGTAGAGGGAGAGAATATATTATGAAATAATTTTATGAAGTTTTTCAAGGATAATGGCATAAAAAAATTATAGTGAGATATACACCATATAAACATGTTGTATCTGAGAGGAACAACTGAACCATTCAATAGATGGTAAGAAACATGCCAAAGGCTAAAGGTTTTTCCAATGAGTTTTGGGTTGAGGTTGTATCAAAAATAATATATTTACTCAATATATGTCCTAAGAAGAGTGTTATGGATATGATCCCTCAATAAATATGTAACATTAGGAAACCATGTGTTGAACTCCTTAGAGTGTTTGGATTTGTGGCATATGCACATCTGCTCAAATGAAGAAGATCAAAGTGAGATGACAAAAGAGAGAAATGTATATTAATTGGATGTAATGAGAAATCAAAATCTTACTTGTTGTATAATTTAATCACTAAACACCTAATAATTATATAGGATGTTCACTTTATTGAGGATACAACATGGGAAGATAGACAAGAAGAGTAAAAAGTGCAAATAGGAGATAGTGGACCCTTTATTGACACTAAACTAGTAAGCAATTGATTTAAAAATTTTGGGAATATTGGTGTATTTATTTCTAATTTATTTAAAGGTTCTAAGCATTAAAATCAATCAATAATTATGATATAATTAACCTACTAATTTTTTTAATCTGATTACTATTTAGACTTTCTAAAAATAGAAAATGAGTAAGGAGAACTATGTCTTAGCTTAAAACTATGTTGATACGAATGAGATAGAGGCTAATATTAACTATGTAGGACTGGGACACTATCATAAATTGAGATCTAGACTTCATTTTCTAATTAGATAGGATCACTAAAACTAGACAGGAGTGGTACCAGTGTTGTAGTCCATCTTTGTTGCTATTGTTTTGAGGATATTAGCTTTTTGGGTTTTGCTCAATAGGTCTGTGTGACCCTATCTATGAAGTTTTAGTAGATGAAAATTTATATAGCTCCATGAAAAGTATGTTCTTTATTCAAACCCTATCTTCTATTGTGATTTGATCAATTTCAAACAAGAGGGGGGGTTAGTGTGTATAAGATTCATTGGATGTGGATCTAAAACCCTTGTGTGGGCACGCTTCCCATATACTAATACTCTGAAGAGTGATCTATCCATATGTAGTTCTCCCACTTGATGTGCTTTGTGTAAATGAGTGTATGAAGATGCATAATTCTAAACTAGATGTATTTGAGATGGTTAGGGACTAGTGTAAGGATTTTAATAGGCTTGTAAGTGTATTGACTAGTTGTATACATAAAATAGGGAAGATTTCTTGAGTGGTCCTGCTTGTATTCTTTATTTCTGAGTGATAATTTCCAACCCTTTCCAAATGATCTTTGAATGGCCTTTTCTAGGGATCTATTGGTCATAGATTGAATTTGCTCACATTAGGCCGACAAGGAGAAGGATGGGGAACTAGAATAAATTGACCATTAGGGTCTAAAATAGACTTGGACAACAACACTAAAAGTGGATAGGAGTGGCATTGGTGTTATAGTCCAGGTGTGGTGCTATTGCCTTAAGAAGATGGGACCTATGGGTTTGGATTAGTCATGGAAAGAGGAGTTTGACTCAGTTAAGATCAAGTTTGGAAGGCTATGGATGACTGGGAATAAATGAAAATAAGCCTATGAGCATTATGAGAGAAAGAAAGAGGGACCTATGGGTTGGGTGTCATTAGCCATGCTCAAGTTACCAATTTTTGCATTTTATATAACTACATTTGTCCCCACTTTATTCTAGTGATGTAACAAAGCAAAATACTAGGATAAAGGAAAAAAGAAAGGATACCTGAACTTACATATTAGGGTGAAGCTCATGAAGCTATTATAATTTTGGGTGTGCATAAAGAGAGCACACTACGAAGTATGAATTTTCAAGAAAAACAAGGAGTAGATTAGTTCTTAATAGATACACTATATCTAAAATAAGAATGTATAAATCTAGGTAAAAGAGAGAGGAAGAGAAAGAAATGAATACACCTCACTAGGTACATGAACCAATATAAATCCTATTTTAATATTGAGTGATGTTGGATTATGTTGGGTAATGTTATAAGGTGTTGTACCAAGAGTAGTATCATGAACAGAGTTAAGTGATCAATTATTCAAAAGTGACTCAAGAATGCAAAGGCTGGCCTTTAGCTCCATCACCTCCCATTAAGTGAAGCTAGGTGGTCATACGTGTGTTGATCAATGCTTGAACTATGTATCCAATCCCTCTAAATAGGTGGCTCAAGAATACAAAGGCTGACTAGTCCTTTGGCTCCATCATTTCCCCATGAAGTGAAGCTATAAATAGATACTAGTATGGAATGTGTGTCATATGAGATGGATCCTAAAGCCCATGAATGTAATGTGATCTAAAATTTTAGACATGGATATCTGAATGTATGCTAGAAATTAGGTCACTCTTGGCCACTCTGAAAGATAGAGATTAGGCTTATATGAAAGCCACTCAAGAAATCAATAACTTAGGAGATTAGGCTTGTATGAAACCCATTCCAAAACAATGCCAACCACCTACAAATGGAGTAAGTCACACAATTACTTAGAATTCTTGGGTAATAATAAAATCAAAAAGAAAAGAAAACAAACATGCCACAAACATTACCCCCAATCAATGGTGTCTAAAAAATGGATTCTGATCTAGAAGTCATATCAATTATCATATCTAAAACTAGAAGTGAGAACCATCACATCATGTATGATGCCCCTTATATCTATATTATTTTATTGAAAGTGTATTGAAACTATTGAATCTGGTATAAACTATAGCTAATAAAACTGTAACTAAACTTACTTTTCTGTCTATTTCTATAAAATCTATTTTTTTTTGCTATTTAGATAGGAGCACTAAAAGTGGACACTAGTGGCATTAAAATTGTATTTCAAGTTAGGTGCTATTGTCTAGGGCCAAATTTGGTAACTATTCTAGATTCTTGACTATCTGCCTAGTTTGTTCTGACTAGTTTGATGTCTGGTTATTATTTTAGGTGTTCTGAATGCTATTTTTTTTACGATTAGGATCTCTGATCTCTATGATAAAACCCTTATTTTTTTCCCCCTCTTCTAAGGGTGGAATGAATACCCTATAATAACTTCCATTAGAAGAAAGAGCCCTGAAAGTGTGTCATGTTGCAAAGATACATGATATAGCAATGATAATTGACAAGATATCTCAAGATATAGCATTATTTGTATTAAGAGATTATTAGATCAATAGGGGTATGCTTAGATAGATATAATAATGTAATATCATGTGAAATGTACTAAAATAAAATTTAAAGTCTAGTTAGTTGTTAGTTTTTAGTTGGAGGGATGGAACATGATGTCTATCATGGCATCCAAGAAATCAAGATAATGCATGATATGGATCATGACATTGTAAATGATCTAGAGGTCAATGAAAAAAGGTCCTAAAGTAGATAAAAACCTAAACCATTGTGTAGGTCCTATTGAAACCATTCTAATGAAATGTAGAATGTATAAAATGGATCTCATATGTTCCTTGTGCATTCAGTCAAAGTAGGTCAAAGTTGGTTAAAATCTAAAAATCAACCAACAAAGAATGATTTTATAATAATTACAATGTGTATAGTTCATCAAGAGATTTATAACATAACATAAGGTTCAAAAAATGGAGCTCATATGCACAAGATATCATGCTTCAAAGATCAAATCAGGAAAGTAAAAAAAATTGGGATTTAAACAGGACATCCAGTTGGACATTGACAAGTGGCATGGTGAATGGTCAATAAGTGGCATGGAGAGAGGTTGACAAGTGAAAAAAGGAGATTGGACCACATGGTGGGTCCTCAAGCCACCACATGTATTTCCACCAATTAAATATCATGGTCTAATTTCATTTTCTGAATGTTCTAAATAAACCATTTTTTATTATTCATGTAACCCTATATACCTGTGGCGTTCCATATCCCACATCCACATTTAATATCCATGTGAAGTCTTAAACACTACCAAATTCCATTCAAAAAACCACAAAATAATCCACATTCCAAGACCAAATTTCCATGCCAAACCCATAAGCCTCCATGTGAAACCCAATATTCCTTTCACATGCTACCACATACTTACGAAATTTGCCACCACATAACCATTGAAGATTCCATGGTGGAGAACATGGCCCAAGCCACAAGTTTCACATAGAATAAAAGTATTAATAAAGCCATGGAGATATAAACACCCACAAATGTGGGACAAATTTCTATCGACATTTTAAAATAAGAACTATTTAAAAACTGTTTAGACTTTGAGACCCCATGAATATGGAATAAAAGGATTTGATTTAAATGCTAAGCCTATGCAATGGGTTTTAAATCCTCATCCTTCTAAATATAATGATAAGTGTCCCACCAAGAAATCCATGGGATGAATCACTATATAAAGTGCTAAGACTCATATTTGAATACAATTCGTAAATCGAAAGTAAGGAAGACAATAGCAAAGGAGTTCGTGTGGCTCACAGAAGGAGCTAGAGGCAAGATCATGAAATTTTTTAAAAAGAGACTAGCCTTATTTTTTCCTAAATCACAACTTTTTAGTTGTTTAATTTTTAATTTGGAGACATTTTTAAATATTTTTTCATATGTTTTTCCTAATATATTAGCTGATATAGGACCTGGAGATAGGCCATAGTGTTGAACTCCGTTATCAATTGTGTGTTTGAATTTCTTGATTTCTTCTCATAAAATTATTGTTAAAATTTAATTTTTAAGTTAAATTTTTATATTATTTTGTAAATTTATTATAAAATCAAAATCAAATTATGTTAACATATTATTGCTTAAGTTTACATATCATTTTTGTATTAGAGTGGTTAGTGTGTTGGGTTAACTTTTGTTAGGGCATTATTCTAGTGCATCAAGTTTGATATCAGAACTAAATTTGTGGGTGAGTTTGTGATTTTTTTTGTTTTAATCAAAATTAATTATTGTAGAACAATGGATCCAATACTAGCTCAGATTTAGTTATTACAAAATTCCATTATTATTGTGATAATGCAATTCCTAAAAGCCTAAGAGAAAAATTGGTAAACAATAGAGCAATGATAGGAGCAGTAAATCAAGAGGCTCCAACAAAGCATTGATGAATTATGAGCAGAACTACAACAATAATGTCAACAAAATAAGAAGATGCATGGAGATTTAGATATTTGTGGACATTATGCTTGGTGAGGTCATATTGCTGAGCAATGTTGGATCCTACATCCCAGTCATGCACCACTATGGTTTAGAAGGTAGAATGAGGAGAGAGGCAAGGCACATATCAAGTCTAGTAATAGTCAATCAATCCAACCAACAATACCTCATCAACCAACCCCAGAGTCTCTAATGTGATAGTTGTTACTGATATAAGTGCCTGATATTAACCTATACTCTGAGGAAAGTCAAAGGTAGAACTATACTGCTATTATGGAAGGGGATTTCATGTAAATATATTTTAATTTGATTTCTAGAGCTAGTTATATTAATAAATGCCTTGTATAACATCTGTATCTAATGACTCTTCCATTACCACACACTAAGACATTTGGAGGAGCTAATGGCATAGTATGAGGACATGCAAATCATTATGGCATTCTATATTTTGGCATCAGGGGGATATTATTTGATCAATTCTTGATATAGTTCTAGGAGAAGCTAAGGAGATAACATTAGGTCATTATTATCTCACATCTTGGTATGCCAAAAACATTTCATTAGGAGAAGGAATCCAACTGAAAACTAATCATACTTACAAGATCTAGTTTGGAACAAGCTAGACAATAGAGGTACATTATGGTTTTATCAGTTATTCTTCTAATTTACACACTCTTGCTAATATTATCAATGAAAATTATGTTTTAAATCTGAAAGAAAATAATGATTCGATTATTAATGTATCTTTTGATGTAAATTCCAAGGAAGAAAGTAATGAAATCAATTCTTTTGACTATATTGACAATGTTAGGGATACTAAATATACCAACCCGAAACATTTATTGAAGTCATTTGTAAATCACATGAAGGGAATAGGTTCTAAGTTAGTAAAAATGGGATTCAAAGGAAAATGCCTTGGTATTAATGGTTAAGGAATTACCTATCCTATCCAAGTGGAAAAAGACCAATCCATGAAAGATTAGGATATGGAGGTGAAAGACAAATATCCAAAGAAGTTAAACTAGAAAATTACTCAAGCAACAAGTTAGAACACCCTAAAGATTTGAAGAAAGCATTATCAAAAGATGAAGCAATTAAATCTATTAAAACATATTCAGATGACTTATGGAGGTATGCAAAGAAGAAACACTCAAATGTATTTTATAATTATGTCTCAGAAAGCCCTAAAAAGATGATTAAGAGACATGTCAAGAAGACTAATGAAACAAAATTACCTAAGGAAGAAATTAATTTAATATTTTACTTCAATGCCAAGGGTAAAATGTTTAAGGAAGAAAAGCAAAGTCATCCAAAATATTAGGCAAAGGTGGTAACTACATCTTCAGTCAAGCAAAATACAGAGTCTCTTTAGACAAAATCTAGTCAGTCAAAACCTGAGATAACATCAACAAAGGAGTTTTTAGTCAATGAGAAGCTGACAATTCAAAAATTATCACCCTAGAAAGGTAAGCAACATTTCTTTAAAAGAATAATTGCTAAACATTCTAAGATAGATGTTATCTTTGATAAAAAAAAATATCAAAGGAATTTGATATCTAAAGATGTTGTAGAAACCCTAGGTTTAAAAACTAAGCCACATTTCCAACCCTATTCTATAGATAGAATAAATGATTATAATGATGTACATGTAAGTAAAACCTATAAATTAGGGTTTTCAATTATCACTAAATTTTTAGATGAAGTTGAATTAGATGTAGTTCCACTACAGTTTAGTGGCATTATCTTAGGTAAACCATACATGTCTCTGAAAAAAGAAACTTACTCAAAGAAGTAAAATAAATATAGAATTGTAAAAGATGGGATAAAATATCTCATATGAGCACATTGGTAGTAACCATTATAGGTAAATGGTTCCTTCATTTTTATTTTACTCATGTATGTTGTAGAGAGGAACACTACAGGGTAACATAAAGATGCTACCATGAGAAGCATCACAATGAAAAAATAAGTTGTATATTTGATTTATATAAGGCATTGTTTATAAATGCATAATACCCAAGTATGGGAAATATTTTTAATGATTATAATGTTTGTTGAAAAACCCAAGAAGGGCAATATTTGTAAACTGTGTTGCTAGGTAAAACCCTAAAAGGATAATTGTAAAATGGTGATTATTATTACACCATATGTCTTACAATATTTTCATAGTTTTAGATTTGAAGACATATTAGAGTACCTCCAAAATTGATTGACATTTAGGAAATCATTCAATCTATAGCTGAGAGCTAGAGCCATGCAATGATCCTCACATGGAGTACCAGGTCTAGTACTAGCTTTTTGAGGACAAAAAGCCTTCTTAGTGGAGAGGATTGATCCAGAGGTGAATGCATAAAGTTTATTAACGTAGATCAAAATTTTTACCATTGTGTAGGGCCCATTGAGACCTTTCCAATGGCATGTAGAATGAAAAAAATGGAGTTCATATGTTCCTTGTGTAGCCAATCAAAGTTCTAATCAAATTGGTCAAAGTAGGTCAAAATTGGTCAAACTATATAAATTAACCAACATGAAATGATTCAAGAATAATTACAATTCATAGAGTTCATCAAGATATTTCTAGTGTAACTCATCTTTCAAAAAATAGAGCCTGTATGCATAAGATATCATGCTTTGAATATCAAATCGGGTAAGTAAAAAAATTGAGGTTTGAATAAAACATCTAGTTTGATGTTGACAAGTTGCATGGTGAATGGTCAACAAGTGGCATGGTGAGAGGTTGACAAGTGGAAAAAGGATATTATACCATGTGGTGGGTCTTCAATCCACCATGTGGCTTGCCACCAATTAACTACCATGGTCCAATTTCATTTTCTAAATTTTATAAACAAACTATATTTAATTATCCATGTAACCCTATATACCTGCCATGTTCCGACATCCATGTTCAATACCCACATGAAGTCTCAAAAACTACCACATTCCATTCAAAAACCCATGAAATAATCCACATTCTAAGTCCAAATTTCCATGCCAAACTCATAAGCCTCTATGTGAAACCCAATATTCCTTCCACATGCTACCACATACTTGCCAAATTTGCCACCACATAACCATCAAAATTTTCATGGTGGAGAACATGGCCTAAGTCACAAGTTTCACGTAGAATAAAAGGCTTAATAAATCCTTGGAGATATCAACACCCAAAAATGTGGGACAAATTCCTATCAGCATTTTAAAACAAGAACTATTTAAAAACCATTTAGACTTCGGGACCCCAAGAATATGGGATAAAAGGATTTGGTTTAAACACTAAGCCTATGCAATGGGTTTTGAACCCTCATCCTTCCAAATAAAATGATTAGTGTATCACTAACAAAACCATGGGATGAAGCACTATATAAAGTGATAAGACTCATATTTGAATGCAATTCGAAAATTAAAAATAAGCAAGATAATAACAAAGGAGTTCATGTGGCTTGCAAAAGGAGCTAGAGGCAAGATCACAAAAAAGTTGGAAAAGAGACTAGCATTATTTTTTCCTAAAGGAAAACTTTGTAGTTTTTCACTTTTCAATTTAGAGATGTTTTTAAGTATTTTTCAAATGTTTTTCCTAATATATTGACTGATACAGGACCCAAAGATGTAAGCCATAGTGCCAAACTCCATTATCAATTGTGTGTTTGAATTTCTTGATTTATTCTCATAAAATTGTTATTAAAATTTAATTTTTAAGTTAAATTTTTAATTTTTTTTTGTAAATTTATTTTTAAAAAAAAATCAAATTATGTTAGTTTATTATTGCTTAAGTTTATAGATCAGTAAACAATGAG
This sequence comes from Torreya grandis, assembly GCA_037957365.1. Lineage (NCBI taxonomy): Eukaryota > Viridiplantae > Streptophyta > Pinopsida > Cupressales > Taxaceae > Torreya > Torreya grandis. Next base: position 179,375 of record JARHVA010006472.1, on the reverse strand, counting down.
AAGAAAGCAAGCAACAAGCACACAAGGAAAGAAGCAAGAAGCATACAAGAGTGGCCAAGGGGCCAAGAAAACATGGGACATGGGCATATGTTAATCAAACTATAAAATAAGCATACAATTCATTTTCAAATTCCATATACACATACAATTAAAATAAGCAAGGTTGGCATGAAATCCATAATCATATGGAAGAGTATAGGTAAAAGACATTGGCAAATGTCCTAAGGCACACACATGAATAGAAGCAAAGGACATTGAAAAATGTCCTAAGGCACATATAGGAGATAAAAATGAACTAAGAAGTGTAATCACATCAATATATGCTAAGTAAGAAAGGAAAGCATGTAAGCAATTGGAAGTACAAATACATCTAACTAATCAAATCAAGAAGTGAATGTATACAAGACATGTTAGTACAAGACTAGGTATATGCTAGGAAATACACAAGTGTTATATAATAGTGAGTGTCGATATAGTAATCTATGTAAGGTAGTAAATAATGTACATAAACATGATAACTAAAGTGTGCGGTGTAGGAATGACATAACCTAGATGGTGTAGTCATGTAGAATATGCCCCCAGTGGGTATGTATATCAATGTGTATCTTGAATGTAGAAGTAGGATGTCCCATTAATGGGTAGAGTGAGGCAATTAAGGAGTTGGATGTCACTAAACACACTTGAAGAAGATCAAGTGAAGCATGGTAATGTAGATAAATCAATAAATAATAACATAGAACAACAAAATGTAAGTCTACCATGTTAGAATAAAATAAAACATAGATTTATCCCCAAATTGCATAAAAGAGAAACTATGAAATGAATAAATCAAACATATAGAAAATAATAAGAAACATGCATAAAATAGGAGACACCAGATTTAATGTGGTACACCCAAGATGCGCTACATCCACTAAACTTATCCAGTATATTATTTCCAGCAATACAAGGGAGAAATAAATCTTGCAACAAAACCTATTACACCTCTCTACCTTATCTACCTCCTCTATGTGTACAATAATGCTTCATATTTCATCTCAACCATGTAGTAATAAATTTTATGGAAATTAACACCTAAACATAATCTCTATCATCAGATCTAGAAACCTTTAATCAATGGCCTAGATTGACTACAAAATTACAATTTTACAAGGTAATTTTAATTAAAAAAATTGTTTTAGGGACATTTCCCCCAAACCCCCATCGAGGTGCACGGCCCCCTAGACCCCATAAGGGGGGTAACCCCCCTTATAACCCCTTTTTCCATCATAGATACAAAGAGTGGGATCTAAAACTCAACTAAAATAACATCATATTTTTAACCTCTAATCCTAAAAGACAATTAGGATCCACGCCTAACATAACATGATAGTAGAAATGTAAGGCATAGATAATCCATATATCAAAATATTTTTGGTATTTTGGTATATTTGAATGTTTTTATATTTTGAATATGTTATATTGTTTTTGAATTTTTTATATATTTGATAATCAAGCATAAGAAAATATGTACAAGTAAGGCTGAGAAGAGATGATACTAATTGATGCATCTCATAAGAGACTCCCTGTCATGATATCCTATATCAAGGAGAGGGATCATGCATGATCATGAAGCATGATGGAAATATTGAGACTATGGCTCTAAAATTTGTATATGTTGTAAATGCTTTGAAATATCTGAAGTAGAAACTGATTACAGGGTCCCCATATAACTATGAGAAGTTAATGCAACTTTAGGGCACTTAGGGACCCATCTGATAGTAGGAGAAACTCTTTAAACATGTGTTATTTGAGTGGATGCATGATATTTTAATGATACTACTTTAGGTGTGAACATTGTAGCTAGAATATATCTAGAATATTGAAGTTTTGGAGGTATATGAACTCTCTATGTTAGTGATGGATGCCTCAATTATGTCTAAATCAAAACTAGAGGAGGAACTATAACTAGTGGAAAAACTAGAATTAGAGGCTAAACTAAAACTAGTGATTGTACTGTAGAGGATGGATCTGAAGTGGGGAGTGGTAACTCATATGGAAATCCACCAACCATAATAACCTAATTAGCATGAATGAATTTCATGCATCTATGAACTATAGAAGGTACTACTTAAAGTTTTTAAATCCATGGTCGACCAAGTAACATATCAAAAATTGTTGCACTATGAAAAATAGTGAATGGTGTGGCCACATGTGTTAGACCCACTTGTAGAACAAGTACAATCACACCCAATGAACTCTATATGTGACCACTGAGTCCATTGATAACTATGTATATTGATGTAATATCTTGCTCAGATATCCCAAATGATATAATAATGTCATAGTGCGCATATTCAAAATAGATCCATTGTCTATGAGAACACTATGAATATGATGATTATGAATGTGAGATCTAATAAAGAGTGCAATATAATTTGTATCATCCTCAATGATCTCCTACTTTGAGAAGGAGATGGAAGGTCTAGCTAGAACTCTAGAATTGTAAACACCAACCATGTTGCTCAAAGGATGTAACTCAATTGAAGGTGCCCTATATGTATCTAGTGGGGGATGTGCATGATATTCATGATGAACCCTTCATGTATCCCATGTCTCCTATTTGGAATGTTGTGGAAAAGGATCTAAAAATATTTTTAATGCTTTATTTTGTGTTGGCTTGGCCTGAGGAGGCTCAACTGAAGTGCCAAGATTAATATGATTACCATCTATTAAATCTTGTATCTTATGTCTCAAATTGATACATCTATTTATTGTATGGCCTAGTGCCCTACAAAAATTTCAAAATACATTTTGATCATATCCCTATGGAAGAGGATTTGTTAGGTCAAATTCATGAATAGGAGGAAGAGATATGTTGTTACATTCTAATAGTTGTTATAAAACTTTGGCTGGATAAATTGGTAGATTGGTAAAAGTTCACCAAGGAGGTGATGATAAAACCACATGTTGAGGTGGATTAGAAGCTATATTAACTGTTGGTTGATTATGACTCTTTCTATCATTGATCTTGACTGTGTATGGGACTTTGTTGTTACTCTTCATTGTTACTTTAGAGATACTTGTGTACTTAAGTTTGCCCATTAAAATTAGTTTGACCTCTCTTTGCTTTAGTGTGTGGCATAGTTTAGTGAAGAAAGAGAATCTTTTAAACATAATTGATTCATGAAAAGTTGGTAAAAGACTCTATTTGAAGAGATATTGTAGCTCTTGATTGGCCATGAGGCTAGTCATCTTAGCCAAAATAGTCTTATATCAAAGAATATAATCTATGAGATGTTGATTTGACCTTTGCTTTTATTGTGCAACTTGAGCATATGAAACCTTATCACCAATGTTGATACTAAAGTGATCTAGGAACATGTTAGCTGAAGAATTGAATGCATTAACTGACTGATTTGATAGATTACAGAACCATTGTAAATCATAATCCTTTAGGCTCTGTGGAAATAACTTGGTAAGTAACCAGTCATTTGGTACATAGTCTAAGCATGCTGCATGAAAATCTCTCAAATGTGTCTCTGGATCACCCTTATCATCATATAGAGTAATCTTGGGTTGAACAAAACCTTGTGGTAAGGGTGTAAAAGTAATGTGACATGTTAATGGTGTATGTAATAGATTAAAAGAATCCAAATCATATGTGGGTCTAGAGGCACCTTACTCAAGATGTATCACCTTAGATTGAAGAGATATTATCTCTTGCACAAGGGATACCACATCAAGAGATAGGGATGTACTAGATGTATTTGGTGGCATAGAGGTAAGTTGGGCTACTATAGGGGGTTGTTAAGACATAGCTGCCCTTGTAGTGTCATTTAAAATTGGTTGCTCTGTGTTTTGAGAAGATTGACAATTGTTCATTTTTTTTTGTTCCTCTTGAAGTATTTTAAGCATGTCATCTTGCATGTTAGGGTGTTTAGTTAAAAGTTATTGAAGTTCCCTTTTATCATTTTTATCAAAACTAGTGTATTGGGCCATTTTTAAGGTAAGAAAACAAATTGAGATTTGATTGAAGTTTTTACAATAATTTTTAATAGACAAAGTGATAGAAAATTAAAATATTGAATATAAGAAATGTAAACTCCTAAAAATAATTAGCTAGAGATTGCATAAAAAGGATACAAAACTCTGAAACATGTAAGGTGATATCTCAATAAATAATGGGGCCTAGTGTATGTAACTAGGGTTTGAAAGATAATTATTTAAACAATTTAATATGAAATTTGTAAATTTATGAGTGATATATGAAACTAAATATTTAGAAAATTATTGGGAAAATCTTGATTGAATAAGACCTATTATGTTCAACTGGGGTTTTAAGTTTTTTTTTTTTTTTTGCAAATTACTATTGAATTTTGAAATTTGAAGTGAATTTTTTATTTTAATATGCTAGTAAAAAATTAAAAAATTATTGGAAAATTACTAGAAACATACCGGGACCTAGTTTGTGTAACTAATTTTTGAAAGAAAATTATTTTAAAATTAGTATGTAATTTTAAAATTTTATGCTAATTTATAATTTTAATATTTAGGTATGAAATTAGAAAAAATATAGGAAAAATTAGTAAGAAATTTACCCTATGGTTTCTAGGGTTTTTATGCACAAACAAAGTAAGTCAGGTTCACCAAATGATTTAATAATTTTGGGAATATTGGTGTATTTATTTCAAAATTTAGTTAAAGGATCTGAGTAATAAATTTAGTCAATAATTATACTATAATTAACCTACTAATTTGTTAATTATGATTGCTATTTAGACTTTCTAAAAATAGAAAATGAGTAAGGAGAAGTATGACTTAGCTTAAAATTGTGTTGATCTGACTAAGACAAAGGCTAATATTGACTATGCAAGACTAGGACACTATCACAAACTAAGATCTAGAGTTCATTTTTTTATTAGACAAAAGTGTTGGAACTGGACAAGAGTGGCTCTAATGTTCTAGTCCACCTCTATCATTGTTGTCCTAAGGATCTAAGATTTCTAGGTTTTGTTTGGGATCTGTGTAATCATGTCTATGAAGTTCTAATACATGGAAGTCTATGGATCTCCATGTAGAGTAGATTCTTTATTCAAACCCTATCTTTCATTCTGATTTGATCAATTTCAAACAAGAGGGGGGGTTAGTGTGCGTAGGATCCACTAGACATGGATCCACACCCCTTATGTGGCCACACTATCTACATACCAATGCTCTGAAGAAGGATCAAGCCATATATATTTCTCCCATTTGATGTACTTTATGTAACTAAGTGTATGAAGATGCATAATGCTAAACTAGATGTACTTGAGATGGTTAGGGATTGGTGTAAGGATTTGAATAAGCTTGTAAGTGTATCAACTAGCTATATGTAGAGAATAGGGAAAATTTCTTGAGTGGTTTTTCTTATATTATTACTTTCCTAGTGATAATTTCCAACCCTTTCTAAATGTCTTTGAATGGTATTTTATAGGTATCTATTGGTCATGGATTAAATTTACTCATGTTAGGCTAATAAGGAGAAGGATGGAAAACCAAAATAAACTGATTATTAGAACTAGAAATGAACTTGGACAACAATACCAAAAGTGGATAGGAGTGGGATTAATGTTATAGTCCAGGTGTGGTGCTACTATCTTGAGTAGATGGGACCTAGGGGGATGGATTAGTCATGGAAAGATGAGTCTAGCTCAGCTAAGATCAAGTCTAAAAGGCTATGGATGACTAGGAATAAGTGAAAAAAAGCCTATGAGGGTCATGAGAGCAAGTAAGAGGGACCTATGGTTTTGGTGTCATTAGCCATGATCAAGTGACCAATTTTTACATTTTATATGACTACAATAGTACATCCACTGATACACTAAGTTGGAGCCATATTTCATAAAGGGTTGATTCATATGGTGGCAGAAACCAATAAGGAACTCAAGGAATATATCATGAGACAAAATTATCATCCTCCAACTCAATTCAACACTTAGATAGAACAAGGATATTGTAAGACATATATAAAAATTTAAGGTATGATTAAAATGAAGATGAAACAATGAGTTTTGCTCATTTTTTAGTAGTTGATCCTATTTATTTTGAGGATGTAATCAAGTACATCAAGTGGTGTGAATAAATGGATGAAAAATGTATGCAACAAATAAAAATTATATGTGGGACTTATTAGGCCTTCTAACATGAAAAGAGGTCATAAGATTCAAATGGGCTTATAAAATTAAAACTAATCTAGAAGTAAACATAAAGAGACATAAAGCAAGGATAGTTGTCAAAGGATACAAAAAATGACTAAATTATTATAATGAGACATTTTACCCTATAAAAAGGCTAAAAATGATGATAACAATAATTACAATAGTTGGTTAACACAAATGGAAGGTGTATCAAATAGATGTCAAGTTAACCTTCTTGAATGGTGTGATAGAAGAATACGTTTATGTGGAAAAACTACTTATTTATGAGATTATCAAGCATGAGGACAAGCTATATATGATGAATAAAACTTAATCCGACACCAAGGGCATGGTACAACTAAAAATATTCATATTTGTTGAATAATGGCTTTAGAAAAAGTGGTAGTGAGCCCAATATCTACATCAAGGTAAATAATAAAGGTATTCTAATTGTTATTTTATATATGGATGACTTAATATTTAAAGGAAACAAAAATTAGTCCATAGAAGAATTCAAAATCATCCATGAAGGAAGATTTTTAGATGACTAATTTAATTTTATTGAAGTATTTTTTTGGCATAAAAGTTATGAAAATTAATGAAGGCATATTTATATGTCAATCAAAGTATGCAAAAGAGAGTTTGAATATGTTTAATATCTTGGATAAAAAACTAGTATCTACACTAGTTTAAACAAGTTTGAAACTAGATAAATAATATTGAAGTTTCAATGTGAATCCCACATGATACAAAAATTTAGTGAGAAGTTTAATGTATGTGATTGTAACTAGACCAGAAATCATGTACATAATCATTATCATTTTTATATTCATGGAGACACTGAAAGAGACACATTGGCAACCATGTAAAATTATCTTGAGATATGTTAATAGAACAAGAGGATATGGTATATCCTATATACAGTAGAAGATGACTTTCACTTGGATACACAGATAATGATTGGGCCAGTAGTCTTGATGATTGAAATAAAAAAAAGGATATGTGTTCTATATTGGGTTAGGATATATTTCATGGGATTCAAATAAATAACCTATAGTTTCACTTTACACTATTGAAGTTGAGTATACAACAACTAGTTCAATAACATATAAGGCCATATAGATCAGAAGAATCCTATTAGATTTAAATGAGGAGTAACAAGAAGATTAAACAATATTTTTTGATAGTATATCCTCCATTTTATTATTAAATAATCCCATTTTTCATGGAATAAAAAAACATATTGTAATAAATTATCATTTTGTTAAAAAATTAGTTCAAAAAATGTGAGATAGAGTTTAAATTTTGTAAGTCTGAATAGAAACTCGTTGACATATTTACTAATCCTTTCTCAAAAGATAATTTTATGTGTTTAAGAGGGACTAGGGGTCATATATGAAATAAAATTATCTTTATAAGTTTACAATATGGCTCTATATATCACTATATTGGCTCTAAAGATCACTAATCTAGCTTTGGAGATCACCAATCTAGCTTCAGAGATTGTTAGGAGATAAGTTAAAAGGGAGCATAAAAGATGAGTTTGGGTTGAATAAGATTCTATAGATCATGTAAATAATTTAATTATTAAAGGGGATGTTAAAATATAGTAATATTTCCCTCACCCACCTCTTTCTGCACTTGTCAACTCTAGAGATCTCTTCTATAACCAATTAAACTTAGCAACCTAAGTTAATGCACATAATTTTAATTTTAAAATTGTTTTTTTGAATTGTTTGGGATAGGTGAAATTATAAGGTAGGTAGGGATTTAAAATATAGGAAATGGAAAATTATAATAATATAACATCAATGATAAAGAAAAAACACATAGTAGCAATAGATTATGGGAGATAGAGAAGGCAAAAATGAATAAGGTAGAGAAGGTAAAGACAAAAAGAGAGACAATAGTATTTGAAAGAACATGAGAAAAAAAATATAAGGTGTAAGGAGGACATAATTAAGTATAATAATATAGATAAAGAGAAAAAATAGAACAACAATGAGTATCTATAGCATCATATAAGGCAACATTAAGTAAGTAAAGAATGACATAATACAGTCTAGTATATTAGTTTTTGTAAGAGTTTTAGAGTAGTTTTAGTTGTAGTGAATTAAAGTTGTAATAATTTTATATAATAATTTTTTTTAAATCAATATATAATCATATATTTTTGAGTGTTTTTCTAAATCTTTGCTCCCATGCATTTAGTCTTTTAAACTTGTTGCCTTGTATCAAGTTTGTCATATTTTATGGTTCTAGAATTTATCAAGAGCCAACCTTTATATGAGCTTAAGATTAATCTATTATACCTATTCAATTATTTTTATAGGAACATTTATTTCAAAATATTTAAATTAATTAGTAATTCACTTTTAACCTAGGCTAATGAATATTCAAGAATTCATCTTTACCCCCAACTAATGTTGAGGTATTGTTTTAGATTAAGTTAAAAGCAGGTTTTAAAGGGGCCTCGAAACCCTTTACATCAAAAATAAAGATAAACCAATAATCATAACTAGGTTTAAAAAGAACCTGAAACTAGTAAAGCAACTAAACTAGGTTTTACATGGACCTGCTACCAACAGATGTAACCAAATAAAACTACCATCAAAACACTGAAACTTGGAAAGTTAACAGGCTGGACCAGTAACCTGAAAAACCTCCCAAACTAGTAACCAGCAAACCAGTGAAGCTACCAGTTTACCAACACAAAAAACCAATCAGCATAAGGGAACATTAGATTTTCCTTTTGCATTGAGGTTTTCCTTATGCGACTGAAGGTTCTTATCTAGAGGGGGAACCGAAGGCTTAGACTTCTTCCTCTTAACTGTTGTCCATCCATCCTCTAACTTTTTTGCCTCAGCAACCCATGCCTCAGAAGACAAAGACCCATGGAACCTAGGGGACACAGACACTGCAACAAGCTCCCTGTGAGAATCAGATGATGTCTGGCTCCTAGGAGGGTCCTCCGAAATAGGGGAAGATACCAATGCCACCTCAACCACTGGCTCAAAAAGATCACTAACCATAGCCTCCATAGGATCTTCAAAGGAACGTCTCACCAAAGAATCCTCCACAACCACCGGCTCGGAGTGAACACTATCCTCAATCTCAAAAATAGCCAGAGCTTCCAAGGGTTGTTTAACCATGTAATGCTCAGAGGAGGCCTCAGACCACCAAAAATGTGGTCACCTAGATTTGGATTTCCTAGTAGCACAATGAGCAGCAATATGACCCATCAGGTGGCACTTCTTGCAATGAAAAGGGATACCCTCAAAATCCAACATTTGTGTCCAAGTACCCCTTAGAGAATCCAAGAAAATCACCTCAAGAAGGGCTTTAGAAACATCCAAATCAACTAGAAAGCGTGCACAAGTCAAATGGTAAATATCTAAAGTGTCTGCATCCACATATAAGAAATCCCCAATAGCATTTCCAATAGTTTCAAAAACTAAATCATGCCAAAGATGTATTGGAAGATTAGGGAGCCAGACCCAAATAGGGAACTTATTAAAGGATTCCGATAGAGGATCAAAATCCATATGCCATGGTTTGGCCATAAGTGGATATCTGCCCTGCCAAGAAAAATTATTGTGACACAAAATAATCTTCCTGTCATTGGAGCACAGGAACTTTGCTATAAAAAAACCTTTAGCACATGGGAAGATATGGACATTATCTTCAATTGTTGAGGTATTGTTACTGGCATATTTCTTTCAAAAAATTTAAATTCCTCTAGGCTCATATTCAATTATTTATAGGGATATTTTATGAGGTCCTCCATTAGGCATGTAAGTTCTTATTTAGATTCATTTATATTTAATATGGGGGATAAAAATTGAACCAAAAATTCACCCCACACTTCCTTGTTCCTATCTATGCTGGAAATGATTCCAAAGAGTTAAGACTTTAATTGAAGAGTGTGTTGCCCATATATACCTATATTATATACCCCATAATTAAATAGAGGAAACATGAGACTTTTATTCAAATCTTACTTTATTTTTTATATTAATTATCTCATTTTTAATCATTAGTTTGTTACATTTAAAAGTATATTGAAAGCATAATTTTTTTAAATTAGAAGCATTTTATTTATTAAGAAAATAAAATCATGTAAATAAATATATGGGAAACACTAATGTCTATTAATTATTGTGGATTACTGAATCATGACTATTAAAAAAATGGAGTCTGTCCCTAAAAGTTTGGCAGAATATATACAGTTTAATAAAAATTGATTATTCACATTTGAAAGAGTATACTTATCCTTCAATCAAATAATAAATTATTGATAGTTTTATAATCTATGTACTTATTTTTATATTATTTTTCAAATGTTTATAATTTAAACAATAGGTCAATAAAAATTTAATTATCTTAATAATTATCAAACACTTTTGTCTCATAATATTTTAATATTTTCAAAAATAAAAAAGTATTCGATATTTATTGAAGTAATGGTTGTTTCTCATATTCCTTTTATAGAAATGAAGATTTTGGAAGGATGGAAACATATAAATTATTAATTATAAATATAAAACCTTAGGAATAATGTAAATATAAAGAAACACAAGCACACAATGCATATAAATGCCTTAATACCATTTCCTCATCTCACCTTCATCCTTATTTTATGATAGCTTTGTATAACACCTACGCTCTACATTTTTCATTAGATAATGATCTATCATTATAATTATTATGAAAGTATGGTCAAAAGATAAATTATATGAGAATTTAATTTTCTTATAAAGCATTGATTTATTTACAAGTTGTAAAAATATTTGAGGTGACACACAAGGATAGATAGATTTTTTTTTCTTGACATTGAGCTTTGTGAATAAGTGACACTCTATGGTTTGTTAGGAGTGTCAATCACACTATCCAACATTATTTGTGGCCTCTATTGGATAATGTGTTATTTTTTAATTTTCAACTATTTGATGTTGGTTTAAGGGCCAATATGATCTTCAATTGAATTTATATTTTTAATAAACACACATGAATAATATTTTATTCAAGCATGTTTTATATAACATGTATATATGTATGTATGTATGTATACTTATACTTCACATGAATTTATTGAGTACTCATATGTATTATAGATAAATCAAACAATCATTAGATCATTTTTGATTAGTGAAGATAGTATTTTTTGTGGATCACTTTTGGAACATGACCTAGGTTTGCATGTCACTAGAATTATTTTCAATTACATGTAATTTAATATTATTCAACATATTTTTTATGTGTATCATAATTATAAGGTTCTTAAAAATTTAACTAACCCACAACCCATGCCCCTAATGATTCATTTTCCCTTTAAGTTTAAATATTATTTCTATTTTAGTGTAAGGTGGAGAAGATTTATTTTTTTGCCAGTTACAGAGGTCACAATACAAAAAATAGAGAAACTTAATTTAAATATTCAAACTAAGAAAATGTAGTTTTCAAATCAATTCCAACTTGTTTTTCATCTTCCAAAAGCATAGTCACACTCCACACAAGCTATAAGTGTCACTCTTACTCCATATATATGTCTATGTTTGATGTTGGTTTTTTGGGCAAGGCCACTCTCATTGTTGGGTATACATTTATATATTATAACCCTAATTAAAATCACCATATTTTATGATATTCAATATATGCCTATAATCACTTTATGTTTTCCCTACTTTTAGAACCAAATTTATTAATTAGGATTTTATTAACACTTTTCATGTATTATTTACTGTAATTAATAATAATTCAGGAAATTATGTTATAATTTTATCATAATCCATTTATCAATATTACATTTTTATGAACATGTGTTATATTATACCCATTAAGGGTTCAAGATTGTTCAATATTTATATTTTACTAGGGTTAATTTCATTGAATGCTCTTAGATCCATGAGTCCTAGATTAATTTTTATTGATTTTATTGATCATATACCATTGGTTATTTTTTTATAAAACAAATCCCATTCCGAGATTTTTTGTATGGTGTGTATATTTTATGCTTGATTTTAGCTTATTACACCTAAATTGATTAGATCTAATAATCCAACTAGGAATATTTTTAGGCTTAGTCAAGGACCTATTGATTTTAATGAAATTCATTTTGATTAATTTTAGATCAAGCCTAAAAAATAAAATGAAATATAAAAACTTATTTAATGTTTTGCCAAAAATTGTACTTTCTATTGAAAATGATAAAAATGATGTGTCTTTGAAAAAATCCAATGTTTATTCTTTGAATGATAATGTTTCGAATGGATTTGTTGATGCAATTTTATTGTACTAGCTTTAATAGATGAAACATATGCATTCACTTATTTTTGGATGATGAAAACTAACCTAGGGCATGAGTTATAGGTTTTGAGACTCAAAATTAATCATTGGTGGAATATAATTAGTCTTATATGACCTAAAGCCTTTCAAGGAAAAATATTCCAAAATATAGTACTGTGTAGGTTCAAGTAACACATACAAACTAACAAAGACATGCATATTCAGAGTGATGATAATCTATAGTACAATGATTTGAATATATATTTTAATATTTTAGGGTTAATCTTATGTAATGATTATGTTTGATTAAATTGAAAAGTAAACTAAATTGGGCAAATAATATGCATAAATATAGCCACTGATTTGTTACATAATTGAATAGCTTTGACATTTCTAAAAATAGTAATAAATAGTGTAAACAAAGACTTATCTAGAAAACGCCTAATAAACATGATCTGTGTGTTGGAAAATGAGATAAAATATGGTATGAGTGTCATCAATTAGATCATTATATCATAACCCTTCCTAAATAATAGTTCCATAATTGGATAGTAGCACCATGTAGCTCTAGTGTCCTAATATTAGCATTAATTTCCTCTATGTAGGACTATCTTGAACTTATGGGTGTACTTGTGTTTGGATTTTTGGGGTCTATTCATATGCACATGAATTATGTAACTCTATATTTTTCCTATAATGACTAATTTATGGTGAAAACCCTAATCGTCCATGAAATTAGGGCATGAGCTAAACAGTGTGTTTATTTGTAGGATAGGTTGGAAATCCTTGAAACCCTACTATGAAGAGAGTTGCCTACATACCAATACTCTAAGAAGGGATCAAGATTGATGTAGTTCTCAACACATAAGTTTTATTTCAAGTGTAAGTGATGATAGTATGATACTATCCTTGAGTGCCTTGAGTGTGGTTGAGATTATAAATCTATAAAATCTGAGCTTAGGATAATTGTGCATGGTAGTATGCATAAGTAGGTCATAATAGAGATTGATAACCTTAATTTTTCTCAACTTTTCTATGTTTGAATAGTTATTTTTAATATAATTTCCATCTAGTGGATATAGGGCTAAAATTCATGTATTTATAGCATTTTATTGCTTGTGCAGATAATAAAATATGTCTAGGCTGAGCTTAGGAGGCTTTTGATTTTGAAAATATATTCATTCAGAACATATAGGGTAAAGAACATAAGCACCATTTGGTGGAAACTAGCACCACCACATGGATCTATTTTCCTTATTATAGTGTTACTATCTAGTTGGTAAAACACTGGGCACAAAGGGTTATGATCATGAAATGAGGGTCTAAGATTGTGTTCGAGCTAACTAGGGATGCCTGTGGCCTACACAAAAGCTGGATAAGTATGATAATAGGATCTAGTATATGTCTAGGGATAATATATGGATATTTAGTCTCAAATATCACTCTTAGATCTCAAATAAAACTTTTAGGTGGTTATATTTCTTCCCCCCCCCCCATTTATGCTATAAATTTATCAAAGAAAAATGAATAGGATAAAGGAAAAGGAAACATACCTGGACTTACTTGGGAAGTGAAGCCCATAAATTTGGATATGAGTATGTGAAGCTAGGTCTATGTATGTGAATCATGATCTAATACATGTACCTCAAGTGAAACATGCATAAATCAATCCTTACTTAAGAGATATCAAAAGTAAAAAACTATGTTGAGTAAAGAAGTAAAATTGAGTAAAGAGATTAGAAAGAGGAAAGGAATGAATACACCTAATTGGGTATGTGAACCAATATATGAACCTAGTTACAACCTATATGTGTACATGTACATAGTGATCAATTAATAAACAACTTGGATTGAGGTCACATATTTCTCAATCCTCATGTGTGGGTTGCTCAAGAACTCAATTTGGTTTTGAATTCATCATTACCCACCTCTGCTTAATGGACCATGACCTATAAATAGCTTGGATTGGAATAATAGTATGTCCAAACCTCTCATGAAATTGGATAAAGAACTCAAGTATGATATGAATCCATCATTTCCCACACATGTGTAGTATATACATCTAAAATTTAACTACACAAAGTACTAAAAATGTCTAAGTATCTCTAATGTATATGTCAGCTCTATAGCCACTCAAGTACACTAGGTAGATTTGGGCCACTCAATAATGCCAACAATATAGATGGAGTAAAGAATGAAACTGATGAATACCTATAATATGATGTTGAGTGTATACAACATAGAGAATGACATGGAATCTTTCATTCCATTTGATCAACTAATGTGTCATGCACATGCCCCTAAATATGATATTTGAGAATATGGATTCTAGACCAAGCTATAATAAATTATATCTCGATATATGAATTGAGTATGTGAATGATCATGTTGTGCATGACACCCCAAATCTAAGCAAACTAATATGAATCAAAGAAAAAATTGAGTATAATTAACAAACCTATAATTGCATATGTAAACTTGTATTGTACCTTTAGCCAATCTAAATTGTTTTAAACTAAGGATACTTAATAGTATAACCATATCTTGTATAGTAACACCATGTGGATTTAGTGTCCCCATTTGGGTGCTAATGTTCTAGTCTAAATTCTATGCAATTATACTACTTTTTACATCACCATTTTCCCTCTATGTTTACTTGTGTCTGATTTTATATAAATGAGCTTCTATGCTAAAAAATGTACCATGAGTGCAATATAGGAGCCTTATATCTATGAAAAATCCCTATGAATACCCCATCTTTTGAGGGGAGTTATTGAACTTGTGTAATAATTATCCTCAAAATAAAAATATCTTCAAAATGTGTGTTAGCCAGAGCATATATGATAACTACATGATAATCCAATATAATGTCCATACATAACATCAAAATGTAAGATGACTTGAGCATATGTATGTAATGTAAGATGTATGTCATGTTTAGAATTTCACAAGGGTGTCAAAATAGATGTAATCAATGTATGTAAAAATAAATCTAAGTAGAACTGAGTAGTTATCTAGGGGGATGGGGCATGATGTCTATCATGACGCCCAAGTAAGAAGGGTAGATGCATGAGGTCTCTCATGACATAAAAATATGGTGTGTATAACAATAAAATTCAAGTGTTGAGGCCATAATGCATACAAGAAAGAATACATACAAAACACATGAGGCATGCAAAGTAGGCCAAGTAGCCACAATACAAGGGACATAATCATATATCACTAAATATAATAAAATAGGACATACAAGTACATGTTCAAATCTCCACATATGCAAGCAAAAATCAAGTTGGCTTAGAGCCACATAGGAGGACATGTTCAAATTTTTACATACATAATTAGGAAAGTAGACACAAGGGACATGGGAACATGTCTAAATCATACATACTATGAATATAAGTGGCATAGAGCCAAAGAACAGTGGCATATTTAAATGACCTCTAATAGAAGAATCATATAAATATAGTCAAATCTAAACTAGGTAATCTACAAATGAAAGTAACCATGAATATGTAATATAAATTTATGTAAGATCTAGGATATACATATGTTGAGTCTAAAGTAGTAATAATAGGAAAAAAAATCTGAGTAAGAGTGGCAATGATCAATATCAAGATATAACAATGTTAAATATGGAATGTAGAGTATAAAAGGATAGAACCTAGTGATTGATATTTTGTATAAGATTCCCCCAAGTGGGAAAATATGTCAAGTTAAGAACTATGAATCGGTGTATATTCCCTCAAAGGGTAGATAATAACAAGTCTGGATCAGTGTAGTGGACTGAGTCCTATAGCAATCTTTAAGCACTTGATAATAATAAGTGAAACATGTATGTATGATAAAACTGACTACACTAAGATAACTAACATATGTAGTATTCGGAAAATATAAGAAATGTAAACATAACAATGCATAAAATATATAAATTTTATGTTTTCTAATTAATTATTCAAATGTTTTTGTGTTTTTTGGAAATATTTTATTATTTTTGTATTTTTTAGATATAAACTATGTAAAAACAACATGAAAGGGAACTATGTACAATGAGCAAAACAAAGAAAAATTATGTAGAATAAGAGAGAAAAAATACTAATTGATGAGTCTCATGGGAGACTCCCTATCACTATGGCCTGTGTCAAAAATAGGAATGGTAATCTCTCATTTTGTGTGATTTCTATGTTGTAGTTTAATGGTGTTTTAGTATTAAACTAGGTATTGTTCATCATAAAAATCATAATAACCTATAATGCTTGAGGGAATTGCCTCATATTGCTAAGTTGATAATACTGAATTATGATTTAGAATACTGATTGTGATTTTTCCCTTTGAAATTGTGCTTATTGTAGGCATATGGTATTATGGAGAATATTTTGCTAGAAAGCTTCTTTTGAGAATGCTTATTGTATTAACATGATTTTAACTTTTCAACTTAAGTTATTGCTCTTTCTGTAACATTTCTTATGTATCTACATATTTTCCCTTGATAAACTATATATGTGAATAATTTTCTTTAGGATGTTTAATAAATTATAAAACTTGTTGACCAACATTATCAATTGCTAAAATAAAAGTAGTGATTCCTTGGGCTTGCTTGCCTAAACCCTAACCATGATAATCAAACTATTGTGGATATTTATGACCAAAATCATACCATTTTGAAATTTGAGCCTCATTTTAGAGAGGTAGATTTTCATCTTCTACATACTTTAATTATGCTTGTTGTACTATTTCTTTCTTTGATTGTCTTTTATGAACCTTTTATTTTTATAAGTTATGCTTTGGTAACCACTTTTGTATTATTTCTAAATTTGACCCTTTTTGAATTTTTATATGTTTCATTATATTTTTTTCGATGATGTGTCACTATGTGAGTCATCTATATCCATTATCTATTGTATTTTCCTTTTTTATGTTAAACATGAATCAATGTGGTGCTCATGCATTCTATGATATGAAAAATAATATTTGGATCTCCTCATTGGGTGTAGAGGAGATAGGTTGATCAACTTAGATTTAATCATTTCCCTTATTACCTCACATGAACTCTTATTTAATCTTTTAATGCTTTATATATCACTAGTTGTAGATGTACTATATTATGATTTATGATTTGGATATGAAATAGTGTTATGCATAACTCTGCTAGGTGTAGATACATATACATGATTTATACTAGTGTGACCTAGAGGATTTTATCTTATAAATTGATTTTCCAATGTTATAATATTTTCATGTAATAGTTTATTATGATTTTTTAATCTTTCAATTATCTTGATCATACTAATAATTTGATTACATAGAGTTTCATAAGTGCAATCCCTAGCTACTTATGATCAAACATATAGGCACACATCCTATAGGGGAGAGGTGTGGATGGGATGAGTATGGGTATTGGTAATAATAATATAGGTTTATTCATATTATGGAGGAGTGATAACATGGACCTGATTGGAGAGAAAGTAATTATGACCCTCATGGAAATGAGGAGGAGAAGGAGATTCTTTCCTGTGCATAAGATATGACATTGTAACTTAAAACCTACTTGTTAGCTTATGTAATAGATCATGTATGTATGTAAGGATTTGTTTTGTAATTTAATTTCACATAATATAACAATGACATGCTATAGATATAATGAAACATGACATGCATTTCAATTTATATAAGACATCATCTGTACATGTGTTTATGTCTTTTCTGATTTCATTCTGAATAAAATGGAATAAGCATGCAAATGAAAGTATTAAACTTTGAAAAAAAATGATAAACTTCATATATAATTATTATGATGATTATATCAAATAAAATTAGAAAATGTATAGATCTAAAATATGAATGCTAGAAATGTAAACCCTAGGGTTGTCTAAGGTTAGGGTTTGTTCATTATTCGGAGTAAGTTAGGTTTACCAAATGTTTTAACCTTTTAGGATTTAGCTTATGTAAATCATATGTTTGATTAAAGGAATGATTAGAATAAATCAAGGAAATAATATGCATAAAATATATCCATAGATTTTTTATATAATTAACTAGCTTTAACTTTTCCAAAAATAGTAATAAATAGTGTAAATAAAGACATATCTAGAAAAACCTTGATATGGATGATTTGAGTGCTAAAAATGAGATGGAAATTGGTTTGAGTTTCATCAATTGGATACCTATGTCAAAAAACCCCTCCTATAAGTATCCCCATAATTATATAATAGTGCCATGTGGCTCTAGTGTCCTAATATTAGTGTTAATGTCCTCTTTGTAGGATTGTACCAAACTTTTGAGTGCACATGTGTTTGAATTTATGGGGTATGATCTTATGTGCATGAATTATGTAACTCTTATTATGATTTTAATGATTGATTTATGGTTCAAACTCTAATTCTCCATGTAATTAGGGTATGAGCTAAAAAGTGTCTTTATTAGTAAGATGGGTTGGATATCCTCAACAACTTGTTATGAAGAGAGTTACCTACGTACCATTACTTTGAGGAGGGGTCAAGCCTATTATAGTTATCCCCACCTAAGTGTTGCTAAAATTTCAAGTGATGCTAGTATGATAATGGCCTTGAGTGGGATTGAGATTATAAATCTAAAAAATATGAGCTTAGGGTTGTTGTAAATGGTAGTATGCATAAGTAAGGCAAAATAGGGATTGATAACCTTGATTTTGCTCAACTTGTTTTGTGTTTGAATAGGTATTTTGTATCTAATTTCCATCTAGTGGATATAGGGCTAAAATTCATGTATTTATAGCATTTTATTACTTCTGTGGATAATAATATATGTCTTGGCTGACCTTATGAGGATTTTTCTCTTAAAAATATATTTTTTTATAAAAGTTAGGGTAAAGGAAATAGGTGCCATTTTGGGGACACTAGAACCACATGAGTCACGTGTCCTTATTATGGCACTATTGTCCAACTAGCAGAACAGTAGGCATCAAGGGCCAAGTTTGGGAAATGAGGGTCTAAGACAGTGTTTGAGCTAACTAGGGACACCTATGGCTAACACAAAGGTTGGATAAGTGTGATAATAGGTTATAGGCTAGGTTTAGGGATAACCTGCAGATAGATAGTCTCAAGTAGCACTCTTAGCTCTCAAATACCACTTTTACGTGATTACAATATCATAGATAATTTTTATTTTATTTTTTAAAGATTTATCGATATGAATAAGTTATAATATTTACTATTTAAGTGACACAATATTTATATTTTAGTATGAAAAACTAAAATTTAAAATTATATTGATATTAAACATACTATTTATAGAAAATGATAAGAGGATAGGGTATTTAGCTTACACATTATTCTTATTTATCACAATTTGTGCACAATCACCAAATATATCCTAAAATGGATATGTGGTCATTCAACTCAATAGGATAGCTATAAATATTTATGAAGACATTATCAATTATGTTCAAAAACCTTTGATGATTGGATATGTTCAATGTCTACTAGAACTATATTCTATGTTTTTGGTAAATTATTTTTCCATAGATCATTGTGCCTACATGTCAAGATGTTTTCTATGTAGTTTTATATGTTTGGTCTTATGCAGAGATTAAAATTCATATTCTTAATGTTTTAAACCCTAGTACTACTTTCGAAACATATTTTGATTAGAAATGGGTTATAAATATGGGTTGGATAGCCCCAACCACACCTTGTTGAGTGGTTAAGCATTGCTTACATTCCAATTCTATAAAAAAGGATCAAACCACATGTATTTCTCCCATACATGTGTATATTTTTTATAAGTGATCCAATAAAATGAAATATAACCTTTTGGGATTTTGACACTTGAAAATATACATTTTTTACCTTGCTTTGTGTGTTTAGACTTGGCTTAAGCACTAGTCCTTCAAGGGGTTTTCAATTTTTCAAGATTTAATGTATTTTGTAAAGGATTTACATAAGTATTCATTAATATGTTAATATTTCTCTAAGTGAAATCTATAGAAGTGTTAATTATGAATTTTCATAGACTTAATGTATTTACATAGATGACTCTCTAGGTAATTTCACTATAGAATTGACAAGTTAAACTTGTAGATTGACCTAAGGGTAGTATTCAAACTAAAAATAAATAAAAAGATAACCTAAGAAATTATTGGTGAAGTCAAAATTTTCTAGTAACTGACAACATCTGATTATTGTCATCACTATCCATGATGGAATAATTAGTGATCTAGAATATGAAAATAGTTTGCTTAGGATGATAAACTATTTTGGTGCATTATAGGGAGATATTATAAAATAATAATGATAAATTTGGAAGGATAAATCCATAAATATATGAATGGCTAGGAGATAGTGTGATCAAGAGTCATATGTGTATGTACAAATCTTGTATATCAAGGATAGGCCAAAACTAACAGTATTAAGCATCTAATACCTAATTTATATGTCTATAAATGCCCTCATATCAATTTAGTATTTAACATGATAGATTAAAAGGATAAAATAATAAATTTGGCACCTAAGTGTAATCACATTTCATGTCTTCAAATATGCCTTGAATATTGAGCTTGCTCCATATGAATCCTACAATGAAACATGTATAAATCATTGTCCACTCATCATAAAAATTAGGAACCAATCTAGATTAGTAGAGTATTTGAAATTTAAAAAGTGATGAGTGAATGAAATTTTGAAAAATTGAACCAAGTTTCCCTCTAATATCATTTAAGATCATGATGATTATGTCCCAAGGGTACACCATAGTTAAAAACATGGGTTGATAAGTGAATACCTCAACCCTCAATGGAGACTAAGAAGTGTTAGTGGTTGAGCATCATATAACCTTAATTGCACTAATAAAAATTTTACAATAATTATTTTGGTGGAACCTATAATAGGTTCACATAATAAGGGTGGATCTCCATACTATGTTCATATGTAAAATATGGAACCTTGAATCAAGTTTGTATGTAAATTTGAAAACTATGAATTGACCTTTGTAGAAAAAATTTATAACCAAAGTTATTATGTAGTTACCTTCTTTACCATCATGTAAAACATAAAATTACATGTAATTTTAACATCCATGTCACAAAAACTTGATCCATTCATACCTCAATGTAATATGGAATGGCATAAATATATATATCAGTATGTCTAATATGATAATATAAACCATGTAATATGTATCATCATTTCATAGATTATAATGTTGTATTTTTGTAATGATATTGTAAAATGACCCATATATGTCTTTTACATGTGTTAATCTTCTCAAATTTATAAAACCAAATCATAATCTATGTCAATCCAAATCATCATAATAATGATCTATCAAGACTTAAATAGTTGGCCTTCAAATCAGTCATCTCAAAATAAAATATTTATAGACATTATTTTATATCAAAAATATGGATCCATACAAGTCATGTGTTGACATGATTATATTAAATCATCATAAAAATATTTGATCATTAACACACATTTATGAAACATGTATCATAAGGTATAAGAGTGTAATTTAAAGTAGATATATAAATTAGGAACAAAAAAATAATCATCATAGTAACTATGATTATAGATAGAAGTAGTTAGTAATAAGCCATGTAGAATAAGCATGATATGAATAATAGAATCATAGACAAGTAAAATATTATGTGACTATAATCATGGAACCACAAGCTCAAAAATCATAAAGATAACCATAAGCATATTTAAATTATTCTATAAAAATTAAGAATAGTGCCCCAATATATAAAATAAAGACTCATCATGACTAGGTGATTAGGGTAAAGGCAAATAAAAAAATAAAGAAGAATAATAAGTTTCCAAATGTGGTAAGAAATTAAAGTCCTTTATTTTAGAGGAAGATAATATCTGAAAACCCACAATAATAATAGGATAAAATTTTCCACGTGTTAATTCTATCATAGATTTATTTATGGTTAAATTCCCCACACAAGAATAGGTTATTAAATTTTCCTATAATTGAAAAAGAATATGCATTATTCTCTTGTAGGAAACAAATATGGAGGAAACTCTCTTCAGCAAGACCACGAAGGAGAATTGGGAAGATTGTATTTTTTTAACAAAAAATGAAATCAAGACTTATATATGTCTAAAAGTATTTTTTAATCTCCTCATTTTCTCTATAATTTTTTTGGATGACTATAAATTGGCAAGTAGTCAAGTTTGATGAAATTGGTTCTACTAGGAATTTATCTTGAATTGCCTATGGCCCTAATATAATATAAGGTCAAGAATGTTGTTGTATTTATATAAAACCCCTTAGAAGTTTATATACTTATGAAAAATTGATTCTTGGTGGGGGGCCTTGAACACCATCATTTCCACCTTATAAAACTTTGGGAGTATTGGAGCTCTCTCAACTAGCCTTAATTTTTAGTAGAGACACTTAGATAATTGATGTCAATATAAAAGGATTCTGCATTTGGACTAACAGAAGAATAGGGTCCAACTTTTTGGTAGAGATGTTTCATATATTTAACCTTAGTTTGGATTTGAGTTTTCCTTTGAAGCTAAAATTCAACTAATTTTTTACTCTAACCATAGTCCCATAAGTCTCTCTATCACTCCAATTATTTATCCCTAAAAAGGCCTTTCAAGTTTTAGTTAATGTGGAAAATAATTGAATCACTTAAGGACAAATTAAAATATTGGTGGAACATAAAAATTGTAGGGACAAAAATATTTTTTACAACTTACAAATTGGAAATGAGAAAAAACCATATGAAGGAATGGAATAAAAGAGAATTTTGAATGTTCACAATAATAAAATCAAATAATAAAAAACTCTATATAGAAATTAACTATTATTACAACAAGAATAGATGAATCAAAATCTAAAAATCCAAGAATAAAAATTATAAAATGATTGGAATAAAATTCTACTCCAAGAAAAAATGCATTGGAAACAAGCCTTTAGTGTTAAGATGTTGAAATGAGGGGATGTAAATACTATTTTTTTCATAAGATTGTAATACTAACTTTTAGAATGATCTCCTAGATAATCACCCCTAAAGGTGAGATACTCTCAAAAAAGGATGACATAAGTTTTTAACTATAAATATTATACAAAAATATTCACAATGAAGCCTCTCAAGACAAAACTAAAATGAGAAATGAAAATTTGAGGCTCATACACCCTTTAGTCCTTGAATCTAGAATAAAATCCATCACATCCCCAATATTAGATGAATAATTTAGGATAGAAGTCTTATAATTTAGTCTAGATGGCTACCCAATAGGATTATATCAAATCTATTGGGGTATAGTTTTGAGTGATGTCATGGTAATAGTCTAAGAATCATGAAGGAGTTGCAATATCCTAAACTAACTAAACTCCACATTCATATATTTAATTATAAAAAAATATATTTCCATCTATTTTGATTCCTACAAGCCCATTTCATTGTGTAATTTTATCTACAATTATTCCCATCATTATCATATAGACACCATTGTAGTTTCTCCCATCATCATTCTCATAATTGAGTTGGGTGGTCTTCACCATGATGATTCTCGCCTCTCCCTACTTAGCATGGCAGTTGGGGTCTTCCTATGCTTCCTCCACCTACTCAATACATGATCCTTAGTGCATTACTTCTAACACCCAATAATGGATGGGATTTTTTGCCTCATGTACTTAATTTCCCTCATTTAGCCTTGGCTACTTCAATCAATCACTCATAAATAAAAATAATATTTGGGACACCAATTCTATGGGGGAAGACCTACCTAATGTTCCAACAACATAAAATAAGATTTGGCATAGTTTCATTATATATATTCATTTTTCTATTTAAAAAAAATAAATTCAGTTATTTTTCCTAATTCTACTATGTATGATCATTTTTATACTTATAACAAAGTAATGGGTATCTCCAATATTTTTATGTAGATACAATTATAATAAAATTAGGTAGCATTAGAGGTATCCAAACATAGGAAGGGGGGATGGGGGGTGAGAGAGTGTCAAGGTAGTCATTCCCATCATCATTATCATACTTGAATTGGGTGGTCTCCACTATGATACTGCTCACCTCTACCTACTCAATAGGGTGGTTGGGCTTTTCTCTACTCCCTCCACCTACTTAATGTAAGAGCATGAGTGCATCACCTCTAATACCCAAGAATGGATGGGCATCACTGCTTCATGAAATTAATTTCCATAATTTGGCCTTGGCTAATTCAATCACTCAGGCAAAGCAAGGCATTGTTGGTGCCTTCTCTATCAAGGTCTCACACTTGGTCAATATCTTGTTCAGTTAGGGTTTTCTCAATCTAATTGTTCATTGTGTGGGCATTTAAAGACCATTATGTATTTGTTTTAGTTTTGTGTGAAAATACAAAACTCTTGGTCTTAGATTCATGATTTATTAATACCCTTTAGAATAGAGCCTTTTATCTAGCATAATATCCAACTAGGAGATTGGCCCATGATTCCTACAACATACATTAAGATTTGGTACAGTTTTAGAGTATAAACTCTTTTTTCTATTTAGAAATAAATAAATGTTTTTTTTTGTTTTTTAAATTATATTATGGATGATCTTTTTATGCATATAAAAAATAATTTGGTTATCTCCAATATATTTTTATAGATACAACTTGTAGTACAATAAATTCAAGTGGCTTTGGAGGTATTTTGACTCTATATCCTCCTTGATCATTAAGGCAATGCACCATATATTGTATTTTTAGGGAGGACATATGAGGGGGGCACTACTACAATAATTTACATCATCTTTTTGATAGTTGACTTAGGTCATCTTCACCATGCCACCACACACCTTCACCTATTTGGTAAGGTGGTTTGGGTTCGCCTCTACTCCCTCCACCTACTTAGTGTAGGAGCTAGAGTGCACTAATTTTAGCACTCAAGAATGGATTGGCTTCACCACCTTGCATAAATAATTTCCCTCAAATGGCCTTGGATACTTCAATAAATCATGGAAAATTAGGTAATATAGAAGAAATAAGGAGAATAGAATAATGTTAACAATAATTAGAGCCCCACTTCTATGGGGAAAAAACTACCTAATGTTGGTACGGGAAAACCTAATAAGAGTCTCCCTACCTTTGATATTTTTTCTATACTTACACAGTTTCTTCATGTAATTTTTTGCTTCTTATAAATAATTTTATGTTGTCTCATTCCTAAGCATATTTTAAACTTGTGATATGGTACACTCTAGATAAATAAAGAAATTAACACTTAAATTATGTCTTAGTAGGAGGTAGTTTAATTTTTGCATGTTGACAATGAGGTCACTGGTTTGAATCAATGTAGTGAGTAATTTATTAAGGTATGTGTCATCTTTATCCTAGTATATTCATCTTTAGATAGGCATCTTTATTTTTATATCTTTAAATTGCTCAGCAATTCATCTTTACCCCAACCTAAAGAATGTTTAGTAATATTTCAAAAAAATTAAATTTTTATGGAAGCATATTTTCAACTTGTGACTTGATGCACTCTAGGTAAATAAAGAAATCAACACTTAACTTGTGTCTTAGTAGGCTACGGTTTAAGTTTTACATGTTGACAATGAGTTCATTGGTTCAAATCAGTGTAGTGGGTAACTTATTGTTAAATATTTAAATTTCATCATCTTTATCCCAGGATATTCATCTTTACATAGGCGTATTTGTTGTTAAATATTTAAATTTCTCAACAATTCATCTTTACCCTAGCCTAATGAATGTTCAGTAATCTTTCAAAAAAAACTAAATTTCTATGGAAGTATATTTTAAACTGATGACTTCATGTGATCTAGGTAAATAAAGAATTCAACACTTAATGTTTGTCTTAACAAGCAGTGGTTTAATTTTTGTGTGTCAATAATGTGGTCGCTAGTTTGAAATAGTGAAATAAAGAATTTATTAAGGTATGTGTCATCTTTATCTTAGGCTATTCAGCTTTACATAATCACCTTTTTTTATAAATATTTAAATTTCTTTGCAATTCATCTTTACCCCGTCCTAACGAATGTTTGGTAGTCTTTAAAAAAACTAAATTTATGTGAAAGCATATTTTAAACTTGTGACTTGCTCCGCTCTAGGTAAATAAATAAATCAACACTTAAATTGTGTCTTAGCAGGCAAAAATTTAATTTTTACAGGTTGACAATAAGGTTTTTGTTTTGAATCAATGGAGTAAGGAATTTATTAAGGTATGTGTCATCTTTATCCCAAGCTTTTCATCTTTAAATTGCTCAACAATTCATCTTTACCCTAGCCTAAAGAATGTTTAATAATATTTCAAAAAAATAAATTTTTGTGGAAGCATATTTTAAACTTGTGACTTGCTACACTTTGAGTAAATAAAGAAATCAACACTTAAATTTTGTCGTAGTAAGTGGAAATTTAATTTTTGTGTGTTGACAATGAGGTCGCTAGTTTAAATCAATGTAGTGAAGAATTTATTAAGGTATGTGTTTTATTATTTTTTATAAATCTCATGTTTATATCCTAAATAATAAGTGTCTAGAATGATAGAAAAATATATACCTTAATAGGGAAAATATATATTTTAACTGATAATTATATAAGATAAATAGAAATTAACTTAGCTAGATTTGTGCTGAAATGAAAGATTTTGAGTCTAGTATTTGAGGAGTAGGACTAGGACAGTGTCAAAAATATGGATCTAGATTATGTTTTCTAATTGGATAGGAACATTGTAAATAAGACACCTTAGTGTTTGGCGTTATAGTCCTTGGTGTTATTGTCTTGAGGCATAAAGCTTTTTGGGTTCTGTTCATCTACTTAATATGACCATGTGTACCAAATTTTATGTCTTGGGAGTTAATGGAGCTCATTGTAGGTCTATTTCAATATTTAGTACTTGTATTCATCTACACACATGGAAAAAACAAATAGATCAAAAGAAAAGGTGGAAAAACTAGGTTAGGGGAATAATGATTACATAATCGAGAACCCCTAGTATTTTAACTGTTGCCTACATTAACCCTCAAACTAAGGTCTCAAATCTAATGTAGTTATCCCTTAGGAAACATGCATAATCAATATGCACAATTGTTGTAAGAATGAATTTAACCTAGGCCCTTCTTTGGTCAAGCATATAAATCTATGTGTGATGTAGAAAAGTTGATATATACTATTGATTGATTTTTATTATGTCTAATGTGCCAAAATAGTAAGTGCTAGATATAAAATGTTCTGTGTAGTCCTTTATATAAGAGACTCATTATTTTAAATTTGAGAGATCTATTCACATTTGGTTGACATTGGAAAACTTGGGGATGAAGCAAAGAAAAGGGGTAAGACTCATCTTGCAAGAGAAACTGACCATTAGAGCCAAATTTACACTTGGATAATAATGTCAGAAACTAGATACCCTAGGTTTCAGTGTTGTAATCCTATTTGGGTGCTATTATCCAAGGGGTGTGAGACCTAGGGGGATGGATATACACCTAAAAGAGATACTTGGGTCTATAAGGGCTAAGTTTGGAAAGCTATGAATGACTAGGGATAAGCAAATAGGTATCTAAGGAATAGAGTAAGACCAAAACAAGTTAGACAAAGGGACATGGCTAAATGTGAATAAAAACTCATATTCTCTAGTCAGAGTCTCCTATGAAAGGATTGTTTAAAGGCATGATATGTGTGGTTAATTGACCAATTTAGGGTGTATACATTTGTGCCCTTTTAATCTAGTGATGCAATGTAATTAAGTACTAAAGTAAAAGAAAGAAAGAAGATGCATACCTAAACATACCTACATAAAGATAAGTGTGTTGGAAAAGGGTCCAACTTCCTGGCCAAGGAAGTGGGTGAAGAACTAAAATAGTGGTTGGAGTAATAATGAATCCTTATAATAGATGCCCCGTATACTGAATCTAAATAGTGTCTAGAGAAAGAAAGAATCCCTGTAATAGGTCGCACCTGTACTAAATCTAAATAGTGTTTCAAGAAAGAAGGAATCCATGTAATAGGTTCCCCTTGTACTAAATATAAATAGTGCTAGAGAAAGAAGGAATCCCCATAATATATGCCCCCTGTACTGAATCTAAATAATCTAAACTAGATTTCATAAAGTACTTAGAGGTATAAAACTAATGTCTACCCTCTATCCCATACAAACTCTTGGGTCTAGGTCTAAGTAATACAATAGTCCAATCACTGTAGATGACTATATGGTCTAACCTAGTGACAACTTGAGTAATACTTGGGTGTAATCTAAAAACTCTAGTAAATGTGTAAGAATAAAATTGCATGTCTTTTCATTCCAATTTATATAATCCAAGAAGATGAAGGACATGAACATCCATGTCATGCCCCCCAAATCTAGTATGTGAGTGATGTATCTAAATAATCTAGAAATATGTATAACCACATATGATATGATCTATCATATCATGTCTTATGTAAAAAAATAGAGATCAAAATAATGTGATCTACACTATGTTGATGATCTACTATCTGGTCCTATCATGATATATGAAGCTATTTGTTTGAGACATGTAGTAATGTACATGCTCTCAAATCTGGTATCTAGATAGTTTGTGTATCTATAAACCAAAGGTGTATCCCTCTGAATCCCTTAAGTAATGTTGAGTGACCCAATGTAATCTAAATAACTTTATATTATTGAAAAATCTAAGATGAGAAGTGATAAGTGACCCATATATTCTGAACCATTGTATAATCTTGACCAATCTGAACTAGGTAATGCTAAGTGACCCATATAGTCTGAACCATTGTTTCATATTTGACCAATCTGAACTGAGTAATGTTGATAATCTAGATACAATAACCATGGTGTATCTATTTATAATATTGGATAGGTATGTTAGGTAATTTGTAGATATAGGAGGAATGATGCCCCCTTTTGGCGAGAGAGATGAGATCTATGATAGAGGAGGTTGAGCCAAAAGTGAAGACTAGTGGCATATGAGTAGGAATTAGGTTGGTATAAATTGAATAGGTCAAAATTCTATTATTTAATTGGTGAAATTGAATTATTAGGAGTGAAAGGTGTCTTAAATTTATTAGGATCAAAACTTGTTTCTTGGTATAGTAGATATTTAGGAACATTCATGTCATGTTAGGAAAATGAGGTATCCTTATATTGAATAGAGTGAAAGGTTGATTGATTGAACAGGCTAGGTTGTTTGAATGTTTTGAATGAATATTTTGATTAGTAAGTACCAATTTGTATGTTGATGTATGAAAGAGGTATAGGGATGTGTGAATTCACTTGTCAAATGTCTTATTTAAAAGGCAAAGGTTGTGTGATTTTTAAGGTATCATTATCATGATTCTATTGAATTAAATAGTTTGTAAAATGGAGCTATGAAGCTCTAGTTATGAGAAAAATAGTGTTTTGCTTTCGAATAGACAAGTTGGTTGATATAGGAATTTTGATTGATTTTGGTTTCATTTATGTAGTGACTAGTTTGAGATATTGGAGCTCTAGAGTGAAAAATGCCTAGGAGATGAACACCTTCTATGACTCATTTTGAGTAGTTGGCAGCCCAGATTGAGGTTGACAGAGAGATTAGTCTGGTGAGTAAGTTGGACATTTGATTTTTGCCTATTTAAAAACATGTTTTGGATGTTTTTCCTAGTATTATTTTCTAATATATAGTCTATTTTTTTGTGTTTTTGTAGGTTGACATGTGGATGCAAGAGTTTCATAGAGGTTAGGTGATGGAGACACTGAGGATGTTAACATTATCTATTGATGAGCATGCTATTATGGATAGGGTTGGGTTAGGTCATGTATGTGACTTAGGCATGGTGTAGTGGGATAGGTACATGATTATCACCTTATGTGAGAGGTGGAATGTTGATACATGTACATTCTAGCTTCCTACTGGAGAGATAAATATTACTCTAGAGGATGTATACCGCATTTTGCATTTGTTGATTAGTGGGTGATGAGTGACACTACAAGATGACATGGGTGTTGATGTCATTGACCATTCATCCATATACTTTGTTGGGGTGCCTTCAAGAGTACATCATTGAGGTAGTGATAGTGATTTGTTATATTTATTGACTATGTAGTTGAGTGTTTTATGCTTGCAAAAGTGGTTATCTATATTATTGGATTCTTTTGTTGTAGTGGATGGTAGTGGAGTGTCTATTAATTATAGGGTGCATAGGTTGGTTTGTATAATTGAGATGTATGGTACTGTGTTCTCATGGGGTAGGACTATACTTGTCCACTTTTATAAATATTTATATATATTTACATAGGAGGCATTTAGTGGTGGTGTGGGCACATCCACTTTGTTGCAGTGATGGGCATATGATCACATAGCAGTTATGTGACCCATTAGATTATTGAGGGTGAGTTGGGCATATCCATAACCATTTGACAAGTGATGGATGAGTGATTTGGCCATCTGATCTCCTACGATAGATCATTATAGGAGGATGCTAGACAAATTGGTGGCCCATGATATCATATGGAGGCCCTATAGAGGATTCCCTAGATGGCCTAAGGATGGAGAATAGATATGGTATATAAGGGTCAGTTGTTGGTTGCATGATCATTGGGTTGGCGTATATGATCACTTTAAATATGAGTGCATGATTAGGTATTTTGGAGTTCAACAGTGTGTTCCTCCTATTGCATGGGTGTGGTTGAGGAGTGCATGGGCACTAGTGAGAGTAGGGGCTCATGCTAGACTAACTAAGGTTGAGTTGGCACCATTACCTTTGGATGCATTATATGTGATTATATATATTCCTAATGTAGATGACATGGGATGCACTAAGGCATATACTACATGGTGGGTTAGGTAGTGATGGGATCCATTATATCCTATGGATGGAGTGGATGTTCTTGCATATGAGGAGCTTGAGCCAATCTCAATGATGGGAGGTAATCAATTATTATATTTAAATTGTACCTATGTTTATACTTTAGTTTGGATTTGAAAGTATATATCTAATGTAGTGTTTTACTTCTTATGTGTGTAGGTGGGATGGGAGGTGCACAAGATAAGGCACCTGTTGGGGTGGCTAGGGGAGATGATGATTTCTAGGAGACCATCATTAATTTGAAACTCTAATAACTTACACGGCATATTCCTGATGATGTTTTAGAGTATGGATTGATAGAGAGAGTGAAAATTACAATTGGCATTTATGATCACTTGTTTGATAGGTCTATTATAGCTACAAATACATATGTTAAGGTAGAAGGAGAGAGGGATGAGCTTAGATTTGAATGGAGAGGCATATGATGTCTCCACTTGATTGTGGCATATTGATCATGAAAATTGTAGATGACTATATGAATCTTTAGTGATGATATGAAGACTTACATGAAGAGCATGGTCAGTTATTGGAATGGAATAATTAGTGCAAGAGGCATTCAAGAGCTTGATCAAGTGTAGGGTTATCAAGTGCTAGGCAAGATTGTGGGACTAGCAATAGAGGAGAGAGTGAGACTAAGAGTGAGGGCATGACCCCCATTCATGATTGATTATACTTTCACATGATGCATATGTTTTGAAAACTTCATGATACATATATATTGTTTGTTTGATTTTTAACTCATGTGTATTCATGTTATGGATTATGTAATATGTTAGTTTATTGATTGTAAGTGGTTGATTTTATAAATGGTTGATCTAATATTGATTTTAAATTTGCATGTGCTTGGTAAATGGTACTTGGGATATGTGTTTTGATGTTTTGATATGCTTGGATGTGATTTTTTGATAATTGTGATGCTAGGCTTATTGATTTTGAATTGTAATCGTATGTAAGCAAAAATTTGTTTGTTGTGGTAATTGGTAAACTATTTGTAAAAATTTGAGTTTGTTTGTGGGATTGGTAAAGTAGGATTTGGATACGTTTGATTTTATTTGAGTGGGAAAGTGTTTGGATAAGTCTATTTTAGTAATATCTATGCTTTGATAGTCTGGTTCTAGCTAGGGATGGTTATCTGGAGTCAAGAATGTTAGTTTTTAGTAGGAGAGGAAAGTAAGATAGCACTGTGTGCATATTACCTTCCTGAGAATGGCTCAAGAATACAAAGATTAGCTAGACCTTTGGCTTCATCATTTCCATGCTAAGTAAAGTTATGGATTGATATTGAAATGAATGTATGTTGTATCACACTATGTTATATCACTATTTGAACCTTGTCGACCACATGAACAAGTAACCATACTACTCATGTTGTGTAAGAATGTGCTTTGTAGTTGATACTATCTACTATGAATAAGGCTCATCTATTTGTAACCGAATGCTTTATGGCCTTTGATGTGATGTATATGACTAAGCAATATATTGAGATGGAGCTGAAACCTATGCTAAGGGCTTATTTAATCTTAATTGTAATAGGTTATTATGTGAGATATGACCCTAAAAACTTGGTTGTAATGAATATTTATCTAGAATAGTATTATTCTATACTTTAGGTTCAACTACTCTTAATCATATCAGGTTACTATGTGAGATAAGACCCTAAAAACTTGGGTATAATGAATTTTTATTTGAAATAGTACTTTGTTGTGGTGCCTATGACTCTGCTAGATATGTATATAGAACTGCACTATGTATTCCATGGACTACATTTCTATATGTGGGTTTTTTTTGTTGTAATGGTTTCCAAACCTTCTAAATAGTTAAAATATGAGATCTCTTATGAGATTATTTCCTAAATATTTCATTGCACTCATGATGAGTGACTATTGATTCTTGTAAAAGAATGTCTTGGGATGAATCAGTCGTGGAGGAATGAAGTTTAGGGTTCCATAATGGAGGAGATCTATGTGCCCCCTATGTGAATGTTATGATACCATTATCGACACATCTAGTAATGTAATCTTTGAATCCAAAATAGTCATTATCTCTGTGTCCATAGAGATGATGATAGTTGTAAAAAGGTTAATGTGGTTGTTTATGTAAGAGATGTGTATCTCATTGGTGAATAGAAGGTAATGTGAATAACCTCTTACCTAGTAGTGATTATAATATGGTAGATGGGCTGTCGTATTTTGAATCAAATTATAGTGGTGTTTTACTATTATTCTCTATAGTGTATACTATAGGTTTTGTTCTAAAAACTTGCTCTTTATTTTTGACTAGTTGCTTTTATGGTTGTGGTCTCCTATATTATCTAGGATATGGTGGATGTTGAGTGGTATTAGTGGTATCTAAGGATGTTGTTGTGAATACTAGAGTGATCTGATCAACTAAATTTGACTCAGTAAATCCTAATTACTTTTCCAAAGCTAGAACTATGTAACACAAATGTTTGAAATAAGGCTTTACTTGATATAGTAGATGCTCAAAGAGAGGTTGATGAAGGCCTTTGATAAATATATGATGAATCTCTAGATCTGTTGGTTTTTATATCAATCTTAACATATGAGCCTTGAATTTTAAGATATACTCACTAACTAGCTTTGAATAATTTTGATGTAGTGTGGCAAGTTTCTCATATGTAACATGAGGTCCCATGTTTATAATGTAATATCTAAGAAATGCTTCCTCTAATTCATCATATGTGTGCAATGAACCAACAAGGAGTAGATGAAAGAACTAATTTTATGTTTCCCCCACTAATGTATGCTAGAATAACTTAAGTATAATCAATGGGCTTGCATGAGATGGCAAAGCCTAACAAAAGGTCTGAAGGTGTAAGAATGGATTTCTACTTCCATCAAAGTGAGGTAATGATGGTATTTGGAAATACTTAGGAAATGAAGCTTTTATGAATGTCTTCATAATAGGGTTACCTGTAGATCATTAGCATCCATCTAAGACTTATAAGCTTTGTTTTCCAAGGTAGGTAGATATACATGGTGTTGTAACTCACCAACTACATGCATCAAATACATGATCTCTTGGGATGGTACATTAGTATCTTGAAGTGGTTCATTTAATCTTTGAATTTGATCGTTTAATTTAGTGATAAGAATGTTATATTTAGCAATTGGATCATAAAGAGAGGGTGTGCTCACTTGAATCTTGGGATTAATGGTAGCTTGGACCTTACTAGAGGGATGTGGGCTACCATTCTCTTTAGGTGAGGGGTGAGAATTGGGTTCTACCATAGTGAGGGGTAGCTTGGGAGATTCATTGGTATATTTCTATTTTAGTGATTCAATTTTAATTGAGTAGAAGATGTGATGTTAATATTTTTGTGTGCATTATTTTAAATAGAATCATGAATAAAAGTAGGAGAAACATTTTGACATGCATGAGATTTGACAGGAGTGAGAGAAGAGTTAGAAACAAGAGATGCATTTTCTTCTTCACTATATGCATAATAGTCATCATTATTCGATGCATTATCACAATCTGCATTTTGTTCATTTGAAATGGAAGAATTTGAAGTATCATTTCATATTCACTTTCATTCTCATATTCATTTGCATGCTCACTATCATATTAATTATCACTTCCATCATTTCTAGGGAGAGGTGTAAGAGAAAGATTTAATTCCTTTCCAATATGCAATAAGTTATCATTTGAATCTAGAATATCATGTGTATCTATGCTATCCATGGATGGAGTATATGCATTTTCTTCATTTTCAACATGAGAAGTAAGAGTAGGAGAGTTATCATTTGAACATTATTTTGAGAGAGTAGAGTTAGGAACACATAATGCATCATTTGAACTATGATTTGATAATTTGTTTCAATTGCATTTATATTGTTGTATTTTAAACATAGCATTAGCAAAATATGGAGAGAGAGATTAGGTTCACATGGAATCAAATCATCACCAATAAGAGGTTCACTTGGAAGTGCATGACTAATTTGTGCATTTGGTGAATTACGCCTAGGATAATGAGGTGAGAAATATCTTTCCCATTTATCAAAATTATTTTCATTAGAAGAAGAAATAAAAGAGATGGGTTTAAGATAGAAATATTCATCTATTTGTGATTCACCCTCATCATTATGTATATCATCATATCCTTCATTAAAATAATAGTCATTATCTTCAGTGTAAATGAAATAATTTTCTATAGTTTTAGCTAATGTGCAATTTTGCAAATTTGTCCAATCACTATCATAATTGTAAGAAAGTTTTAGAAATTGATCTATGGGATGACAAGGAGGAATTGTCTTTGTGGCCATTTTATCACCAAAGGGAATTTTGAAAAGTACTATGAAGAAAATAAATGCACAAAGAACTAATAACATTGAATTTTGAAAATTACTTTTCATAACCCAAATAATTTGTAATAAATTCAAATTATTTTTGTAAAAATTGTAAGGGAGGGAAATTTGAGGTTTGAGGACCTAGTTTGTAAATATAGGGTTTTGAACTAGGGTTTTTTTTTTTTTGAAAATTATGCAATAATTTTAAATTCTAAAAATTATTTAAAAGAGGATAAATGCATAAAAATCAATACAAAAATTAGAATTTTGGAAATTAAATTTTTACATAACAAACTATTAATTTTGAGATTTTGAAATAATTTTTGACAAGGTAATTAATTTGCAAAAACTCCAAAATAGTTTTCTAAAATTGGCGAGGAAAGGCTTGGTGTTTGATGACCTAATTTTGAAATCTAGGGTTTTGAACTAGGGTTTTAGAATTTTTAAAAATTATGCAATAATTTTAAATTCTAAAAATAGTTTTGAATAAGACAAATGTATAAAAATAAATGCAAAAATCATAATTTTGAAAATTAAATTTGTGCACAAGATAAGAAGGAAAAACCCTAAGTGTAGCTAGGGTTTTAGCTTTGTTTAAAGTAAGTTACATTCACCAAATGTTTTATTGTTTTTGAAAATCTAGTATTTAGATCCTAAATAATAACGGTTCGAAATGACAGGGAAAATCTACCTTAATAGGTAAAAATATAGATTTTAACTGATAATTATACAAGACAGAGAGAAATTAACTTAGCTAGATCTATGTTAAAATAGAAGATTCTAAGTATGGTATTTATGAAGTAGGACTAGGACAGTGTCAAAAATCTGGTTCTAACTTTTATTTTATGATTGGACAGGAGCACTAGAAATAGGAGACCCTAGTGTCTAGTACTATAGTCTTTTCCTGGTTCTATTATCTTTAAGTATAAATTTTTCTGGGTTTTGTTCATCTACTCAATATGACAATGTGTACCAAATTTTAGGTCTTAGGAGTTATTATAACTCATTATAGGTATATTTCAAACTTTAATACCTATTTCATCTACACACATGGAAACAACAAATAGATCAAAAGTAAAGGGGGAAATTTTGGGTTAGGGGAAGAATGATCACACAATCAAGAACCCCTGCTATTATGATTACTACCTACATTAACCCTCAAACTAGGGTATTATATTCAATGTAGTTCTCCCTTAGGGAACATGCATAATGAATGCTCACAATTGATGCAAGAATGAAATTTCCCTAAGGCCTTCCTTGATCAAGAATGCAAATCAATGTGTGATGTAGAGAAGCTGAGATATACTATTGACTAATTTTTATTATGTCTAATGTGCTAAAATAATAAGTGTTAGCTATAAAATGCCTTGTGTAGTCCTTTATATAGGAGACTCATTGTTTTGAATTTGGGAGATTTATTCATATTTGGTTGACATTCTAAAACTTAGGGACAAAGAAAATAAAAGGGTTAAGACTCATCTTGTGAGAGAAACTAACTATTAGAACTGAATTTACACTTGGACAACAATGTCAAAAATTGGACACCCTGGGTTTCGACATTGTAGTCCTATTTGGGTGTTGTTATCTAAGGGTGTGAGACCTAGGGGGATGTATCTAGGCCTAAAAGATATAACTAGGTTTTCAAGGGTTAAGTTTGAAAAGTTATGAATGACTAGGGATAAGCAAAGAGGTGTCTAGGGAATAGAGTAAGACCAAGACAACTCAAACAAAAGGACATGGCTAGATGTAAATAAAAGCTCATATTCTCTAATAAAATTATCCTATGAAAAGACTATTAAAAGATATGATCTATGTGGTTGTTTGACCAATTTAGGGTGTATATAGTATGTGTCATCTTTATCCCAAGTTATTCATCTTTACATAGGCAGCTTTGTTTTTAAATATTTAAATTTCTCAATAGTTCATCTTTACCCTAGCCTAATGAATGTTCAATAATCTTTCAAAAAAAATTAAATTTCTATGGAAGAATATTTTAAACTTGTGACATGTTTTTCTCTGGGTAAATAAAGAAATCAACACTTAAATTGTGTCTTAGTAGGCGACAATTTAATTTTTGCATGTTGACAATGAGGTCAATGGTTCAAATTAGTGTGGTGAGGAATTTATTAAGGTATGTATCATCTTTATCCCAGGATATTCATCTTTACATAGACATCTTTGTTGTTAAATCTCTAAATTTCTTAGCAATTTATCTTTACCCCAGCCTAATGAATGTTCAGTAATCCTTCAAAATAAAATAAAATTGTAGAAGCATATTTTAAACTTGTGACTTGTTGTGCTCTAGGTAAATAAATAAATCAACACTAAATTTTTGACTTAGTAGGGGGAAGTTTAATTTTTGCATGTTGGCAATGAGGTCACCAGTTTGAATCAGTGCAGTGAGGAATTTATTAAGGTATGCATCATCTTTATCCTAGGCTATTCATCTTTACATAGGCATTTTTGTTGCTAAATCTTTAAATTACTTAGCAATCCATAGTTACCCCATCTTAATTAATGTTCAATAATCTTTTTTTAAAAATGAATTTATTTGGAAGCATATTTTAAACTTGTGACTTGTTGCATTCTGGGTAAATAAAGAAATTAACACTTAAATTATGTCTTAGTAGGTGACAGTTTAATTTTTGTGTGTTGACAATGAGGTCGCTAGTTCAAATAAATGTAGTGAGGAATTTATTAAGGTATATTTCATATTTATCTTATGATATTCATCTTTACATAGGCATCTTTATTGTTAAATATTTAAATTATTCAGCGCTTCATATTTACCCCAACCTAATGAATGTCCAGTAATCTTTTAAAAAAATTAAATTTTTGTGGAAGTATATTTTAAACTTGTGACTTACTGCACTCTAAATAAATAAATAAATCAACACTTAAATTGTGTCTTATAAATTGGTGGTTTAATTTTTGTGTGTCAACAATGAGGTCACTAGTTTGAATCAGTGCAATGAGGAATTTATTAAGGTATGTGTCATCTTTATCCTAGGATATTTAGCTTTACATAGGCATATTGTTTGCTAAATATTTAAATTTTTTAGCAATTCATCTTTTCCCCATCTTAACAAATGTTTATTGATCTTTCAAAAAAATTAAATTTATGTGGAAGCATATTTTAAACTTGTGATTTTCTACGTTTTGGGTAAATAAAGAAATCAACACTTAAATTGTATCTTAGCAAGCAATAATTTATTTTTATGTGTTAATAATGAGGTCATTGGTTTAAATTAGTATAGTGGGGAATTTATTAAGGTATGTTTCATATTTGTCATAGGATATTCATCTTTACATAAGCATCTTTGTTTCTAAATCTTTAAATTGCTTGGTAATTCATCTTTACACTAGCCTAATGAATGTTCAACAATCTTTCAAAAAAAAATTTTTTATGGAAGCATATTTTAAACTTGTGAATTGTTACACTCTAGGTAAATAAATAAATCAACACTTAAATTATGTCTTAGTAGGTGAAATTTTAATTTTTACATTTTGACAATGAGGTCACTAGTTTGAATTAGTGTAGTGAGGAATTTATTAAGGTATGTGTCATCTTTATCCCAAGCTATTCATCTTTACTGATCCAAAGTTCATTTTAGAAAAATTTTTCAAAACATGATGAAACCAATTTCACAGTGTAGATTTCATCGATATATTTCTGATGCTTTTTGTGGTTTGCGAAATGGACACCGTATGTAAAAGTTATAAACCGTTGAAGTTCTGATGCGATAGGAAAAAATGCGGTGTTGCAAGATGATGTGGCACAATGTGGACACACCAAGTGGACCAATCAGGTGGTGACACATGTAATTCAATGGGATAACCAACTTTCCATACCATCCAATGCATTTCCAAGTCAAAACCATGCCATATACCTCAGGATTACATACCATACATTGAAAACTATGAGCAAATCATGCCATGTCCATCTACCTCGTGGAACATGAGAAGAGGACTAAGATTGGAATATTGACCAAGTTACATGTTTGGTGAATCTACCATACCACCCAAATAAATCTCCAATGGTGGCCTTAAGTCTTGCATCTAAGTCTCACATAAAAGGGGGCATTGGCAGATTCAAGGAGGCTGCATATCTATTTAAAGTATGAAATCTGTTGTTCCCAACAAATGTGGGATAAAAGGATAAGTTCAAAGCACCTAAATAGAATGATGAAGACTTGAAACACAAACCTCCCATGAAAAATAGATATGCCTTGACCACTTAAGCTATGGACTTCCAAGTGTTTTGAAAGGAGCGAACGTGTATTTAAAGGCAAACTTCTGGTCGACTGTGTATTGGAGATTATGGACCCGCTTACAATATTTGGTCATTTTGGAGCCCTTAGAGGCCGAACCAAAGCTCTAAGTAAACTAAAAACTTATTTATAATTATGATATGCTCTATGTAGTATATTTATTTGCCCATTTTGGAGAATTTGTGATGTCATTTTTAGCTATGGAAGTTTCCAATTTTGATTTAGAGAAGCCTCTGCATGTGATTCAGGAAGGTGAAGGACGTGATGAGTCAACCAAGGTATTTCGAAGGTATAAAATACTATTATTTTAGAGATATATGATATTTTTTTGTTTGTAATTATTATTTTGGCTTGAAATTTTAGCAACAATTAATGGATCAGTTCCATAAGAACCCGGGGACGTAGGAAATTCTGAACCCCATAAACAATTTATGTATTTTGATCTTTGGATTAATTTTTGCATTTAAATTTTACTTAGATTGCAGATTATAATTCATATTTTAATCAAGAATTCAAAATTTAATAATTTGATCATATATGGGAAATTGAGTAAATTGGGAACCTCAAAAAATCTGATATTTTCAAAGGATAAATGATGTGAACTTTCAATTCACCTATATTTCAATTTTGAAACTTGATTTGGATCAGATTTTAATAAAATTTAATCATTCCAACAGATTATAAGTTGAGAAATTTAGAATTTATACTTTTAAAATTTCACTTAGAGTTTATTAGTGGAGTTTACGGATCAAGTTAGTATCAGAGTAGTTAGAATGCAGGGTTTGCTTATAGTTGTGTATTGACAGTTGCTTCCAGAATAGTTGGATTATTGGTTTTTACATTGATTATATTGTAGTGTACAGTGTGGAATTAGGTGTTTTCAAAAAACCATGGTCAAGTTATCATAGATTGAGGCCATCAAAGATGAAAATACAATCTTGAGATGCCAAAAATTTGCACTTGAATTGCAAGTGGCAAAGTTAAAATTAGAGCTTGAATCCAAGGATGAGCTCTTGATTAGATTGCAATGTGGTGAGTGTGAAAAGGTAAAGCCTTCAAATTCTGATGTAGAGATTAT
Organism: Torreya grandis; assembly: GCA_037957365.1. Classification (NCBI taxonomy): domain Eukaryota; kingdom Viridiplantae; phylum Streptophyta; class Pinopsida; order Cupressales; family Taxaceae; genus Torreya; species Torreya grandis. Next base: position 138,491 of record JARHVA010006472.1, on the reverse strand, counting down.
GACTGAGTGCACTATAATTTTTTCACCATATGAATCTTCATCTTCTTTTACCATTTCAGATTTAGATTCTAGTAATATTGCTTTTGGTGATTTTGAAAGATACACTAAGGGCATAGGATCTAAATTGTTGTTTAAAATGGGTTATAATGGAGGACTTGGTAGAGATAGCCAAGGTATAACTAACCCAATTCAGGTTGAGCATAGACCTCTTCATGCAGGTTTGGGTTATACTAGTTTGCAGGTGGATGATGAATAAGTTTCTTCCATGGCTAAAGGAAGACGAACTTCCAATAGCGAAGGTTCTAAGCCATTAGTTCAAAAGTGTAAAGGTAAAAGAGGTATTGAGATTCCACCTCCTGATTCTTACACTAAATATTTTGATCTAATTGATACTTTTAAGAAGTTTGGATATAATGTATAAAAGATAATGCAATCATTTCCATGCACTTTTTATGGGATGAATAACCATAGTGCTAAGACTTGTTGGAAACGAAATGCTTTATTGAAGTAGATTGCATGTTTGAAAGACCATTCTCATGTTAAGTTGGGAATTGGAAAAATGGGACCCTCACCTAAGAAATATGTTACACTCATTGTAAAGTGAGTGGACATAGGATTGATAGATGTTTTAAGCTTCATTCATTTTCACATTCAAGTAATGTTAAAACTAAGATGATTTACAAACCTCTCACTAAGGTTAATGAAGCTAATTCAATCCATAATGTAGTTGACAATAAAACCCAGGATAAGGTAAAACGTACAAGTGAAAATCCATTTAAGAGGTTGAGTCAACAATTTTTTCAATTACATATGGCAAAGCCCAAATTGATAAAGTATGCAATTGATAATGAATCCACAGAGACAATCAATTTCACTAGGAAGAAAGAATTGGTTAAGTGGATTATCACTACATTATTTTTGCAAAGCATGGTTAAGAATTCACCTAAGAGAATGAAAAATCTTTGATAGATGTAGATTAGAGTTGGTGGGAACACTTCAAGACAAGTTTACCATATGAAGTTTTTCAATTCTCACTTTTTGATAACTCTAAGTTTTTGATCTCTAGAATATACTGTATGGGTAGTCTAATAATGGATAAGACATTAACTCATTTGAAACAATTGGGGATATAGTAGAGTGATGTTGTGAGTTGTTTCCTTATAGAATTTGATAGTTAGACTACTATTTTGAATGTATCTATTTTGGCACAGAGATGTTTAGATGCATTTTTAAGACCCTTTGGGCATGTTTAGATGTTAGGCAACATACACTTTTGGTTGTTTACATTTGCTTAGCATATAAGTCCCATACTAGGGCATTGTATTTCAACATGCCTAAAACATTAATTTTATTATGTCGGCATTATAAAATTGTCTTACAGTTACAGTGGGAGTTGTTTTAGTTTTTGGCAATTCATCACTTTACAAGATGTGACATTTAGGGAGGTAGTTTGATATGTTGTAATCACTTTGGCAGTTGCAGATTCACTTATTCATACCTTTTATATTATGATTTTTTGTAGATAAGTTGTTAATCATTTATTTTTCCAAGGTTTTATCTTTGCTATGATTGGGTTCTATGTGATGTGATGCAGTAGACCAGTTATAAGATTTCAGGTGATAGTCTACTTTTAGAGACCAAAGCCTCTTTTGTAGGGAGGTGTGATCCAGAGTTCATTTTAGAAAAATTTTCCAAATCATGATGAAACCAATTTCACAACATATAGATTTTTGAGAGCTTTCTGATGCTTTTCACGGTGTGAAAAATAGACACCATATGCAAAAGTTATAAGCTGTTGAAGTTCTGATGCGATAGGAAAAAATGTGGTGTCATAATGTGGACATGCCAAGTGGACCAATCAAGTGGTGACACATGTTAGTCAATGGGATAACTAATTTCCCACACCATACAACATATTTCAAAGTCAAATCCATGCCATAGACCTTAGGATTACATACCATGCATTGGAAATTGTAAGAAAAGCACGCCATGTCCATCTACCTCATGGAACATGAGAAGAGGACTAAGATTGGCATATTGACCAAGTTACATGTTTGGCACATCTACCATGCCACCAAAGGAAATATCCAATGGTGGCCTTAAGTCTTGCACCCAAGTCTCCCATAAAAGGGGGCATTGACAAATTCAAGGAGGCCGCATATCTATTTAAAGTATGAAATCTATTGTTCCCAACAAATGTGGGATAAAAGGATAAGTTCAAAGCACCTAAATAGAAGTCTGAAGACTTGAACCACAAACCTACCATGCAAAAGAGATAGGCCTTGACCACTTAAGCTATAGACTTCCAAGTGTTTTTAAAGGAGTGAATGTTTATTTAAAGGTAAGCTCCTGGCCGATTGTGTATTAGAGATTATAGACCCGCTTACAGTATTTAGTCATTTTGGAGCCCTTAGAGGCTGAACCGGAGCTTGGAGTAAACTAAAAACTTGTTTAAAATTATGATACTCTCTATGAAGTATATTCATTTTACCATTTTAGAGAATTAGTGATGTCATTTTGAGCTACATAAGTTACCAATTTTGATTTGGAGAAGCCTCTGCGTGTGATTCAGGAAGGTGAAGAATGTGTTGAGTCAGCCAAGGTCTTTCAAAGGTCTGAAATACTATTATTTTAGAGAGATATGATCTTTTGTTGTTTGTAAGTATTATTTTGGCTTGCAAATTTAGCAACAATTAATGGATCAGTTCGATAAGAACTTGGGGACGTAGGAAATTTTGAACCCCATAAATAATTTATGTGTTTTGATCTTTGGATTCATTTTTGCATTTCAATTTTAGTTAGATTGCAGATTATAATTCAGATTTCAATCAAGAATGCAAAATTTAATCATTTGATCATTTACAGGAAATTGAGTAAATTGGGAACTTAGAAAACCCTGATAGTTTCAAAGGATAAATGATGTGAACTTTCAATTCACTTGTATTTCAGTTTTGAAACTTGATTTGGATCAAATTTTAATTATATTTAATCATTCCAACATCTTATAAGTTGAGAAATTTAGAATCCATACTTTTAAAATTTCACTTAGAGTTTATCAGTGGAGTTTATAGATCATTTACATAGGCATCTTTGTTGTTAAATCTTCAAATTGGTCAACAATTCATCTTTACCCCGTCCTAATGAATGTTCAGTAATCTTTCAAAAAAAATTAAATTTCTATGAAAGCATATTTTAAACTTGTGGCATGTTGTGTTTTGGGTAAATAAAGAAATCAACACTTAAATTGTGTCTTAGCAAGTGATAATTTAATTTTTGTGTGTTGACAAAGTGGTCATTGGTTTGAATCAGTGCAATAAGGAATTTATTAAGGTATGTGTCATATTTATCCCAAGATATTCATCATTACATAAACATCTTTGTTGTTAAATCTTTAAATTTCTCAACAATTCATCTTTACCCCAACCTAATGAATGTTCAATAATCTTTCCAAAAAAAAATAAAAATTGGAAGCATATTTTAAACTTGTGACTTGATGCACTCTAGGTAAATAAAGAAATCAATACTTAAATTATGTCTTAGCAGGTGGTGATTTAATTTTTGTTTTTTGACAACAAGGTCATTGGTTTGAATCAGTGTAGTGAGAAATTTATTAAGGTATGTGTCATATTTATCCTAGGCTATTCATCTTTACATAGGCATCTTTGTTGGTAAATATTCTAACAAATATTTAGGAATATTTATATGGATGCATTTAGATTTAATATGGGGGGATTAAAATTTCACCATAGTAGCTTGTGCCATATACAAGAATGCAAAAATATTGTGCCCATCAAACTGCATCTTTGGTCCTATCTACCCCTTAAATAATGTGGATAGCTTAGAATGATGGGAACAAGTTAAGAATGCCTTCAAAATGAGTATTGTTACTAAATTATTGACTAATGGTCTAGTGAATCAAAGTCATGATGATGCAAAAATACTAGAGTATGAAGCATATCATAGGTTCAAAGATCTTGTTTATGGTTATGTGGGCATAGTTACACACATTGTGGAAGAGAATAAAAATTTGTGAATAAAAAGTGCTTTACTTTACTCTCAACTTCTACTACTTGAACATCAAACCTCCTCCCATTCACATCTAGGAATGGTTGATCCTCATCACCACACCATTTTTGGGCCATCTTCTTAGGTACTGTGCTAAGGCATCCAAGATTTAGTGGAAAAATAAAAGTACATAACAAGCCATGGTGTCCAAAAGCTAAAATATCCCATTGAAGATACTTTGATATATTTGCAGCTATTTTTTTTATCACAACTCATTTTGAAATTTGGTTAAATTGATCAATTCAAAATGCTTTAAATTTCAATATTGTTTTTTTCAAGAATTCTAATTGATTTTCCATTACATTCATTCATTTTCTAAAAATTATTGATAACTTAATGAATATAAACATGATTTGAGTAATTAATTTAAAAAATATTCACATTTATTTTCCAAGAGTTATCTTTACTCTTATATAAACTAAAATAATTAGATCTGAGAATTTTAGAGTTAATTAATACTTTTTTAATCAGCATTTAATTTCAATAATATTCTGGGGCTTGAGCAGATTTGAAATTTGACCATTTTTTTAAAGAGTTTGACGTCTTAGATTTTTTATTACTTATAGACTTGTAATTTATAATTTTGATAATCTACCAAATTTAATGTACCTAAGAATTTTAGAGTTAAATAATTTTTTAATCAACATTTAATTCCAATAATATTTTGGGTCTTGAGCACATTTGAAATTTGACTATTTGTTATTTTTTTTAGAGTTTGTCGTTTCATATTTTTGTATTACTAATAGATTTGTAATATAGAATTTTGATAATCTACCAAATTTAATGTACCTGAGACTTTAATTTAAGAGTCTGCTCACTAGAGATTGGTCTGTTCATTTTATTCAAATATTAAATTAATTATTAGATTAATTATCATATTTTGTTACATTCCTAATTATATTGAAAGGGGCAATAATTTTAATCAGATGCATTTTATTAAAAACTGATGTTAGAGTCCCTCTTTACCCAGTTTGGTAGAATATATACTTTTAATAATGGCTCATACTTTTGAACATGGTGATTTTTTTAAATATTATAATCAATAAATATATATCCCTAATTTATCCTATTAGATTAGATTTTTTTTTCACTTGTGTAGACCTAATTTACTTTATTAGATTAGATATTATCCTTTTTTATTTTACACTTGTGTAGATATTTAAAATCAACTTGTGATATTCTTTAGTTGTAAAATTGTATGATTTTATGATGTTTGTAGTTTAATTTTTATTAGTTTTGGATAAACACTTTTATAACTAAATTCATGAATCAGTAATGCTTTTAAAATTAGAACTATAAAATAAACAAGGAGAGGATTTTGATATCAAGTTTCACAACCTCTACAAGAACCATGAAAAAACTCTTCCTGTTGTAAAAAAGAACCATCAATGAAAAATCAACAACCCACTAAACTTTGAGACTAAACTAGAAAACAACCTCATTGAAATAGTTGTAAAGAAGAAGAAAAATAAAAACATGATCTATAAAAAAATCAAACACAAGATCACCAATAAAAATCAAGGCCTTCTATTAGGAACCCTCCAACTAAATCATAGCCAAAGCTTTAGCAACAAGATGCTGACTAAAGATAAATTTACACAATTGCAAACCAAATTGGAACAAATGTGAGACAATATAGAAGCAAAGGGAAATAACCCTCAAAGGACTCAAGGAGGAACAATGGCATATCAATAGTGACTTTGTCTTATGAGATACATAAACTCTTTTAGTACTATATATTAGATCACGATTCAGCATGTCACTGATTCCCATCATAGTCATGGTAGTAACCAAGTGGGGGCTCAGCCTACAGGGGCAAATCCTACCCCTTAATAGTTGGGCTTTGTCTCTAGGACCTCAAGGTTTGCATTTTTTAGAAATTGAACATCAGTCATCTATCAATTGATTTTTCTTAGACCTCCAAAGGAATGTCCTAAACCTCCAAAGAATTACTAGCTTCAAGGGTCATTGTAAAAATAGGCTATCAATTAAAAGTCACATCCTTACTTAGAACTATCAGATGAGGTGCTAAAATAACATTGATCCTCCATGGGACCTCCAAAAGGTGCTTAAAAAATCAATCAACCTATAACACATGCCCCTAATGATTCATTTTATTCCCTTGAGTTAAAATGTTATTTATATTCTAATGTAAGGTGCATAAGATTTTTTGTGGGTTACACACATCACAATAAAAAAATAAAAAATGTATTAAATATTCAGACCGGTAAAGTGCAGTTATCAAATCAATTCCAACTTTTTTTCATATTTCAAACTGTTACTCACATTCTCCACAAGCTATAAGTGTCACTCTCATTCCATACATAAATCTATGTTTGATGTTGGTTTTTTGGGCAAGGTCATTCATTGGGTATGCTTTTACTCTAATGACAATCACCATATTTTGTGATATTTAAGATATTCATATAAACATTCTATTTTTTCTCTAATTGTGTAACCAAATTTATTAAATAGGATTTTATTCAAAAATTTATAGATTATTTTCTCTAATTATTAATAATTGGGTAATTATGTTACAATTTAGTTATAATCCATAAATATTACAATTTTTTTTAACATGTATTATCTTGCCCCCTTTAAGGGTTAGATCTTGTTCAATATTTTGAATTTATTATGGTTAATTTCATTACATGCTCTTAGATCCACTTGTCATAGCTTCAGTTTTATTTATTTTATTGATCCCATACCCTAGATTATTATTTTTAAAATCAAATCTCATTCCTAGTGCATTTGTATGGTGTGTATATTTTATGTTGATTTAAGATAATGCCACCTAAATTGATTGGATCTAATAATCAAACTAGGAATATTTTAAGGCTTAGTTAAGGATCTATTTGTTTTAATTAATTTTTCTCATTAATTATAGATAAAGATTGAAAAATAAAATGAAATCTATAAATTTACATCATGTTATTCCAAAAATTGTATTTTATATTGAAAATTATAGAAATGATGTGTTTTTGAAAAACTCCAATGTTTTTTCTTTGAATGATAATGTTTTGAATGGATTTATTGATGCAAGTTTATTTCACTAGCTCTAATAGATGATGATTATACATTCTCTCACTTTATGATCATGAAAGCTGACCTAATATAACTTGTTGATACACTTTTGTTGGGCCCAAGATCTTTTATCCTAGGGTTTGTGCATGCCTAGTCCTAACACTCATAGCCATAGGAAAGGGAAATACAATCCAAAAACTCAACACAAGGATGACAAAGAGTCTATAAATTTGTGTCCTTTAGTTTCTAAGGTAGTTCACCAACTTTAGTCAGATATACAAAGCATGTTGAGGAAATATGATCTCAATGCAGTTAAAGGAGACATCACTGGCATAAAAGGGGACATAGATTTTCTGAAGAATCAATTAGAAACTTTGTGTAGGAAGTTTACCAATATTATAAATTAACTTTCATAAAATAATCCTCCACCACTCCATTAGGGTTCTCTCAATCCATATAATTATAACTCCAATACTTGTTTGAAGAACATGCTGTCAAAAATGAAAGTGTACAAGTTTGATGGTAATGATCCATACACTTGGATCAATCAAAAAGAAAATTTATTTGATTTACATCAGACCCCATGTGCATAGAATGTGGTCATCTCTATATCTAGAACCTGATCAATTCATTTGGTATAGGTTGTTGTTTGCTTAGAATAAAAAGAAGGGGTCTCTTATTACTTGGTTAGTGTTTATTGAGGAGCTATGGATGCACTATTTTACAACAATGTCTTAGAAAACTAATTTAGTTAGTTAGCACAGTTACAAAAAACATGTATTATTAAGGATTATATTCAATAATTAAAAATCCATTATTATACATGGATGACATCAATTAAGACAATATGACTGCTTTCTACTTGGGAGGGGCTCAAGGATAAAATCTAACTTGAGGTTTGCATCTTTATTTTATGAATCGATACCATTAGTGCACCAAGTAGAGGGAAAATATTTGGTCAAATGAAAGGCTCTTGCTCATGACCACAAATAAAATTTCATAAGACCATCATTTTACTTACCATAAGATTTTCCCCTCAACAATTTGAAGAGAATTATACAAAAGGGTTGTTTTTTGGTTGTGACAGTAAGTGGAGCAAAGAAAATAAATGTGAAAAAATGAAGTTGTTCTACATTGAAGGTGCCAATGAATATGAATAATATCATGAGGCCTTAGGGGAGTGTATGGAGGCACTAAAGGAGAATCTAAATATTATCACCCTACTATCTCCTATCATGCCTTTTTAGGTATTAATACTCCTCAAAATCATGAGGTGGTGGGTTTCTTCAAGAAATAGAAGGTGATAATTTTGATCGACTTGGGAGGTACATAAATTCATCAATAGTAAGTTGGATTCTTTTGAACTATTTTATTTATCTAGCTCGATAATTTCAAGTCTTGATTTTACATGGTGGCAAAACCAAATGTTCCATAAAATGCCATAGTATCAATATTGCTATGGAGGTTTACATGCTTGATTCTCCTATGTTTGTTACTCCCATGGGTGGTGTTGAATTTTTTTTAGGGAGTAAAATGGTTCAAAAATTTGGGCACAATAGAGATTAATTTCCAAGAACTATTCATACACTTTCATTTTGAAGATAAGACATTTGAACTACATATATTATGGGAAAAAACTCCCCAATTGGTTAGTTTACTCTAGATGATGAAGATTATTAAAAAAGGGGCTAAAGAATTTTTAATACAATTATTTTACATAAAAGTTCATAAAAAAATGTGTATGCACATCTTGATTAATAAATGATTATTGATGACCACCCATAAAGTTTTGGCATAACTCCAAAAGTATTACCACCAAGAATAGAACATGATCATGTCATAAGACTGATTCTAGGTAGTACACCACCAAATATTACACCATATAAGCATCCATATTCCTAGAAGAGTGAAATTTAAAATATGGTAAATGAGATTCTAAAGGAATTTATTATCAAACATAACCAAATTGAATATTCATCCATAGTGGTCATGGTGCATGATAAGGATGAAACTTAGAGGATGTACCCCAAATATAGAGAACTCAATAATTACACTATCAAAGATAATTTCCCTACTTCTATAATTGATGATTTGTTAGATGAATTACATGGTGATTTTTATTTACCAAGCTATTCATTATGGGTATCATCAAATTTATATAAGATTCGAGGATATCCCTAAAATATATTTCACAACTCATGAAGACCATTGTGAGTTTATGGTCATGCCTTTTGGTCTCATAAATGCACCATCTACATTTTAGAGTTTGATGAATACTATTTTTAGGCCCTTTTCAAGGAAGTTTGTTTTAGTATTTTTATGGCATCCTAATATATAGGAAAATATGGGAGAGAAATTTGAAGCATGTGAAACAAGTAATGTTATTTTTGGAACAACATCAGAATTATGCCAAACCTTCCAAATGTGATTTTGGAGTCTAAGAGGTGGAGTACTTCATTCATACTATTTCACATGAAGGAGTCAAAGTTTATCTTAATAATATCAAATCTATGTTGGAGTGGCAAGTGTCATATACACTCAAGGACCTTCAAGTATTTTTGGGGCTAATTGGTTACTATCATAAAATTTAAAAAACTTATGACAGTATAACAACTCTACTCACAACCTTATTGAAGAAATATTCCTTCAATTATATTAAACTAGATACAAAGGAATTTTAGAATCTTAAATAGGCTATATTCACCAATATAGTCTATCTACCCCATATTTTTCCAAAAAAATTGTTGTTAAATGTGATGTATTGGTACTTCTTACTCTTTACACATTGAACACACTCTTTTTAGGTCTAATTTTTAATAAGTTTCTTATGAATTTTAACTTATACTATTAAAAAAATAATTTATACTATAAAAATAAGTCTATATTTAATATAAATTAGTGATAAACCAATTTTCATTATTGTTCTCTTAAGAGATTAGGTCCAAAAATCTAAAACCCCTTTTTAGGCCTCTAGGCCTAATGGACCACTCAATAGGTCAAAACACTAAATACACCTTGATAGACACTAAAATATAATTTATCAAGGTTTTTAAACAATTAAAATAAGGTAATAAACTCTCCAAAAAAACTTTTTGCATCATTAAAAATAAATATCACCCTAATTCATACTTGACTATCTTAGAAAATACACACCTATAGGTAGTTTAAAACTCAATCTTCAATAAAAAGACCTAAATGATGTTTTGGGGATTGAAAAAAAATTCAACACTTGAATTAATAATATTAGAATATACATACTAAATTTTAGGGGATTTCATTGGTTATAAATTTGTTTATAAGCTTTTTGTGAGAACAATCTATAATTAGTGTTTCTTAGAAATTACATAGGCTAAGGGCTTCAAATTGATGGTTCATGAAGTTCTTTGACTCTTTTTCAAGTATACCACCTACGAGATAAGTTTTAATCACTCATTCAATCTCTTCAATAGATAACTCAAACTCATTAAGGGTTCACACATGTTTCTAGGGCACTGTGTGTGACTGTGTAGGAGAATAATAGGGTTTTAAGGGTTTTGAAGATTATAACATCTAAATAACCATACAAAAAACTATGAAATCACTTAATAAGGTTTATCATGATAAAATTGACTCAATAATTATTATCAAGACCAAATTTCAATATATTTCATATACTAATACATCAAAACTTGTAGACCTGTACATGATAGTCTTAAAGATCACCTAAAATACAACCTTGTTCAAGAAGGAAAATGAGACTTTTATGCTTGAATTAGTTATTTAAATCCACCTTGATAGGAAAAATTATTATGAGAGTTTTAAGTTTTTAATCAGATTATAATGGACTAAAATTGATAATATTTTCCTCCATCTAGGTTAAACTTAGTAAGTTGATCTCATATGTGAAGTTTTGTGGTTACATTGACTATTTTGGATAAAAGAGATCATTATGACTCTAGAAGGTCTATAAAACTTTTAATATGTTTCATACACCTAAATACCTAATACAAACTTATAAAAATCAATTTGACCTTGCACTAATTACATTTACTCATGAAATTACACTATAGACTTTTAAAAATTCAAATTTGATATTTTAGAGGGAAACCTCCCAAAGTCCTTAAATGGCCTATAAATAAGCTCCTAATGGCTCAATGAGGCTTATGATGAATTAAAAACCCTTATAATACCTATATAAATAATTTATTTGCATTCCTTATGGATACACCTGCATCAGACCACTAGGTTAAAAAAGAAGATTTCATGGACTCCTATCCGTGAGTCTCTATTATTATTTTGACTACATATGACTTTGTATTTTCTCTTCATCTTTTCAATGTTCTTCTTTACTGACTTAAGTCCTCCAAGATCCCATGGTCTACTAGATGAAGATAGACTACTAGGTCATTATCTTCTCCCTAGATGATATTTGTTTCTCTTCTTACCTCCAGACTTATCTTATTCAGATTCTCTTTATTGTCCTTTATTAGACCTACACATATAACAAACAAGATAGGGAGAAAAAATTATTTCTTGAAACCTTGAGATTCAATATCTTGGACTTCAAATACTATTTTTTCCTATATGACATCATCTTGTATTTGTATTATTCCTTGCTATTTTTCCTTCACATCTTGTTCTAGGTTTTCATCTTTCTTTCTAAAATTATTGCTTGTCATGCTTTATTTTCTACCTTCACTTGTTTTCTTTTCACCAACTTCTTCATTTTTGTCCTTGACAAGTTCACTCTTTTCCCTTATTTGTTGTTCACTAAACAATTTTTTGACCTTATTTCCTTCCATGGTATTTTATTTTAGTATACTAACATTCTCAATAAACTCCTCAACATATTTCATACTTCTTATTAAAGACAAACTATTAGACAATTCAATAAACATCTTATGCATATATTCATTAGAAAAAATCTAAGTTTTCAAGGACAAATCAGATTCATCATGAATTTTAGTGATTACCTTAGACTAAACATCACTTACCTCATCATCTTTTCTTTATTGTAAATACTCTTTCTCACCTGTAATGAGTTCTTTAGAATTGCATTCCACAACTGCCTCCTCTTCCTTCAATGGTAAAAGTGTATGCTTTACTCCATCTTGTTCAAAATTATAAGTACTTCTCTCTGCATTATGCATGGATTTCATGTCATACTACCATAGTCTACCTAGGAGAATGTGGCACACATCCATAGGAATTACATCATAATAACTACATCTTTATAGCTTCTTATTTAGAATTGTACCTTACATTTCTCATTTACAAGTACTTGATAATATTTTTATAACAAAGAAACCTTATAATGGGCAGGGTGACTTACCTTATTCAAGCTCAAATTATTAACCATTTTAGTATAGATATAATTATGTGTGATTTTACTATCAATTATGACCTTACAACACTTAACTTAAGCCTTACAAGTATTCCTGAACAATTTTTTTCTTTAGGGTGGTTCTTGTATTTCCTTGTTTTGTTTTATTAGAATCTTCTTCATGAGCAAAGATTCTCCTTTTTCTAGTGCATCCTCATAAATAATTGATGTAGAAGTCTAAATATTTTATGTAAATTTATATTTAACAATAATAAATATCAATATACTTTATTCATAATGTAAAATTTTGTAAAAACTCTTATAAAAGTTAAGTAGGAAATGACATACAATTTTTTTTTTTAGTTATCTGTATTTTAGTTTTTTTAATTCTATTATAGAAATTTTAAATAAACACAAAATAGATATATAGATATAAATAATATTAAATATAAAATTAATATAAGAGTATCATATAATTTATGATAAAAGCAAATATTTATGATACATACATATCTACTATGATTAATCTTACATATTATGGTTATATATATATATATATATATATATATATATATATATATATATATATATATATATATATATATATATATATATATATATATAGCTAATAAATCTATGATTATTATTCAAATCTATTAATAAAATAAATTTATTAATAATAAACTTTAAATATGGATAAACTAAATATTTTATGCTCTAATAATTATATAATAAAAAATTTCATAATATTCAATAATATATGAAATAAATAATTTATGAAATAAAACATATTTAAAAGATATTAGAAAAGTAAATATATATAAAAAATTATTTTCTAAATAAAACTTAATTTTCAAAACATAAAATTTAAATATTAAAAACATAATTGTATAGCCTTTTTTTTTTACTAAAATTAAAGTGTTGAGTTTTGCTAGTTAATTTTTTTAATAGGAATTTAAAATATTAAAAAAAATTATAAATATAATATATATTATTAATTATGTTAAATCAAATTTATTTTAAGGTTTAATACAATCTATAATATATTTTATCTTTATATATTTAATTAAAAAAAAATAACAATTTATGACATGCTTAGTTATGAAGTTAATTATTTTTTAATAAATATATCTTTATCAATATTAATTTTAAATTAATAGGTAATATTTAATTTATGTTTCTAAAAAGATTTAATCTTAAAATTTTTAAATAAATTATTAATTTTTTAATTCTTATGATTAGTTCAATATGTATGGTTAATATTTATGAATAAATAATATATTTATAAAAATACTATTTAAATAATAAATTAATAAAAAAACTTTTATTTTTAGTAGCTTCTATTTTTAGTAATTTATGCATGTAAGTACATGTATCTCTAAAAATCTAATGAAATATTATACATACTAAAATTAGCCTACAGGATGAATTTCGACTGAAGTTCTCGTCCGGTCTTAAAAATATACAATTTTTAAAATTAGAAAAAGATTGAAAAAGTCATTAATCTATAATTTTGAACCCTTAGATGGTCTCATTTGGCTTCCAAAACATATTTAAAATGCCTCTAAGTACAAATTAAGGATTAGGGCAACATCAAAATCTTCAAGATGATCATTTTGGCACGTGAAAGAGCTCAAACGGAGCTATGAATCAAAAGTTATGGCCTTTATAAGTTTGACCTATTTTTTTGCATCATATGTACAATTTTTATAAAATAAAATGAATAAAAAAATGATACAAAAATAAATTTAAAATAAGAGAAAATTTTAAAATAAAATAACTATCCATTTATTTAATTTAAATATTTAAAAATTAACATTAATATATATATATATATATATGTATGTATGTATTAATACAAATACATTTAAAATATTTAATTGAAGGAGTTTAAAATTATATCAATATATTTGTTAAATGGTCTATTTGTTTTAAAACATATTAAAAATCAACTCATGAAATTAGCAAAATGCATGAAAATATATTGTAAAATAAAAGAATGAATAGATTATATTGATAGATTTTATCAGTTACTTCCTTTTTTAGTAATAGTTTAAAATAAAAATAAGATAGAACATAGTTTATTGCAGAGCATCAAGATTTCCTATTATTGGGCCTAGCCAATTGTTATTTAATGTCTAGCTGAAATGGATATGAATATCGAGGACATATTAGAAGAAATTGTTATAGAAATCCTTAACAGAGTTCCTTATAAATTCCATCATAATCTGAAGCTAATATGCAAAAGATAGAACCTCCTAATAAAGAGCCACAATTTGTATGAATAAAGGATCAAACATGGAATGATGTAAGAGTATTTATGTGTGGTTAAAACATGGTATAAGGAAAACTATGAATTAGACAACATGGTAACATTGTACAACCCTACAAAAAATGGAAAATCCTCCCTCCCATGCCTCATTTATATGAATTCATTCCATTCTCATTGTGATGCTTTCAATAATGAACTAATTTTAATAGGGGTAGTGAGGTGAGATAAAGGAGTGTGTTAGAGGAGGCACATTATTATGATTTACAACTTTTTCAATTAGACTTGATAGAATGGCATGTACATGCTTGCTTTTCTATTTATTTTTGCATGCACAACTCATGGCAGAGAAATTTACATAGGTGGAGGAACCAAATTGAAAGGATTGGAAGTGGCTAGTGTAGTTTTTTATAAGGTAGATGAAAATAGATGGAAATATTTTCCTCGTATGCCCAAAAAGAGGGGGTGGTATGGTAGGGATTTTATTCATAGAAATTTTTGTGTTTTTACTCAATTTTATGAAAGTGCACAACTATTCAATCCAAAGATAGGGCTATGGATAACATTAGAGAATATGTGGATGCATACATGGGACCTTTTAACATTGGCAACTAGGGATCAATATTTATATTTCTTACAAGAAATTAGAGTTATGAAATATGATGAGGAGAATGGTCATGGCCATGGTCATGGATGTAGCTTATTATAAGCTCTTCCTAGACAACTAAGGCTTCTTAGAGTTGCAATTTTAACGAATGGTAATAAAATATTTGTATGTGGAAGTATTCTTACTAAAACCATGCATATAATTTATTATATGTATGAACCCTAATTTAATAGAGTATAGAATTTAGGGATGTGGAGCTTCATTTATAAATCCAATAATATGTCTTTTTGAGGAAATGTTCAAATAGTTATTACTATAAAACTTTGAATCAGATATAGTGTTTGACATTTTGTACATTACTCTCATGTTTTAATATATATTTTATGATGAATATATGATTTGAACATGTTATGATCTATTTTATATTTAAGTATTTGAATCATGGAAATTTTATATTGTATAAGTTTTTTCTAAATCAACTTTAATTTTAAAATTTTGTATTTATATATTAATTAAAATTTTAGTTTAATTTATTTTTTATGTTATTTTTGGATGATTGATTATTGTTTTATTGGAACATGTATCATATTAATTATAATAACTAAAATGCATGAATGATAAAAAATATAGGGCATATGAAAGCATACCAAAAAAAAAGAATACATCAGTGAATATATGAATCAAAGCTATTAAGATTTCCTTACATTATTTACAACATCAACACAAGAAATAAAATATACCAAAACTACCATTAAATGACATGGGTATACTGAGAAAATAGAATACAAGGTGTAATCAAGAAACTAAAGCTACTAATATTTCATTACATTATTTTTAAAACCATCACAATAAATAAAAGATACCAAAACCACCCATTAAACAACATTAGAAACTAGCCCCATGGATGGAGGAGGTAGTGGAGGAGAAATGTCGAGTTTCTTGCTCCAACCTACCCATTAAAGGGGTTAGGTATTAGGGATGGTCCAACCATCATCTTGTTTCTTTTTTCTTCTCTCTTTTTCAACTTCATCATTAGGAACATGGAGGAGGAGATGCCCGCAAGGGAAATTATTAAATAGTACTTTCTATTTTGTTTAAAAAATTATTTATAATTTAATTTTTAATAAATTAAAATAATATAAATACTATTTTCAAAATAAATATTATTTTAACCTCAATATTAGATATTTTTAATTAAAATTTTAAGTTAGTTTCATTCATGAGTGGTGGTGGGTTGTAATGGCATGAGAGTGGTTACTTTTAATACCTAAGATTACTTTATTACTTTTGATTGAATTTTTAAATACACAAGTAAAATTAATTTTTATAATGCCAAATATATATTATATTTTAAATAGTAACTATATTATCCACAATCCCATGCTTCCTTATTTTTTGTCTAAAATTTGGAAACCATTGAATAGATTCTCATCTTGTGCTATAGTAATCACACCATCACATTCACCCTAATATATTAATGGAATTTATTTTCCTTTTATATGAATGTAGAAATTAATATTGATTTCCAAACTAGATTAATGGCACAATGATTAATATAATATTCAACACACCTTACTCCTCATAAAGGTATAGGGACTCAAACTCAAGATTGAACTATAGATTGTAACACTCACATATGAATTCTAACACATTTACAATTAAAAAAATATTGTATTTATGTTAATAAGCTATAAAACACATTTTTTTAGGAAAGGGGGTTTGTTACATAAGAATAACTATAATAATAGATAAGACCATTCAAATAAATCCCAGTGAGAGAGTGGTTTGAGATCTAACTCATGTTATAATTAAAGTAGGAGACACCCTTTGAGTATTGGTCTTTTATCACAATCTATCTTATAAATTTAGTAAAATCTGCACTATTATTTTAAAAAATAAAAAAAATATTGTATTATAATAACCAACAAAAAAATCTTATCAAATTTATTCATACATTTCATACCTTATCAATGGTATATGTTAGAAATTGGAGGATGAATATGATCACATTTACTTACTACTTATTATATCCCAAATTTACATCCTAGAGAAGTCAATCAGACCTTCTCAAACTAGTTAGGCTCTCAACTACACTAGTCTAATCACTTATTGGGGGAAAAAAGGGAAGAAATAAACATGGAAGTAACATATACTACTAGATGTGATACACCATGGATATATCCACCAACATACTTGAAACTTGCACTATGAGGGCAAATTGCTAAAACTGATCTCAACTCAAGGTTATTTTAGCATAAGTGTTTCTACATGGAGGTAGATTTCTATGCATTTATAAATTTGGGTGAATAAGAGTTCTAATATTAGACACTAATAATATATCTTCACACTTTAAAAAACACCTACTAAATAGTTACACTTCATGAGACCTATTATAAGAAGTATTACTCACAAAATGCATACAAGAGTAGAATGGAAGCAAGGAGAAACATCATCACTTTTCATCCAACTAGAATACTTCACATACTTAGGAAAAAAAATTAGAGACTAAACTAGCTTGAGAAAAATTTATTCAAAGGTAAAACAAGATGTCAAAATTAGCAGGGCTTTGCCTTACCAATTATGGATTCTTTACAAACCCAAAATGGCTTTAATATATAGAGCATAGAAGATGAGTGTGTGTGTGTGTGATTTTAAAGATCCACCATGCCAAGTTTCTAGTCTTAGAGACCAATTAAAAAAAAAGAGAAGGAGTTAGAGAACAAATCATGACATCCTCTTGGACAAGTGTCAATCACAAACATGACATCTTCTTGATGTTAGCATAGGGATACTCCATTATCTTTTTTGAAATTGCCTTCTTGATGATGAGTCCACTTAATTACTTAGAACTACCTTGGAATTAATATATACATATCATCTGATTTGAGAATATGAAAACATGATTTGTGCAAGTCATTATACACCCCTCAACTAATGGTCTTGCCCTTGCCACTTGTTGTCACTCACTTGCAGTCATTCATTATCCTTTTAGTCCTCAATTCTCACACTTGTCACTGTAGTGACTTACACACACACACAATGACATTAATTGAATGGATTTAATACACCTATTAATAATTTATTTGTCTTATTATCTATCATGTATACCTCAAAATAACTCTAAACAACACTTCTCATCTTCAACTTGGCAACTACTCTCCTCACCATTTTATCCAAGACTACCTAAAATAATCAATTTAGAATAGGAGTTTTCATTCATAACCAAGGTGAAAGTGAGGTATGAAGAGTTACAATACATATCTACATACCTTCAGCCATGACTTTAATATGTCTATTCCTTTCTACACCTTTCATTCTCCTAAAAACTTGTAGAAAACATAGAATTTGCCTCATCTATACAAGTGATGGTATAGAAAAATTAAGTTTTAGAGAGATTGGGAGAGTGCCAAGTAGGTCCAAATCATATTTAAGGTCAATTGACCCATTCTAGATGAATTTATCTTCATATATTTCTCATCAAGTTGTTATGAGGGTTTTAGGTCATTTAGGTTCTTAACAATGATTCATAAATGTTAAGCCCTTAACCCTCAAACCAATTATATTGAGTTTAAGTATGGGACCCCCATCAACTCTACATAAATTTTTGAAACACCATGAATATTGTACATATATATGAGGGAAAGAGTTTGGATTTTGAACTTTTACTATGTATTCTGGAAACCCTTGAGATAAACTAAGGAGAAAAATGACCAATTTGAGTTGTTCTCTGAAAAAAAAGATTCCCATAAACCCTATATCTCTCATTAATGCTCTCAAATTTATTTTTAAGATCACATGGTTATATGAATGACATTAGGTACATGATGGTTCATGCCTAATTCATAGGCCTAGTAGGCATAAACTATGATTCTGAGTATGTGACCACTTATGAGTGGTCCCAATGGATATAGGTACTTATAAATATTTATTCATCCTCAATTCAACCTTATACATCATCCCATAGTCACTCAAAACTCTACCATTCATCCTCTTTATCATTTATGCACTAGGTCTACAAGTTGTGTTGCTCATGGAGTGCCTCTGGTCTGAAACAAAATGAATGAAACAACCCCCATAAAAATTGTAATTACTTTATCAAAGTGTATCTAAATTTGTGTGTATGGATTTATACACAATGAAATGATGAAACATTACAAAAATTTTGATCATTTATAAGCATAATTAGATACCAATAATGAATTAAATTGGTTGATGTTACATATCTAGGATTAAAACACCCTTAAAATATTCTATAGGGGATTATGTTACCTAGTAGGGATATATATTTTGGGGTGTATTAGTTTTCTGTTACATAGTGATAAACTCCACACTTTATACATAATAATCATCTCTCTTATAGGACCATGTAAAAGTACCTTATCCTTGGTTAAGTACCTCATCCTTCCTAATAGCTTACAAATAAGATGCTCAGTGAAATAATTAGGTTCTCACTAATAAATTCATGAGATGGTTTCCCTTAATAAAACCAAGTAAATTATATAAATCATCTCTATGAAATGAACTCCAGGTCTAACCTAAACATTTTATAAAAATGATAACAATGGTTCCTTAAATATAAAACATCATCCCCATGTGTCAAGGTGTCATATAATTTCCATGAAACATTAATATAGTGTAACATATAACTATATTATCTAAACCCAACAAGTATATATGTATAACATTAAAAACATCCACCATCTTATCTAATATATTATAAGAAAGATAACTTCAAGGTATGATTATCGTGATTATCAAAGGTCAAGGTAAGAGAACATCCCATAGAACCAAAGTCACTAGTCATGGTTAATAAATAACTGGGTAAGGAAATAACATAAGGATAAAAATTATAACCATAATTATCACAAAGGTTTATTTTATAAAATTATGCAACCATTTGTATCAAGAGTGAACATTAACACAATTTTAGATAATTAAGGTGACGTTGTGCATTGATATTTCATAAGTGAATCTCTAACTTGAGGTTCTTACACCACATTGTCCTTTATATAATCAACTTAATGATTATCAACTGAGTTCAATAAAAAATTATAAAAATATAACCATAACATTAAATCCTTTGATTCTGTACAAATCAACTAATCTTCATAACATGGACAACTATGGGATTGTGATGATTTATTAAACTAGTTGCCATGTTAAGAGTTGATTGTGCATGTCTTACATTTTCCAACCTATTTACATTTTCATACATTGATTATGAAGATATAAAACACACAATATATCCATTTCCAATAAGAAGTAACCCATAGTATTTCAAAAGGCAAGACTCATCATCATGTTTAATATCTAGCTGCTTAAGTCATAAAATGAACCAAAGGAAGACTATAAACAACTAGTACAAGGTTAAGGCATATCACATCATGAAATAAAATATTATATAAGCATAATATCACCTAAATATCCTATGGTAATCAATTAGTTTGATCATGTATAAATATTCCTTGACCAAACAAGAATACTCACATACATGACAATTAAGGAAATTACATAACTAGGAGAGATAACAATAATGAAATAATTTCCTCTGGAATATTAACAAGTCATTTTGTTAACCCATGCACCAAGTGCCCAAATACTTCACCCACATTATACATGTTCATAATAATGTTATAAAAACTTAATAATTTAAAACTTCTAATAAATTGATCCGATAACTAACACCATATGCAAATCAACCATTATCATTTCATTGCTTTACATAATAGAAATACACATAAAATCAAAATCATAATCATAAAAAATAGCCACCATCTAGTATTAATAAATTCTATTATTTAAGGTGGTCAAATACATCCTTTGTATCATTCAAAAGCCACTGAAGAAATAGTAACAAGTATAATAACATATTATAAAATAAGAACCTTGTATTGGCTCATCAACAATCAAAGTACTTGATGCAGGAGAATCACTACCACATTGTGTATATAAGTCAAATGTCATGTTTTTGAGTTTGTTGTAGGTTTTTTTTTAGTCCTTTATGGGTCATTAAAACATATTATAGCTTGTCAATATTTAAATTAGAGTCTTTTAAAGAGTTTCCTACCTTTTTTCCTCATTTGAAAATTCAAATTTGTAAAGAAAGAATGATGATGTGTTTGAGGTCTAAAAGGGAATGTAAGAGATATAAACTTTTTTTATAGGTGTTTATGTTCTAATAAATGGTTAAAAACACCCATGTTGAGTCATTTTGTTGAGTAATTGAGTTGGTTTTCTAATGTACAAAGATAATTATCAAGTTAGTTATATAATTTAGAGTCTTAAAATAGATGTTTTATTGTGTAACAAGTCATTTTAGGTCATACTAAAGTTTTATATCGGTTTTATTTGAATATGAATATTTAAAACCCAAAAATTATGAATACACAGTTTTATGTTTGAAAGGATGTTGTTTTGCAGACCTTACATTGTTTAAATATTTATAGATTTGATGACATAAATGAAGTATTATGCATTGATAAAGAGATTTTTTTATCAATATAGTGTTGGTAAGTTAATTTTTTGGGTTCCAAACATTATTTATATTTTATGAAGTTATCTTTCACATGTATGAATGAGTGATTGGTTGTAGACCAAATAATTAGACCCTATTCCTATGTTGTGAGGACTATGTATATGAGGTGATCAGTAAGGTATTTGTAGTTGTGGAAACATGTTAATGAGTGATCATAATTTTAAATATAATGAATTTTTTTTTGTGATGATGAATGGAAAGTCCCTTTTGGAAAAAAAATGACTGTAAATTTTATGTATTCTTTGTGTGGAAAGAATTGCATGCATTATGTGTTGAGGAAGATAGATTACCCTATGAGAGTTAGAAATTTTGTATGAAATTAAATTATGATTAAAAATATGGGCCTTTTAATGTATTTAAATATTTTACAAGTTTATAGCCTATTTTATACATGTATCTATTGAAATAAATGGAGAAATTCTATTTGATCTATGTTAGACTATGACTAAACATAGTTTGGAATAAGAAAAGGCTTGTAAAGATTGAATGAGAATGAGTATACAATGAAAAACATGCTTAAAATTTCTATTAAATAATTTTTTTGACTTTATATTTATTTAAGTACAAATTTCATAGAGTGATTAGTTTTAGACCTTTAAGATAGTCTACAGTGTCTTCTAATCATACTATGGTAGCATAGAATTTAATGGGTGTCAGTAGAACAAGAGTCATAATCAGTGTATATTGAATAAGTAATATGTTTTAACATATTTTAAAGGTTAATAAGTCATGGGTTTTGTGTGGTATTCCTTTGTAAATAAATAGAATATGAATCTTCCTCTCAAATTAATGCAACCTTATTCCTGCACACACAATGTAGCAAAATTTTGTGATAAAAACATGAACAATAGCATAATTAATAGAAACTATGGATTATAAATGGTGTAATATGATATCATAGGGTCAAATAAATATTCATAGTAATTAGAAATTTTGTAAGAAGTCTTAAAACCTATAATAACTGCTCTTTGGTTGTAACAGGCTCTATAACCCTAAAATGAGGGTTTTGATGACAAAATGTGATTCCAAAGTGAAAATCACCCAAAATTTGTGATTATTTATATTTAAATATATAAAAAAATATTTTTTATTTTGTATTTTGAGAAAGTCCATGTCCATATGAATATATAAGATTGTGTGTAAATAGGGCTAGAAGAGGCCTGATTGGCCTACACAATGACCTCAAAGTGTTTTAAAAAATGGTCTAATGAATGAATTAAAAAATTAAATTTCATATAAATGTAAAATATCATAGAGGGTATCTAAATCAAGTCTTATTTTCTCAAGAAACAAAGTTATTTTTCTGTACTAGCTATAAATGCCTTTAAAAAGCTACTAGCTTTTACTGTAATAAAATAAGAAGTGGTAAAGGTTTAATAAAAAGGGATGAAAAGTGTTTTAAATTTAATATGAGGTATAATAAGAACATTAATAACATGTATAATGTGTTTATAGGTGTTCAAATAAGCAATAAATCTAAAAACCAAAAGTTTCATAATGGTCCAATGAGCCCTTGTCAAGGAAAGTATCTTGGATAAGACAAGTAGAGCTTGAAACTTTGTTGTCAATAACTTATATTGCAGGTATAAAATATGGATTAAACAAATTATTTTCATATTTATCTACATCATTTTGGTATTAGAGTAGGAGTGTCTTTGGGATGTAGTGGAGAATCAGGTTTGCATATGAAGATACATATTTTTTTATTTTCAATTTATATATTTGATCAAGTTCATTAAAGGTATGATTGTAGGTTGCTTGAAAATTTTATAATAAAAATTTCAAGGTGTTTAAAATTTGGTCAAGGTTGGTTGATATCCAAAATAATATTGAGAGAAGAGAGATAAATAAGCTCAAGAAAAGAGATTAAAGTGAATGCTCAAAGGATTAGATCTAAGGAGATATCTTAGATAAATAATGGAGTAAGGTGAAAAAGACTTGATTGAGAGGATACATATGGTGAAGATGATTATGAGAGAGTTGACTAACATAAAATACCAGTTGATAAATAAAAAGGAAAGATAGTTGAGAAGGAATAAAAAATAAGAAGACTTCCAAAGAGAGATGAATGAGATAAAAAAAATAGAAAGCCTTGATGAACTTCATGATAGAGAAGCTAAGAGAGATTGAGATCCCACACTTTGGATGGGTGATAAATAAGAAGACAATAAAAGGTACAATAATAAAATAGATAAAAAGGATAATTCAAACCATGAGAGAAGATAGAGAAAATAAGAGGATATTATGAAAGCAATTGAAGAAGGAGATGCATAAGTTTTGGTGGAATGAGCAGCCAAGTCAAAAAGATGAAAACTATAGCCTACCATGTGATATACATGATCAAGAGGAAGAATATTAATTTGAGGGTGTCATTTAAGTCTTGAAGGGAAAAGATAAATCTAATTTTCCATTTACATATGAGAGTTTTGAGCATCTAGAGAGGGAGATAGTTGCCATAGAAAGATCATTGTATGGTGTCAAAGAGGAGAGTGAAGAGAATAAAGTTGTAGTAGAATATAGTTGTATATTGGAAGCCAAAAAGGGTGAATAAGATGCCTTAGTTATAGTATTACTTCCATAATCAGTTGAAATAAACATGGAGAGAACAACCATACATGATCAAGAGATATATTTCCAAGAGGATAAGTAGGAGGTTATTTTTATTGATTTATGTGTTCCATGTGCAAGTTGGTTGCAAGATAACACTAATAAGTTTAATTTGATGAGGTGGAAGATCAAATCACAAGAAGATGATTTCAAAGGAAGAAGAAAGGTATGAGTGAAGCAAAGAGGAGACAACATAAGAAGGTGTCACAAAGGCCTCTATATCCCAAATAGGCCTTGGGACCCAAGTGTATGTGCACTTAGAGAAGGATGTTGCAAAGGATCTCAAAGTCAACATCAATTATAACTTTAATTTGAAAGTTTTTTTCTCCTTGATATTATGATGTAGGAGTATCACTACCACATTATGTATATAAGTCAAATTTTAGGTTTTGGAGTTTGTTCTAGGTAGTTGAAACAAGTTTTATTTTCTCAAGAAATAAAGGTACTAGTCTATAATAGCCATAAATGCCTTAAAAAAGTCTACTAGCTTTGACTATGATAAAATAGGAAGTGGCAAAGGTTTAAGAAGAAGGGATGAAAAGTGTTTCCAATGTAATAGGAGGTATAATGAGATCATGAACAACATGGAGAAGGTGTTTAGAATAATTCAAGCATAAAATTAATCCAAAAACCAAAAGTTGCATAGTTTCCCAATGAGCCCTTGTCAAGGCGAGTATCTTGGATAAGACAAGTAGAGTTTGAAACTTTGTTGTCAAGAACTTATATTTAAGTTATCAAAGATAGAATATGTAGAGTATTTACATGTTGCTCTACATCTGTACCAAAGGAAAATAACTATTAACTTGTAAAAAGAAGTAATTAAACCATATGAATGGTTATGAAAAATGGACTATTTATTTATGCATATCATAATTTTACTAACTTACATTAAGTCACATAAATTATTTATCAGTGTATAATACTCATAATATTTCCATAGTGATAAAAAATGTACCCTCATCATTGTTAACCCAACAAGGAGCTATCATTAACTCCCACACATTCCATAAGAAAGATATAAGATTCAAACTCATAAGGCATGATGATTTAATCATCAAATAAAAATATATTAGTTCTAACTCCATATAATCACCCAACAAAGGTTAGACACCAACAAGACACTATATCAACCATTCCATCAACATGAAGGTTCAAGAGAAACAATAAGAACTCATATAACAAGTGCAATAAGATCTAACCTTGCATCCACACCTGATGAGCCCATCCAAATGGTGGCCCTAACCAACCCACCCATCAACTAGATGGTGGAATTTGGAAACCAAATGTAGAGGGGATAAGAGAAAACTATATATTTTTAAATTCAACAAAACAACTCATGATAACATTCAACCCAAAACACTAATGACATTTGACAACAAGGAATAAATCATAACAATTTCTAACCAATTACCAAAAGGAGACAACTACCCATAATGTCATAATATCAACAATATGACCTTTGTTATAATCCACATATCTCTAAACCTAGGAAACACTTACATAAGATCACATAGGCTTAATCCAACTATCAAGATAGCTAATTGATAGGATTCACTATAATTTCTAACATACATACATAATATTTATGAATAAGGAAGTCAACAAAATTTAAGATCAAAAAAGGGAAGGAAAATCACTTAAGAACATTAGAAATAGAACAATACAGCCAAAACACCCATACCAACACCAAAATAAAGGTGCAACTCACCATTATCTAGTGGTCACCCTTAGAATCGACATAGTTCCTAGAGATGCATGAATATATTCATCAATTTATTATCCTCAAGACATCCACATCAACCTATGGCCAGAACAAAACCAATATGAAAGGTCAAAACATGAGATCAAAATGAAACCCAAAAATTCAACTAACAAGTCTACCAAAATTCCCAAATTGAGGGTAAGAGGAACATGTAGGAATCCAATGGTAGCCATTAAATCGAATGAGAAATTTTGATTATGGGTATTGCAGATCCATCATAAAGTCCCATGATTTCACAATGGATCTATAATCTCATTTTTAAAGATCCATAGAATTTATACCAACTCCAAAAAGAGTATAAAAAATTAAAGATGGATATATGTCCATCAAATCAAGCCACCAATCCATTAAACCAAGCTAAGAAATTAGATTTAAAATATTAATGTACAAGTCACAATCTCAATTAAATATGCATAAAGAGGATGATGATATTCAAATAGAGTTTTCAAAAATATTTTGGGTGAAGGTTAATTGAAGTAATCACATTGACAGGACATTCTAAAAAGTTAATGAAATAGAAACAAACACTTAAATCCAAAAATATGATCAAAATGCCAAGGATGGAGGCATACAACCAAGGTAATAACCTTAAAACCAATAATAAAATTGAAACCACTAAAAAAACTTACATCACCCAAGATAGAGTTATAGAATAAGGTAGAGGACCATAACCCCCCATTATATTGAATATAGCAAGAAAAGGTAAATACTAAGACAACTAAAACAATCATATGCAGGCTAGAATTAATTCAAATGGTTAAAATAATTTGAATGGGTATAATAGACATTTTTGCCTTTATGAGGGTTAATGTAGGGAAAATCATAAATTCCCTATAAATGGGTTATCAACATTTCATATTATAATACTCCATTCCATTTTTAATGATAACCCACATTATTTTTATTTATTTATTTTCAATAAATTTCACATTAGTCGATTATAGTTCGAGGACATAGTAAAATAAAATGAAACCTTCCAGAATCAAATAGAATACAATCCATAAGTGGAATTATAGGTGAATCATGAAGTCTCATGAATTCATGATGAACCTTTAATTCCATTCTAAAACACCAAAATCTCATTCAATAATAGAACCCAAGGATGCTTTACTAGAACATAAAGGTAAACTGTTTACTTCAAAAATATAGTCCACACACTCGAG
This sequence comes from Torreya grandis, assembly GCA_037957365.1. Classification (NCBI taxonomy): domain Eukaryota; kingdom Viridiplantae; phylum Streptophyta; class Pinopsida; order Cupressales; family Taxaceae; genus Torreya; species Torreya grandis. The sequence goes on along the minus strand of JARHVA010006472.1, from coordinate 111,157 downwards.
ATCCTAATGCCTCCAAAAATTTCCACTATATTTTTTAGGATGAGTACCCTCAATAATCCCTCATTTTCCAACAAAAAATGCAAAAAATGTGCCCAGTTCCCAAGAACAAGCTCAACATGGAGAGGCTTCCCAAATTGCACCCTCATGGCCCCCAAAACCATAAACTAAGGTCCAAAATCCAAGAGAGAACTTGATGGGAACATAAAAATCCATATCATCATGGAAAAATATTTTAATAAAGACAATCCCCCTCTTATAAAAATACATTAACAAGCATGAGAACCTAACAAGCCCACATAAGAGTTCAAAATAATAATGACACCACCAGCGTCCAAGTCAATAGGGTCACTAACATGTTAGTCATAAGATGGCCTATGAAAAAGAGTCAGTCCACTACACTACCACATTGTGAATCAAGGGTTTATAGGTTCCCATTTGAACACAAGGATATCAACTCATAAGAGACTAAAGATGCTCTAGTAAAGTATGAGGATCAAATAAATAAGCTCAAGTAAGAGGTAAAATATAAAAATTTCATATACAAAAGAGACAACTAAACTAAGTTCACACATCCACTAAAATAAGATTTAATGAATATAAAATTAGAAAACAATACTAATATAAAAATAGATAAGTCAAACCATAATGATGGAAAAACACTCAAAGACTAATACTGGCTTTAGATTTCTATCATGACTAATTTTCCCTGTCAGAATAACATCTAACTCCTCATTAGTTCTCTCACCTTCTCTATTATTTTACCTAGTTTCCAGATCCTACCACCAATCCTATCTCATCATCTTGGTTCCTGCATTCATCAAAACAAGGCATCAGTAGTATTTCCTTGAAGAATATATATCAAATAACATTAAAATCTGATATAAACAAAATATGAAATATATCATAAGTGAATTAAGCATAAACATCTACTATAAAATGAACTAGTCATAACTAATAATCCTGATAATTAAAATCATATATCTAAGTCATAATAATCATCTCTCTCAACAAGTGAAATATTAGCTAGAGTTAGGCAAAACCTATTGAACTAATGTGTCTATTACAAGTACAATATAATGAATGGTAGGGTCATAAGAACAAAGAGAGCTTACCCTATTTTAATGGTAGGGTCATAAGAACAAAGAGAGCTTACCCTATTAGTTTGACCTAAAATAGACCATGGAGGTATTTAATATCTCATGATGACCCTATATATCAATTTCAAATCTATATCATACCTTTAGATCCTTCATTATCTTAAATTTTTAAGACTAGCTTTTAAGACTATGACTGTGTGTAAGGTTTAAAAGCTTAGACTGAGTATGAGGTTTTGAACCAATTTGTTTAACTTTCTTTGATTTTTATTTATCTCTAATAATCACATGGAGTTTGATATCATCACTCTAATATTAGACTCAATGTGGCCATTTCATATTACACCTTTGTCATATTTCTAAACCTACATTCTCCATTTGCTAGTCTACAATCATCACTTCAAACTGTAAGTGTTAATTAAGGGGTATGAGAGATTACTCTAGGTGGTGATATGTGTTTGAGTACTATGTTTCCCACTTTTATTTTCCTTTGAGGTCATTAGGAATGTTTCACACTTAGATACACTCATTTCTGCCTTCACATGCGATCATCTCTCTATCACCATGCCCTATAGGTTTGCAAGTTTCAGGCTCATTTGGTCTCAATGGAACTATAGTTATCTAAGTGTTTTCATTGAAAACTTGACTAATTTGAAACCCCACTCAACCATAATTATATTTTGATCTAACAACCTTCTTTGAGTTAATATGATACATATAGGCCTAGGCTACTATAATAAAACCATTAAGCTTACTTGGACCTCATAGACCTCCATCATGAGGTGACATTGTATAGACAAAAGTGTATTTTTAGATAATTTAAGGTAAACCTTTTCATTTAAACTTTCTTCAATTATGTATCTCGTACCTAGGTTTGACTATATGCAATGGATTCAGCACTTACACTATGATCTTCTCTTGATCCATGAATTGGTTTTGAGATGCCAAAATGAGATCAAGTGTTTCCAAACATGCTTTGGTCCATCTTTTAGGTCTTAACATGACTGGTTTCATATAGAAACTTGTAGGTTCCTATTTTAGGGTTATTTATCTATATCAAGTGTCTTAACCTCACTCTCCATCCATGATCCTCTTCAATATAAACCTGTAATGGATAATATTATCAACCATTCTATATGAGGTTTAAAAAAAATGTATTAGCCTTGACTTGAATCCACTCATAGAATAATAAGCTCTAAAAATAATAAAATACTATTCTTAGTTCTCAGTGGTGCTCAATTCTAGCATAATGAGATACTTATGCCTATCATTCTATTACCACACATGCCAAACTAGTTGAAGTCAACATAAAAAGGATGAACATTATCTTCAAGTACACATATACCACTTGGTTTACATAGACCAATGAATTTAGATGAGAAATCCAAGCCATTAAGATTGCACATGTAGTTTTAAGGTGCTAAAAATATTAATGATTATTTATACAGCATAGACAATCAATATTGAAACCATGACAATGAAATGTAAGCTCATAAGGACTACTAAAATCCCCCAAGTGCACTCACTTTAACTCTTCTTCTCTATTCCATATCAAAAAAATCTATTGACCCTTTTTGAATTGTCCAAGAGAATGATAGGAGAGAGAAACTAATTTTCACCAATTTTAAACCTATTAAAACTACTTGAGGATAGAAATGACCTATGGGGATATCAAGACACTTCCTAAAGTAATCACAGATTCCATAAGAGTCAACTCAATCCATTCAACATCTAAAACTATCTTTTTTCTAGGTGATCTTATTTCTATGTTAAACTAGCAATTTTTTAGTTTCAAAGGTATCTTCTGATATTATCTAATAATAAGTACATTAGATTTCTTCTTGACACATTTTTTATTTTGTGTTTAATTGTATGATTAATTAAAATGACCAAAAGGTGGCATAAAATGACATTAGGGCAAGTTAAAAAATATGATAAAGATTAAACATTTTTTATGACCCTCAAACTATGAATTGAACTCATTTGGGACCATGGTGACCATTTTCAAACATATAAAACTTTATGAAAAGTTTTAAAATGTAGGGGTGTTAACCCAGTTTAACCTACAATAAAATTTGGTCAACATTTTGGTGGTTTCTAGGGGGTAGTATGCTTGTATGCTAAGGACTAGTTACCTTGACATCTCATTGGGAAGTGAAGTCATGCATATCCTAAAATTGACACTGATATGAATTTGAAAATACTCAAAACTCACACCAAACACAATAGAAATAAACACGCACAAAAAATACCAAGACACATACTTGTGCTCTCCAAGCACTTAGGGAAAATACACAAACAACTCAAAGGAAAACTCATACCTATCATAATATGTACAAAAACTCAAAAATCTTGAGTTGAAAAATAACTTCATCATTAAATAAAATAGGGTAAAATACAATGATTATATAAGCATTGATATTTCATGAAAACAAATCATCATAGAATGAGTGTTTGTCAATGAAAACTTGCTTATGGAGATGGTCAAATAACTTACCACATTTGGAGCTTCTATTAACTACAAGTGTATCACTTGGAAACCTCATGAACACACCATCTAGCTTCCCTAAAGGTTCATTTGACTTTATATCTTGTTTGAATTATATCATGTATACTTGGCACTCTCTAATTTGATCATTGGGAGTCATAAAAACTTTATCAACTCTAAGTGTGTTTGAATCATGATATGTTTGTTATTAGGAGTCATCAAGGTTATCTTATGTATTCTAATAAAACAATTCATGGTATACCAAGTCTATTTTCTACTTGGTAGATAAATTATTATCTTATAATCATTTGGTACATGATTGACCTCATCATTAGGTTTGTATTATTTTTGAAGAGTTTCAAACCTGCTTACCTCCTCAAAATCCTACATTATGGCATTGAATTATTTACACATATCATATACCTCTTTTGGAGGTTCATGTTCATCGACATCCTCCTCTTTTTCAAAAAAAAATGAATGCTCTCTAAGACTATCATGTTTTGTCATAGCTAGGATATGAACATCATCATCCATGTGTAAAAGGTAGTTTCCTCAAGCAACTTATTCTAGAGTTTGATTAGAATCTATCTCAAAAGATCCATCACAATCTTCATGGAGGATGTATGTACCAAGGATATTTTCTTCAAAACCATACTGATCATCTCCCCATTCATTAAGGTATAAGTCAATTATGCCATCAAGAAGTGTTAAAGTTTCTTGATCACTAGGATGATCTTCTTCATCACCAATATTGTAATTCATGTTAGATTTATAAGTCACATATGGATCTACATGAAAAATAAATAGAGGTTCATATTTGATTGACACTTTATCACCATACCTAGCCTTAAATGCCATATAGGACCATTATCAATTCAAGTATCCTCTAATTTTAGTATTAAAATATATTGACAAATAAAGGGAAAAGTGAGATGGAACATATACAACCATAACATCTTAAAGAATAGTGAAAGTAGGACAAGGATTAAGAAAAATTTGAAAACCATTTATTATGCAAATTGTCTTGGCAACTAACCCATTTATTTGTAGTGTGTTGGGTGAATATTTTGTCACCAGCTAACTGAGGGAAAAATAGGTGTTTCAACCACATCATAGGGAGATTTATCGGTCAAATGTGCAAGTCAACCACATCAAAAGGGGACAAATATCTCCTCTCATCAAGGGGAGGTTCCCTATAACTATAGGGTACTATATATATATATATATATATATATATATATATATATATATATATATATATACTATAACTAAGCTGAAAATAATAATCAGGGTAGGATGCCAAATGTGCAAGTCAACCACATCAAAAGGGGAAAAATATCTCCTCTCATCAAGGGGAGGTTCCCTATAACTATAGGGTACTATATATATATATATATATATATATATATATATATATATATATACTATAACTAAGCTGAAAAATAACACTCAGGGTAGGATAACACCATCCATCTCTCTTTTTTCAGAGATGATGTTCACAGACATAGGAGAATTATGGTGAAATCACTGAAGGCACTTCCCTTCTTTCAGAAGTGGTCTATAGCAAACAACAGGAATTCTTTCTGGTAGTGATAAGTAAATGGATGCAGTAACATAGCAAAATGAGTTGTAGCACAAAGTCTCCACCTCAACTGCCAAAGAATGAAATATACAAAGGAGAATGGGGTCACAAAGTCATCCCAAGATCCTTTAAATAGAAATAAAAAAACAAACATGCTAAAGACAATTTTGGCAGCTCAAAGTCTTCCCACAATTGGCTTCAGGACACCTTCCAGGTTACTTCCACTAGTTCTACTTATTTAATTAAATGGATAAGAATGCATTCAGGAAATAGACATAAGAACAATTTCCTCAACAACACAAGCTATTCCAGCACAAAGTCTAAAAATTCACTTGCTTTCTCATTAAAATAATGAAATATGATTAACGATCTGAGCTCAAAGTCTTAGTAATGCCTTTCAATTTGGGCAAAGTTTTGCTTCTGATAATAAAAAGATCCCCTATGCATAAAATAAGAGATTACAATATATACCACTCCAAGAAATACTTGGGTGCTTTATTTCATAGAATGGCCCATGTTTCATTCAATGCCTTGAATGCATTTTTAGTTCTATGAAGGGGCCATGCTAGAACAAGGCATCAGCCTTAACTATGGCATGTCAATTCATCTCAAATGTCTCCTTTCAAAGTATGGGCCACCTAGTCCTCTTCCTGATATGTGCACAACTGTCTATTTTGCCTTTACTCGATGGAGAAAAATAGGCCACATCCTTGAGTGTATGTGCTCTCTGATGTCCACCTAGTGGACTATTTCACCTACTAGAAATAACTCCTACATAGATATTTTTGGTCTTTCTACATCATTCCCTCTTTCCTTAATGCATTTTGTCTCTTCCTCATGATCTAAGCTCTCAGGCTATCTCTTCCCTTTCTACTGGCTCTTTCGGCTTCTTGTTTAGTTGTTTGCTGAGTTTGTTCTCAAGTCTGCACCACATTTGAAAATAAACGAGCATTTTATTACCTTGAATTTGACATCCATAGGGATGTCATTGGTCACTTGGTCACTTAAACCACGTTGAACCCTAAACCTTTGAACCATGAGAGTGCATCAATTCAATGGTTTAATGGTTTGGGCAGTTCTATCAGCTCCTTGGTTCAATCAACTCCTTGGTTTAATTGGCTCCTTGGTTCAATCGGTTGAACCATCTCTTCGAAATTGTCTCTAGAATCTTCTACTTTCTTCCTTCACTCAAAGCTTCCTTTCAAAATTTGAAATTCCTTGAACCTCTTAACCTTTGAACTTTGAACCATCATGGTTCAAGGTTCAACAATTCATTCTCTATCTTTGAATCTTTTGGTCCTTCAAACTTTTTGGATCCTTTTATTTTCTATTGAACTCATTAAACCTTTGAACTTTGAACTCTTTTGGTTTAAGGTTCAACAGTTCAATGGTTCATTCTTTTCTCTTCGAATCCTTTATTCTTCTAAGTCTCTTGAACTTTATTAAACTCATTGAACCTTTAAAATTTGAACTCTTTTGGTTCAAAGTTCAATGGTTTAACGGTTCAATCTTTCTTCTTCAAAGTCTTCTTTTATTTAAGTCTGTTGAACTTATTGAATTTGCTAAAGTCTTCGAACTTATTGAACTCTTTGAAGTGGTTGAAATTCTTTGAACTCGTTGAATGCTTAACTGTTTTTGAACCTTTGAACTTGTTGAACCTTTAAACCTTGCTGGAGCGGGGTTCAATGGTTCAATGGTTCATTGGTTCATTCTATTTGTTTAAAGCCCACCACTAAGTCTTTTGACTGAACCTCGGCATTGAACCAGCCTTGGAATGATTAAGTGTTTGGAACTTGTTCTTTTGTGAAAGCCCACTGGTTGAATGTATGGAACTTGTTAAACCTACAAGTCCCTTAACTAAAAATACTTGAATAATTGAAGAACTTGGCTGCTCAGAACATTTTTTGAAAAAGAAAAGGGAGAATTTTGGCCTGTAGGACTAAAATAGTTGATATGTTGTCCCCAAAAACAAGTGATAGATTTTGGGAACAATAGTTGGCTCTAGTTAGGGAACTTCCATTGATTGTAAAAATAATCGAAGGGAGTAGAAACTAGAATCTCAGTGCCTTCAAGTATGCCACTGGGCTACAAAGTCATGCTACCCAAAAAGAAAGGTGCCAAAAAATGAAAATGAATACTGCAAAATAAAACTAAAGAGTATACAAAAATTATACATATGCACAACTATACTTATCTGATACTTCAAGAATTGAAGTGCTTCAGATGCTACCCACTGTGAGGTAATGAAAATGGCATTTTGTCCTGATAAACTAGCAAGAAACCATTTTCTCCCTAGAATCAGTGATGGGCTAATGGAACTCTCCACTAGGAATCACATTTTCTATGCACTCCTTTATGTTCTCTCTTCTTTTCCCATGAAAATATGTGGTCTCCAATTTGAAAACCATAAATCCTTGCTCTCTTGGCGAAGAGTTTCTTTTCCTGACTTTGGTGTGCAGTGTTGTCCCCCAAAAAATATCACTCATTTTTGGGACAACATATAATCTATTTTGGTCTTACAAGACAAAATTATCTCTTCCCATTTCAAAAAAATATTCTGAACTTTCAAAATTGGGAATTATTCAATATTTTTCAGTTAAAGGACTAACAAGTTCAATAGGTTTAAAGGCTTCTACAGGTGAGTTCAATCAAAAGAACAAGTTTCCTCAACACTTAGATGCTTTCAAGGCTGGTTCAATGCCTTTGTTCAACCAAAAATGTTCATCAGCAAGCCTCAAATAAGGATTGAACCATTGAACCATTGAACCCTACATCTAAAAAAGGTTCAAAGGTTCAATGAGTTCAAAGGTTCAACAATGTTAGCAGGCTTCAAGTGTTCAACACTTTGGTAAACAGGTTTAAAGCGTTTGGTTCAACACGATTTATTTCAAAAATATTGGTTTAAGCGGTCAATTGGATAAATACAAATGAAGGAATGAACCATTGAATCATTGAACCAAAGTTGGTTTAATCAGTCGGTTCAAGTGGTAGGTTCAAAGGAGTGCCCCTAAAGTTGAAGAGACAAGTACTCTTGCAGAGGGAATTTCCATGGAAAAAGTTACTAAGGCAAGCAAAAGCCCAAAACAAAATCCCATCAGAGCCTAGTCGATGCTGCCAAGTGTCATTTGTTGAGCCCCATTTTACTTTATTTTTAAGAGCTGTAGAACCTACCACGTTTCCATTGTAAGATAAGTGGAATGCGACAAGTGTCTACATCTGCATGAATCCAAGTGAGTCTCAAGTGTATCTACAGTGTTTCTAAAACATAGCAGAAGCCACCACGTGTCATCGTCCATGAGACACTTAAAAGGCATCCAAAGCCTCTATAATTTAAGCAAATGCTACCACGTGTCCTTGCCTATTGTACAGTAGATGCTGCCATGTGTCACCTATTAAAATTGGTGGAAAATTGACTAAGGAAAAGCCAAAGGAAAAGTACCCTTATAGAGGACATTGAACCAAGCCAAGTGCCCTTGTGGAGGACAACAAGCAAAGGTGGACACAAGGAATTCCTTTAGAAAATTTCCTATGGAAAAATGGTTAAATAAAAAATCCTTCAGACTTTTTGTCCGAAGGAATTCACTCGAGAAGAAAAAACCAACGAAAAGTAGAAATAAATTGTCTAAAATAATTCCATCAAGCTTTTTGTCTAAATGAAAAGTCTATCAAAATAGAAAACTCACCGAGGAAATAAAAGCCTAAAAAGCTACCACATGTCCTCACCTATTGCACAATGGATGTTGCCACGTGTCCCTTACAAAGTTTAGTAGAAACTATCACGTGTCATCTACTGAGACATAGTTTCTAGTAGTAGAACGTGCCAAATGGCATCATCTGCATGAATCTAAAATGAGTCTAAAATGTTTCAAAAGGGAAGCTAAAGCTCAGTGGAAGCCACCACATGTTGACATCTGTATTTTCTTCCTTTGGTCTCTTTTATTAAAGACTATGGTGGGCCCCCAGTAAGCTACTGAAGTAAGCAGAGTGCACCAAGTGTCATCCTCTATGGGATTCTCAAAAGACATTCAGAATATGCTACATATCCTATTATAACTCTGTGAAGCATGGCAAGTGTCTGTATCTAAATCTTGAGTTTTTTATAAGTTTCAAATCTTATTTCAATAAGCATCTCTCAGAGTCCCACAGATACTACCAAGTGTCTCGCTCTATTTTCTCAGCAAAAACTACCACATGTCAATTGTTAAGACCAGTGGAAAGCGACCAAAGAACAGAGGATTGAATTACACCAAGGACCTAATTCAACAGCTAGGAAAGGAGGAATGATGAAGAAAGACCAGAAATATCCATGCATGAAATATGTCTCTAGAAGCAGACCGTCAGGTGGACATTGGAGGACATAAACATTCAATGGCGTGACTCATTTTTTTGCATTGAGAAAAGCAAATGGGCAAATACGCCTGATTCCAACTTATCTTCTTGACAAAATTTAAAATATATTGAATGTAACATGATGTTTTATTGCTCCCAAGTCTTTCTTGAAGGGTTATATATTGGACTCTCTCTTATTATTTTAAGGAGATCTCTCTATTATCAAAAACAAAACTCTGCCCAAATTGAAAGGCATTACTAAGACTTTGAGCTCAGATTGTTCATCATATTTCTTTGTTTGAATCAGAAAGAAAGTTAATTTTAGACTTTGCACTATCATAGCTTGTATCATTCTAGGAAATTATTCTTATGTCTATTTCCTAAATGTATTCTTGCTTATGTAATTTAACAAGCAGAGCTAGTGGAGGTGACAAAGAAGGTGTCCTGAAGCCAGTTACTTTCAAACTTTGTGATGTCATAATTATCTTCAGTGTGTGTTTCTTTTCTATTTCTATGTAAAAGACCTTGAGACAACTTTGTGCCCTCATTGTTTTTCGTATTTCACTCTTTGGAAGTTGAGGTAGAGACTTTGTGCCTCATTTCATCCTGTTGTGTTATTATACCCCATTACAGTTACTTTTCATCACCAAAAAGATCATTTTTTTTCCTGAACAACACTTTTGAAAGAAGAGGAGTGTCTTATGTCATTTCATTAGGATTTATCCTTTTATTTGTACACATCATCTCTAAAAAAAGAGAGATGGATGGTTTATCCTACCCTTGAGTGTTATTTTCTATTTTTATATATATAGTGTATAGCCCCTACATATCTATAGGGAACCTCCCCTTGATGAGAGGAGATATTAGTACCCTTTTGATGTGGTAAACCTACACATTTGGCTGATCAATCTTCCTACTATGGTTGATCAGACCTATTTTGTTTATCAGCACACTGATTGATAAAATATTCACCCAATAGTTTTTTACGACTCCACTGGGGACACCAGTAATTTTGTGTAATTTGAAGCCTTAAGCTTCAGATTGAAACATCACTTGTGTCTTACCCATTATCTTTATACCCTTATCCATTATAGATTTTGGTGACTCCATTCCACTTCTTACCCATTATTATTATAGCCTTACCATCTTTATCCATTTCTGTTATATAATCTGGTCTACAAACCACATCCACTAAGAAAGAACATGCAGTTTAAAGCCTCAAGCTTCAAGCTAAAGTAGTGTTAATTCTTTCCCATTTTTGTTTCGCAATCTAGCTAATCCAAGGTATACATGAAGCCAAAGGGCTAAAGGTATTTTTGACCCTGTATTCGAGTTGATGCAAAAAAATAATTTTGATTTGTCTCCTTCACCATCTCATCTTCAATGAACTAGGAGCTTTCCTCATACTAAAGTCAGGTCTCCATTACTAGGTAAAGCATCCACTTCTACTATTAATAAATATTTGCTAATAATTACCCCTATGAGATTTATTATTCCTCCTTTTCATAGTCATACAATGGTAGTTCAAGGTCCCTGGGGTAATTCTTTCAGCCCTCTCAATCTTACTTCACCTCTACATGAGCTTCCATGTAGTTCAAGGAAGAATTTCCCCAAGTTTTATGGTGAGGGGAAATTTCACTTTGATGAACACATTGCATCCTTCAGCATAGCCTGTGGTGTAATAGGCATAGAATTTGAAGATGTAGCAATCAGGCTATTTGTAGAAACATTACAAGGTGCTATTGTAGATTGGTTCTACCATCTGTAGGCTATATTAGTGACTGATTGGAACACCCTCAAAGCCAAATTTGAATCTATATTCAAACTTGTAGAAACTGCACATGCCCTTCTAGATCAGCTCACACAAATGAGGAAAGAGCCTCATGAACCAATGAGGGACTTCATAACTAAGTTTGACAAACTAAGGAATAGGATCCCTGTAATTACTCAACCTACAGCTGAGAATCTCAAATGTTTCTTCATTAATTCTCAGCTACCTAAAGTGAGTTTCCTGTTGAGATGTGATGGTCAAATAGACCTTGCTACAACTCAAGATTTGGCCACTGAGGTAGAAGATGATCTCATCTTGGTAGAGAAGATAAGAAGAGATCCTAATAGAAATAAACCCTCATCATATTTTGAATATCCATCTATAGGCACCACTGATCCAACAGTGCAGAATTTGGCAAATGAGTTACTTGCTCTCAAAAAGCAAATGGCACAAGGAATGTCTTCTACTCCTTCATATAGAGATATGCCAAAGAAGACATTTACAAATTAGTCATATCAAGGAAATGCTACTAGAAATCAAGGGTAGCTAAATCATCTTCCTCCCCCATAAGGGAAAATTGCCATTGAAGCACCCCCATCCAATTCAGCAATGGGATATCTTGAAGTAGAATCATATTTCTCTTCCCAGCCTAATTTGAGTCAAGAAAATGACGTTGATCTCCTTGTAAAAAACCAAGAAGAATTAGCTGGTGACTCCAACATTGGTTTCTTGAACTACCAAGATGAACCCAAAAGTAAAGGAGAAGCTTTTGATGGATCATACGCAGTGTTTACCAGGTCTAAAAACCAATCAATCCAGCAAGCTGATAAAAAGAAAACATAAGAGCAACCTCAACCAACAATTTCAATTGCTAAATGTGGAACCTCTATACCTTTCCAGCTAAAGGACCCAGTGATCACCAAAAAGGTAAGTACATCAATTTCACCTTCACCTTTAACTTTAATTTCACAAATCAGTCCTTCCCTCCCTAAAAACTAGAAGGTTAAATTACCTTCCTCTCTTCCTAGTCTAATTCAGTCATTTGACATAATTGATCATGTCAAGAAAATCAAAATTCAAATGACTGAGTTTGAATATTTATAATCCAATCTTGAGTAGTTGAATAGATTAATTGAGTGTGTGAAGAATAAGGCCATCCCTACAGGACAAGAGGCTAAGAAGGTAACTCATGATTCCCTAAAAAAAATGCCCATCCCAAATAATCTTGTCATTACTCCTCCTACTACCCCAAAAAAATAGAACCTTTCTATGTTTCCTTATTGATAAATGGTCACAAGCTAAGCAATTACATCATAGACTCAGGTGCATCTGACAATGTCATACCTACCAAAGTAGCTAAATCCCTTGACCTCATATTGACCAAAACATTTGAAAGATGTTTCTCCATGGAAAACAAGCAAGTACCACTATTGGGGCAAATCAAAGACACCTAATTTGTATTTGCAACCTTTCTAGACAAAAGAATCAAGATGATAGTTCTAGTGGCCGATGTCCCAGCGTCCTATGGTATTCTGCTAGGGCAAAATTTTTACAAGGATATTGGTGGAGAATTAAGTATGGACCTATTTGAAGTAAGGATCCATGTCAAAGGCATTATGCAGAGGCTGCTTCCTAAAAAGGAATCAAAATATATTGTCACTCAGACATCAGCCCCTGAAGCTCAAATTCTGTTTGAGTCTTCAGGCATGGGTAACTACTTTCTATTTTAGACAAAGTTCATGAAGCATCTGATGAAGCTCTTGAAAGTGTCAACCCAAAAATTAGTTTAGTTGAAAAAACAAAAGAATCGGTGAAGTGCAATAGAGATGTAGAAGAATCTTTCCCTCTATATAAAGAAGATTTTAAAGAAAAAGCAGTGTCTGATGAGATTTAGACTCTAGAATTTGATGGCAACTGCTCCTCTACTAGTTCAAGAGCCAGGATTGTATTGATATCTCCTCAAGGAGATATTTTTCCCTACTCATATAAGTTATAGTTTAGCAACACCAATAACACAGCTGAGTATGAATCTCTATTGCTTAGATTGAGGGCTGCTCGAGACAAAGGCATCAATCTCCTTCATGCTAAAGGATATGTTGAACTAGTGGTTTGTCAAGTAAAGAACTTGTATAAAACCAAAAATAAAATATTTTGCCACTACCATAATCTATTCTGGGACCAAATCAAAAGCTTTGATGCTTTCAACATCTCTGCTATACCCAAAGATTTTAATGATCAAGCTGATACACTAGCTATTTTAGCAACTCTCTTAGTCCCTCACTCAGACTTCAAAGAAGACAAGTACACTATTGAGTTGGTGTTTAGACCAAGTGTGCATGACAATGCTGATCATTGGCAAGTATTCAATGATGATCACCAAATCATTGCCTTCTTGGAATGAAAAGATAGTTTTGAACAACTACAATTTGAAGGCAGTGAACCTTAGAAGTATGAACCAGCCCTTGAATTAGGTTCAAATGCAAATTAAGAGTTTTTAAAACTCAAAGGGAATAAAATTCCCAAAGGCTTAGTTTCCCCTGATAAACTATTTGACAAGCATGATAGGTTCATCAAACAAGAGCAAATAGATTCAAGCTCCTCTCAGGGATTTGATCAAATCAATTTGGGTACCAAGGAAGATCATAAAATGGTGAATATTGGGAAGTACTGCACTCCTGAGGAGAGATTCAAGTTCACTGCTCTACTCTACCAATACATGGATCTCTTAGCATACTCTTATGATGACCTGAAGTCTCTCAGTCTTGATGAAATTTTCCATAACATTCCTCTTAAGTCTGATTCAATGCCTTACAAGCAGAAGTCTTGATAGTGCAATCCAAAGATATCAGGTACTATTCTATCTGAGATACAAAAAAATGTTAAATTCTAGAATCATTTTCTCAATCCATCATTCCAAATGGATTATAAACATAGTGCCTATAGGGAAGAAGAATGGTGAAATTTGCATCTGTGTGGATTTTAGGAATCTAAATCAGTCATCTTTGAAGGATAACTATCCTTTACCAATCATGGATCAAGTGCTTCTGATAGTGACTAGTTCAGAGATGTTATCAATGCTAGATGGCTTCTCAAGATATAATCAGGTTGATGTTGGTAGAGCAGACCAACACAAGACTGCCTTCACCACACCTTGGGGCACATTTGCATATAGAAGGATGCCTTTTGGCTTGATAAATGCTAGTGCCACCTTTCAAAGAGCAATAGACCTTACTTTCAAGGATGAGATGGATAAGTTCATTGTATTATATCTTGATGACTTGACCATCTTTTCCAAGCATCACTCTGATCATATAAAACACCTATAACAAGTGCTGGAGCACTACCACCAGAATGGCATTTCCTTGAACCCCAAAAAGTCTATTTTTGGAGTAATAGAGGGGAAATTTCTTAGACACATTGTGTCCAAAGAAGGCATAAAGATTAAATCAGACAAAGTCAAGTCTATACAAGAGCTTACCTTGCCTACAAGTAAAAATTTTGTTCACTCTTTCTTCAAAGAGGTCAATTTCTTATGAAGGTTCATCCCCGAGTTTGCTGAGAAGACTTGACACATTATAAACATGATGAAAGGGAAGTCCACTTTCAGTTGGACTAAAGAAGGTAAGTCAGCATTTAAGGATATCAAGACTACCATTATCCATGCCCCAAATCTAGTTTGTCCAGACTACAACAAAGAGCTCACCATATATAGTTATGCTTCAGAACACATGCTTTTAGCAATTCTGGTTCAACAGGTTAAAGAAGGTATGGAATCTCCTATTTCTTTCATGAGTTGCCCTCTCAAAGCTCATGAGTTGAAGTACTTGAATATGGAGAAGCATGCTTATGCAGTGGTGAAGGTAGTCAAGCATTTCCACTTCTGCATCCTAAATTCACACACTATTGCCTTGGTTCTTGACACCACAGTCAAGTCCATATTAACTCAACAGGAGTTTGAGACAAAAATAGGCAATTGGATTTCAAAGATTCAATAATTTGATCGATACATTAAGCCAATAAATCTGGTATGGGGAAAAGGTCTATGCCAATTAATTATTGATAACAAACTAGAAGAAATAGAGCATGAAGAAGCAGAGGTGGAAGACACATCGATAGTCCCCTTTGTCTCTAATATGAATGAGTGGTATTTAGATATTGCTCATTTCCTTACTTATGGTGAGTGTCCTACTCACTTATCTTACAAGGAAAAGAGGACTATCAAATTGAAAGCTACCAATTTTGTCCTTTGGGACAATGGCCTATACAAGAAGAACCTTGATGGAGTATTCCTTCGTTGTGTAGACAAAGAGCAACAAAGCCAACTTTTGAAATCCTTCCACAATCTAGCTTATGGAGGAAATTTTTCTACTCCTGTGACTGCCAATAATTTTTTTTGAGCTAGGTATTACTGGCCAACCCTTTTCTAAGATGTATATAAGTGGTGAGAAAATGTGAACTCTGCCAGCAATTTGTTGGAAGACCCGAGTTAGATTCCCTGCATCTCAAGCCAGTGATCATAAAAGAACCATTCCAGCAATGGGAAATTGATTTTATTGGAGCTATAAATCCATCTTCAAGTGTTATACATGATTATTTCCTTACAGCAACTGACTACTTCACCAAGTGGGTAGAAGCTATCCCAACCAAGCATGCCACTTTAGAAGTAGTGTGCAACTTCCTCAAGGAGAATATCATTTCCAAGTTTGGAGTCCCAACCAAGATTTTTATTGATAATGGAGCTTGTTTCACTTCCCAGGAGATTACATAATTCTATTTCTACTATGGGATTACACTCTCCCACTCTTCTGATTACTTTCCACAAGGGAATGGATAAGCCGAATCAAGAAATAAAAACCTAGTGACTATCATCAAAAAGTTGGTAGATGATAACCAAAGGACATGGCATAAAGCATTGGTTGATTCTCTATGGGCAGACAAAATTACACCAAAAAGAGCAATTGGTATGTCTCCTTTCCAACTTCTTTATGGTATCAATGTTGAGATACCAATCACCTTAGAATTGTCATCATTAAAATTGGCTAAGGCAATTGAAGATCAGACATATGAAAACTTCCTTGATAAGAGGATCATGTGCCTGAATGAGCTAGATGAACAGAGAACTATGGTAGTGGACTAAATTTTTTACCATCAAAGTTTGGTGAATAAATTCTTTGATCAGAAGGTAAAAAAATATGATTTCCAAGTTGGAGATCAAGTCCTATTGTGGGATAAAAGGAGAGAACCAAAAGGGATGCATGGAAAATTTGACTCCCTTTGGAGGGGCCCATTTATTATTCATCAACACAATGGTGAAAATAGTTTCCTACTAAAGTATCAAGATGGCATGCTCTTTTCTCTGCCTCATAGTGGGTAGCATCTGAAACACTTCAATTCTTAAAGTATCAGATCATTTTATATGTACATATGTATATTTGTATAATTTTTAGTTCTATTTTGTTTTTTTTGTTTTCATTTTTTATGCCATTCATTTCTAGGTAACATAACTCCATAGCCTAATGGCACACATGAAGACACTAGAGATTTTGGATTCTACTCCCTTCAATTCTTTTTACAATTGATGGAAGTTCCCCAACTGGAGCCAGTTGTTGTCCCCTAAAAAATATCACTCATTTTTGGGACAACATATAAGTTATTTTGGTCCTATAAGACAAAATTATCTCTTTCCATTTCAAAAAATTATTCTAAACTTTCAAAATTAGGAATTATTTAAGATTTTTTAGTTAAAATACTAACAAGTTCAATAGGTTCAAAGGCTTTTACAGGTGATTTCAATCAAAAGAACAAGTTTCCTCAACACTTAGATGCTTTTGAGGCTGGTTCAACACCTTGGTTCAACCAAAAATGTTCATCAGCAAGCTTCAAAGAAGGATTGAACCATTAAACCATTGAACCTCACTTTTAAAAAAAGGTTCAATGAGTTCAAAGGTTCAATGATGTCAATAGGCTTCAAGAGTTAAATGCTTCGATAAACAAGTTCAAAGAATTTGGTTCAACACAGTTTGTTTCAAAAAGCTTGGTTCAAGCAGTCAATTAGATAAATAGAAATGAAGGAATGAACCATTGAATCATTGAACCAAAGTTGGTTCAATCGATTGGTTTAAGTGGTAGGTTCAAAGGAGTGCCCCAAAATTCTAAGAGACAAGTGCCCTTATAGAGGGAATTTCTATGGCAAAAGTGACTAAGGCAAGCAAAAGCTTGAAACAAAAGCCCATCAGAGCCCAGAAAATGCTACCAAGTGTCATTTGTCAAGCCCCATTTTACTTTGTTTTTAATAACTATGAAATTTTCCATGTGTTCCTTATAAGATAAGAAGAATGTGACAAGTGTCTGCATTCTCATGAATCCAAGTGAGTCTCAAGTGTATCTAAAGTGTTTCTAAAACATAGCAGAAGCCACCATGTGTCATCTTCCATGGGACACTCAAAAAAATCCAAAGCCTCTATAAGTTAAGTGGATGTTGCCACGTGTCCTCACCTATTACAAAATATATGCTACCATGAGTCACCTATTGAAATCAGCAAAAAAATTGACTAAGGCAAAGCTAAAGGAAAAGTACCCTTGTAGATGACATTGAACCAAGCCAAGTGCCTTTGTGGAGGACAACAAGCAAAGGCAGACACAAGGAATTCCTTCATAAAATTTCCCATGATAAAATGGTTAAATCAAAAATCCTTTGGACTTTTTGTCTGAAGGAATTCACCTGGGAAGAAAAACCTGACAAAAAGTAGAAATAAATTGTCTAAAAGAATTCCTTCGGACTTTTTCTCCAAAGGAAAAGTCTGCCAAAATAAAAAACCTACCCAGGAAATAAACTCCCAAAAATCTGCCACGTGTCCTCATCTATTACACAGTGGATGTTGCCACGTGTCCCTTATAAATTTCAACAAAAATTGCCATGTGTCATCTAACAAGACACAATTTTTATTAGCAGAATATGCCACATGGCATCATCTACATGAATATAAAATGAGTCTAAAATGTTTCAAAAGGGAAGCTAAAGCTTAGTGGAAGCCACCACGTGTCGACATCCATAGTTTCTTCCTTTGGTCTCTTTTATCAAGTAAGGACTATTGTGGGCCCCCATTAAGCTACTGAAATAAGTAGAGTGCGCCAAGTGTCATCCTCCACAAGATTCTCAAAAGACATTCAAAATATGCCACGTATCCCGTTATAACTTTGTAGAGTGCGACAAGTGTTTGTATCTGCATCTTGAGTTTTTTATAACTTTCAAACCTTCTTTCAATAAGCATCCCTTAGAGTCCCACAGATACTACCAAGTGTCCCGATCTATTTTCTCAATAGAAACTGCCACATGTCAATTGTTAAGACCAGCAAAAAGTGACCAAAGAACAGAAGATCAAATTGAACCAAGGACTTGATTCAATAGCCAAGAAAGAAGGAACGATGAAGAAAGACAAAAAATATCCATTCATGAAATATGTTTCTAGAAGAAGACCATTAGGTGGACATTGGAGGACACAAACATTCAATGGCATGACCTATTTCTCTGCATTGAGAAAAGAAAATGGGAAAATACGCCTGATTCTAGCTTATCTTCTTAATAGAATTTAAAATATATTGAATGCAACATGATGTGTTACTACTCCCACGTCTTTCTTGAAGGGCTATATATTGGACTCTCTCTTATTATTTTAAAGAGATCTCTCTATTATCAGAAACAAATCTCTACCCAAATTAAAAGGCATTATTGAGACTTTGAGCTCAAATTGTTCATCATATTTCTTTGTTTGAATCAGAAAGCAAGTTACTTTCAAACTTTGTGCTGTCATAGCTTGTAACATTCTAGGAAATTGTTCTTATGTCTATTTCCTAAATGTATTCTTGTTTATGCAATTTAACAAGCAGAGCTAGTGGAGGTGACAAAAAAAGTGTCCTAAAGCTAGTTACTTTCAGACTTTGTGATATCATAATTGTCTTCAGTGTGTGTTTCTTTTTTGTTTCTGTGTAAAAAACCTTGAGATGACTTTGTGCCCTCATTGTTTTTCATATTTCACTCTTTGGTAGTTGAGGTAGAGACTTTGTGCCTCATTTCATCCTGTTGTGTTACTATACTCCATTATAGTTAATTGTCATCACCAAAAAGATTCTTTTTGTTTGCTAAACAACACTTCTAAAAGAAGAGGAGTGTCTTCTATCATTTCATCAAGATTTCTCATTTGATTTGTACAAATCATCTCTAAAAATAGAGATGGATGGTTTATCCTACCCTTGAGTGTTATTATATATATATATATATATATATATATATATATATATATATATATATATATATATATATATATATATATATATAGCTCCTGCATATCTACAGGGAACCTCCCCTTGATGAGAGGAGAGATTAGTACCCTTTTGATGCGGTAAACCTACACATTTGGCTAACCAATCTTCTTACTATGGTTGATCAGACCTATTTTGTTTATTAGTACACTGATTGACAAAATATTCACCCAACACGCAGGAGTATGGTCCACTACCATAGCTTGTTACTCTTCTACTCTAATGAAGCACATGATTTGATTGTCAGCATCAAACACCTGCCAATGGTTATCTTTATCAGGCATACTTGGTCAAAAGACTAGTTTGATAGTGTACCTATTATCTTTGAAATTGGGGTGAGAAACCATGAAGGTTATAGGGATATCTAATGAATTTTCATGATTATGAGGCTCTCTAGGCACTGCAAAAATATTGAAATATTTAAAATTTTCAATTTGATCCCATACCAAATTGTGATAATGTCACAATATTTTATTCTTAGTTTGATGCAGGTTCCTCACTTGATAAACCACTAGTTCAACATCTCCTTTGGCATGAAGGAGCTTGACACCTATATCTTGGGCTACCTTCAATCCAAGTAGCAATGATTCATATTCAGCAATATTGTTGGTGTTGCTAAACTCTAACTTGTATGAATAAGGAAAAATATCTCCTTGAGGAGATATCAACACAATCTCAGCTCTAAAACTGGTAGAGGAACAACTACTATCAAATTTTAGAATCCAAACATCATCAAAAACTAATTTTTCCTTAGATTTTTCTTCATTAGAGAGGGAAGATCCTTTTTCATCTATACTATACCCTACCAATTCTTTTACCATTTTGTTTGAATCAATTGTTAAGCTGTTACATTCAAAAAATTCATCAGACACCACATGAACCTCCTCCATGGATAAGAAGTAATTATCCATGCCTGAAGACTCAAACAAAATTTGGGCTTTAAGCACTGATGTTTGAGTGAAAACTATTTTGCCTCCTTAGGGAGTAGCCTCTACATGATGCCTTTGACAGGGATCCTCACTTCAGACAGGTCCATACTTAACTCACCACCAACATCTTTGTAGAAATTTCACCTAAGAAGAATGTCGTATGAGGCTATGATGTTAGCCACCAGGACTGTCATCTTAATTATCTTATCTAAGAATGTTGTAAAAGCAAATTGGGTGTCTTTGATTTATCTCAGTAGTGACACTTATTTGTTCTCCATGGAGAAACATCTCCCAAAGGTCTTGGTTAATGTGAATCCAAGAGATTTTACCACTTTAGCAGGCATGACATTGTTAGATGCACCTGAGTCTATGATGCAATTTTTCAACTGGTGTCCATTTATTAGTAGGGAGACATAAAATGGTTCTGTCCTTCCAGGAGCAATAGAAGGAGTAATGACAAGATTTTTTGGGGTGGACATGTTCCTTAGGGGATCTTGAGTTACCTTTCTAACATCTTGTCTTGTAGGGATGATTTGATTCTTTACACATTGAACTAACCTATCCAACTGCTCAGGGTTAGATTACAAGAATTCAAATTTAGACATTTAAATTTTGGTTTTCTTGACATGGTTAATTATGTCAAATGTCTGAAATGAATTAGGAATAGGGGAAGGTAGTTCATCCTTTTGGTTTTTAGGAGGGGGGTATTGATCTATGAAATTGAAGTTAAAGGTGAAGGAAAAATTGATGTACTTACCTTTTTAGCAATCATCAGGTCCTTTGATTGAAAACACAGAGTGGTTCCTCGCTTAGCAATTGAAATTGCTGGTTGAGATCACTCCTCTCTTTTTTTATTATCAGCTAGCTGGGCTGATTAGTTTTGTGACCTGGTAAACACTATGTATGATCCATCAAATAATTTACCTTTACTTCTAGGTTCATCATGTTAATTCAGGAAACTGATGTTAGAATCACTAGCTGATTCTTCTTGGTCTGATGTAAAGAGATTAGCATCATATTCTTGATCAAACTCAAGGTGGAAAGGGAAATCATGTTTAGCTTCATGATAACCAACTATTGAGTTAACTAGAGCTGCTTCAATGGCAAGCTTCCCCTATGGGGGAAGAAGGCTATTTGGTTACCCTTGATTCTTGGCAACATTGCCTTAATATGACTAATTGTGGGATGTCCTCCTTGGTATATCTCGGTATGAAGGAGGAGCAGACATCCCTTGCACCATTTTTTTAGAGCTAAAAACTCATTTGCTAGCTTTTGCACCATGGGATCAATGGTGCC
Source organism: Torreya grandis (assembly GCA_037957365.1). NCBI lineage: Eukaryota > Viridiplantae > Streptophyta > Pinopsida > Cupressales > Taxaceae > Torreya > Torreya grandis. The sequence continues at coordinate 89,349 of JARHVA010006472.1, read as the reverse complement.
TGTAGATGAATATTTAGAAGATGAAGGAGATTGGCCTCTGTTAGGATCTCTTCTTATCTTTCTTGCCAAAATAAGGTCATCTTCAACCTCAGTGGCCAAATCCTAAGCTACAACAAGGTCTATGTGGCCAGCACGCATCAATAGAAAACTCACTTCAAGAAGCTATGAATTTATGAAGAAACATTTGAGATTCTTAGCTATCGGCTGAGCAATTATAAGAATCTTATTCCTCAACTTGTCAAATTTGGCAATGAAGTCTCTCATTGGTTCATGAGGCTCTTTCTTCATTTGTGTGAGTTGGGCCAGCAGGGCATGCACATCTTCTATAAGCTTGAACTTGGCTTTAAATTTGGCTTTGAGAGTGTTCCAGTCAGTCACTGACCGAGCCTGTAGATGGTAGAACCAATCTGTAGTAGCACCTTACAATGTTTTCACAAATAGCCTGACTACAACATCTTCATACTCCACACCTATCATGCCATAGGCTATGTTGAAGGCTGTAATATGTTCATCAGGATGAACTCTCCCATCATCATAGAATTTGGGGAAATTCTACCTAGAAATGTGAGGTAGCTCATGTAGAGGTGGAGTTAGGTTGAGTGGACCGAAAGAGTTACCCCAAGGGCCTTGAACTACCATGATTTGACTACTGAAGGGAGGGATAACAAATGTCTAAGGGATATGTATTGACAAAGCTCTGCTAATAGCAAAAATGGATTCTTTGCGTGGTAATGGAGACCTAACTTTTGTAGGAGGAAAAATCTTGGTTCGTTAAAGGTGAGATGGTGAAGGGAAAGGATCAAAATCACTTTTTTGTACCAACTCGAATATAGGATCGATAATCCCTTTAGCTCTCTAGCTTCTTGTATACCATGGAGCTACTAGATTATAAAGTAAAAATAGAAAATAACTAGAACTACTTTAGCTTGAAGCTTGAGGCTTCAAACTACGCATTCTTTCTAGTTGGCATGGAGCTTCTAGAGAATTGACTTTTGAAATGAAATACTAAATCTCTAGTTTTTCTAGTTTTGCAGCTTAGAGTATATAATGGAAATGGATAAGGCTATAATGATAATGGATAAGACATAGGTGATGCTTCAATCTAAAGCTTGAGGCTTCAAATTGTGCAAAATTGTTGTGTCCCTAGTGGAGTCACCAAAAACTATTGGGTGAATATTTTGTCACCAACTAATTGAGGGAAAAATAGGTGTTTCAACCACATCATAGGGAGATTTATCGACCAAATGTGCAGGTTAACCACATCAAAAGGGGATAAATCTCTCCTCTCATCAAAGGGAGGTTCCCTATATATATATATATATATATATATATATATATATATATATATATATATATTATAATTAAGCTAAAAATAACACTTAGGGTAGGATAACACCATTCATCTCTCTTTTTTTAGAGATAATGTTCATAGACATAAGAGAATTCTAATGAAATCACTGAAGGCACTTCTCTTCTTTCAAAAGTGGTCTGCATCAAATAGCAAGAATTCTTTCTGGTAGTGATAAGTAAATGGACACAGTAACACAGTAGAATGAGGTATAGTGCAAAGTCTCCACCTCAACTACCAAAGAGTGAAATATACGAAGGACAATGGGGGCACATAGTCATCCCAAGATCCTTTAAATAGAAATGGAAAAATAAACATGCTAAAGACAATTATGGCAGCTCAAAGTCTTCCCACAATTAGCTTTAGGACACCTTCCAAGTTACTTCCACTCATTCTACTTATTTAATTAAATGGACAAGAACACATTCAGGGAACAAACATAAGAACAATTTCCTCAACAACACAAGCTATTCTAGCACAAAGTCTAAAAAGCCACTTGCTTTCTCATTCAAATAATAAAATATGATTAACAATCTGAGCTCAAAGTCTTAGTAATGCCTTTCAATTTAGGAAAAGTTTCATAAAATGAGAGATTAAAATATATAGCACTTCAAGAAAGACTTGGGAACTTTGTTTCATGGAATGGCCCATGCTGCATTTAATGCCTTGAATGTATTTTTAGTTTTGTGAAGGGGCCATGTTAGAACAGGACATCAGCCTTAACTATGGCATGTCAATTCATCTCAAATGTCTCCTTTCAAAGTATGGGCCACCTGGTCCCCTTCTTGATATGTGTGTAGCTATCCATTTCACCTTTACTCGATGAAGAAAAACAAGCCCCATCCTTGAGTGTCTGCGCTCTCTGATGTCCACCAAGTGGACTATTTCACCTACTAGAAATAACTCCTGCATAGATATTTTTGGTCTTTCTGCATCATTCCCTCTTTCCTTAACACATTTTGTCTCTTCCTCATGATCTGAGCTCTTGAGTTATCTCTTCCCATTCTATTAGCTCTTTTGGCTTCTTCTTCAACTGATCGCTAAGTTTGTTCTCAAGTTCGGGCAACATTTGAAAATAAATAGGCATTTTATTACCTTGAATTTGACATTCATGGGGATGTCATTGGTCACTTGATCACTTAAACCATGCTAAACCCTAAACCTTTAAACCATGAGAGTGCATTGGTTTAATGGTTCAATGGTTTAGGTGGTCCCATCAGTTCCTTGGTTCAATCAGCTCCTTGGTTCAATCGGCTCCTTAGTTCAATCGGCTCCTTAGCTCAATCAATTGAACCAACTCTTCAAACTTGTCTCTGGAATCTTTTGCTTCCTTCCTTCACTCAAATATTCCTTTAAAATTTTTAAATTCCTTGAACCTTTGAACCTTTGAACTTTTAACCATCATGGTTCAAGGTTCAATGGTTCATTCTCTTTCTTTGAATCTTTTGGTCCTTCAAAATTTTTGGATCCTTTTCTTTTCTATTGAACTCGTTGAACCTTTGAACTTTGAACACTTTTGGTTCAAGGTTCAATGGTTCATTCTTTGCTCTTTTAATCCTTTGTTCTTCTAAGTCTCTCAAACTTTATTGAACTCATTGAACCTTCAAACTTTGAACTCTTTTGGTTCAAGGTTCAATAGTTCAACGGTTCAATCTTTCTTCTTCGAAGTCTTCTTTTCTTTAAGTCCATTGAACTTATTTAACTTTTTGAAGTCTTCGAACTTGTTGAACTCTTTAGAGTGGTTAAACTTCTTTTAACTCATTGAGTGCTTAACTCTTTTTGAACCTTTGAACTCGTTGAACATTTGAACCTTGTTGGAGTAGGGTTCAATGGTTCAATGGCTCATTGGTTCATTCCATTTATTTGAAGCTCACCGCTAATTCTTTTGATTAAACCTCAGCCTTGAAATGCCTAAGTGTTTGGAACTTGTTCCTTTGTGAAAGCCCACCGGTTGAACCTGTTGAACCTGTAAGTCTCTTAACTAAAAATGCTTGAATAATTGAAGAACTTGGCTGCTCAAAACATTTTTTGAAAAAGGAAAGGGAGAATTTTGGCCATGCAGGACCAAAATAGTTGATATGTTGTCCCTAAAAACAAGTGATAGATTTTGGGAACAACATAGTGCTCCCTTGGAATGAGTCTCATACTTCAAATGTAATTTATCATCTACTTGCTTAGACATAACTAAAGTAATAAATCTACTATCAATAAATAAATTGTGGACCAAAACATCTTCAATGATGAGATAGATATATAAAGGAGGATGTTTTTATACTTTCTCAACTTTTCTTGGCTATCCTTCACTATGCTTCAATGTGTTTTTCAAGGCTGCCTCTTTCCCACTAGGTTATTTGGTTTACAAGCTAAGTTTTGATAGCTCTTCTTAAATAAGTTATTCTTGTATAGGTATTTTAAGTGTATCCCACATTGATACATTCACATGACCCTTTTCATTTTCTCTATAATGTTAGTGAAATATCCACTAACCTTAGCTTGTCCACTAGTAAGAATGGTGTAGCCTATACAATGAGAATTTTGAGGTGTGAAAGAGTCCTTATCATTTTGAATTATTTGATATAATTATTCATTTGGGACTGAATTAGACATTCCTACCCTTTGGGATGTTTGAACATTCATTGATGAACCATTACCAACCCCTTAAACTTATTCAATTGCCTCTATTTTCCTTTATGTTTCCAACTATAGGACTTAAGTCTTTTCTTGATTTCCCTTGGTAATTAAAAGTACGTGAGTCAACCCCACTTTATTACCCTTTCCATTATTTTCTCCTCCATTAGGTACCTCATCTTGAGTCATGGATGGCATTGTTCCAAAATTTGACATGGAAGCTTGATTCAAGGGCTCATTGCACATGGGTAGATGGATCATGAGGTTGATCCCATGAAGACCAACCATCATGATCTTGAGTAAGGTTATTTTGAGTAGGAACTAATTCTATTGAAGTGGAGGGAGCATTGGGATTATATCCATTATATGGATTTTCTTTAACTAGTTTCCCTTGACCTTGAAGATGACCTTAAAAGGGTGGTATATTGGCTTAATAGTTTAGATATGATTGATTATGTTGGTAATGGATTTAAAAAGGCTTCACTTATTGTTATTGTATGATCCTATTAAGTCCTAAAATATCTTGCTCAATATAATTCATTATTTCTACCTCATTACACTTACTTGACTAACTAAGGGAAGCAAGCTTATATTTTGGTGTAGGTATGGGAGCAACAATAGGTGTATGGGTTTAAAAATCAAGAAATAGAGGCATAGGAGGTCTTGGAGCAATATTCCTATCCTAAATCAAATATTTTTCATCTCTAATTGACATTTCATAGGAATTAATAAATTTTTACCTCCCATAGAATATAACATCATAGAAATATCACTATCAAAAGCCTTAAGATAATAGAGGATATCATGATGAGCAGTGGGTCTTACCAACATTGGGATCCTATCCCATGTCTTCTAAAACATTTTTTTTAATTCTTGGATATCTTATTGAGGTGCTCTCCTTATGTTGGTTATCTTTTAGCCAATGATAAGTTTTCACTCTTGTCCTCAAACCTTCTCCTCAAAGCATCACCCAACTCATCTCATGTGGTGATATATTTAGGAGAAAAATTAACATACCAATCAAGATCTTTCCATTCTAAATAGATAGCCAAAAATCTATTTTTAATGTTTTTCTCAATGATGTGATGTATATTGAAGAAGTTAGTGATGTTTATAATATTTTCAATAGGGGTAATGACAATCTCACCAGTATATTAAAGGACACTTTTGAGGGTAGATATGGGAATGCCATTGTAATGGGTAGGATTTAGAGGAATATATCCATTGAAAGCAACAAAAGGTAGGTTATTGTCCATGATAGATTTAGGATTTTTCAAGAATGGGCCAATCAAAAAAAAATTATAGGTCTATGAGCAAGGTATGATCTTCTTGGGTAAGGATGGGTGTTATAAAATATATTTGCTTTGTATGAATAATGAGGAAGCTCTTGAAACTGAAAATGAATTACTTTAGTGAGAGATATTATTTTTACCTTAGGCATGAAATAATTCAATAGTATTCCATCAAAAGTCAATTGTTGAGGTAACTAGATATTGCAAGAAGTAGACTATTATAGCCTCTTGTTGTCAAAACCAACATCCACCTTGAATAACCTTATTGGAATTCATGTCCCATCGAGCATGCTAGAATTTTTATAGCCCAAATATGAACCCTAGAGAAATCAATCAAACATTATCAAATTTGGGATGACATATAACTATCTCTATGTATAGGAATATTACTAGAAGAAATAGATCTCTAGTTTAAGGGATAGGTCCCTTGATCTAACTATTTAAGATATCAATTACACTTTTATAATAAATTATTAGGGTTGAAAAGGGAAGAAGGAAACATGGAAGTAACCTATACTATTAGAGGTGATACACCAAGGATATCTCCACCAACATAATTGAAACTTGTACATTGAGGGAAAGTTATTAAAATTGATCTCAACTCAAGGTTCTTATAGCATAAGTGTTCCTACATGGAGGTAGATTTATATGAATTTATAAAAGTGGGTGAATAGGAGGTCTAATCTTAGACACTACTAATTCCTCTTCACACTTCAAAAAACACCTAAAAAATAGATACACTTCATGAGACCTGTTATAATAAGTATTACTCACAAAATTCATACAAGAGAATAATGGAAACAAGGAGAAACACTCATCACTTGTCATCCAAATAGACTACTTGAAATACTTAGGCAAGAATTTTAGAGACTAAAATATCTTGAAAAAACTTTATTAAAAGTAAAATTAAGATGTCAAAACTAGTAGGGCTTCACCATACCAATTTTGGATTATTTACAAAGCCAAAATAGCTTCAATAATAGAGAATAAGAGAGGAGAGAGAAAGAGTGATTTTGAAGAGACACCATGCCAAGTATAAAGTCTTGGGGACTAGTTACAACACAAGAGGAGTTAGATAATAGATCATGAGATCCTCTTGCATAAGTATCAATCATAAACATGACATCTTATTGAAGTTGGTGTAGGGACACTCCATTATATTTCTTCAAACTACCTTCTTGATGAGGAGTCCACTTAATTTCTTATAACTTCCTTGGATATCATTGACACATATCATCTAAATTGATAAGATGAAATCATGATTTATTCAAGTTGTTATACACCCCTCAAATGATGGTCTTCCCCTTGCCACTTGCTATCAATAATTTGTAGTCACTCATTAGCCTTCTAGGCCTCAATTCTCACACTTGTCACTATAGTCACTTCCACACACTCAAAGAGATTATTTTTAGGTATGTAAGACAACTTTTCATAACTTCTTTGTTCTCTATTCTATCATGTAGACCTCAAATAACTCCAAAAAACACTTCTCATCTTTAGCTTAGAAACTACCCTCCTTACTATTCTTCTCAAGATTTCCTACAATAGTCATCTTAGTAACGGATTTTTCATTAATTTCTAAGGTGAGAATGAGGTATGAATAGTTATAATGCATCTCTACATACCTTCCACCAAGACTTTCATCTGTCTATTCCCTTATACAACTTCAATTCTCCTCAAAACTTATAGAAAACACATAATTTACCTCATTTATATAGGTGATGGTACAGAGAAAGTGAGTGGCATAGATATTAGGAGAGTATAAAGTAGGTCCAAATAATCTTTTAGATCAATTAAACCCTTTTTGATGCATTTATCTACATATCTTTCTCATTAAGTTGTTGTGAGGGTTTTAGGTCATTTAGGTTCTTAACAATGATTCATTAAGTTTAAGCCCTTAACCTTTGAACCAATGCCACTAAGTTCAATTATTAGACCCTACTCAACTCTCCCTAATTTATTGAGACAAAATGCACATTTTTCATATAGATATGAGTGAAATAAGTTGGCTTTCGAGCCCTTACTATGCATTCTATACACCTCTGAGATAAACTGAGGCCAAAAATGAGTAATTTGAGTTATTCTCTTCAAACCAATGATTAAAATAAACCCTCCAATATCTTATTAATTATATAAAATTAATTGGGAATATCATATGGTCATATGAATGACATTAGGCACCTGATGGTTCATGCCTAATTCATAGACCTATTAGGCATAGCTTATGTTTCTAAGTATGTGACAATTTATGAGTGGTATCAATGGATTTTGGTGATTATAAAACTTTATTAATCATCAATTAAACCTTATAAATCATATAATAGTCACTAAAACTTTTATATTCATCCTTTTTATCATTCATGCACTAGGTTTGGAAATTATGTTATTCATGGAGTGCCTCTAGTCTGAGACAAAACAAAGAGAACTTACCCTATTAGTTTTACCTAAAGGAGATCATGGAGGTATTTAATATATAATTATAACCCATTATATAAATTTTTAAATAAATATCATACCTATAGATCCCTCAACATCTCAAATTCTCAAGACTAGCTTCTAGGACTATGACTATGTGCAGGATTTAGAAGCCTAGACTGAGTGTGAGGTTTTGAACTAGTTTTCTCAAACTTATCTATTTTTAATTTTTATATAATAATCACATATATTTTTATATAATAAATATAATATTGGTTTAAATATGTCCATTTCATTTTACACCTATGTTAAACTTCTGAATCAACATCTACATTTGTTTAGGCTAGTATGTAGTCATCACTTCAAATTGTAGGTGTTCATTAGGGGGTATGAGAGATTCATGTAGGTGGTGATATGTGTTTTAGTACTATATTTACTAATTTTGGTTTCCTTTGAGGTTATTAAGACCATTTCACACTCAGATAGACTCATTTTTGCCTTCACATGCTATCATCTCTATATCACCAATGCACTATAGGTCTACAAGTTTTAGGCTCATTTGGTCTCAATGGCACTATAGTTATCTCAGTGTTTTTATTGGAAAATTGACTGAGTTGAAACCCCACTCAACCATCATTATATTTTTATCTAAAAACCTTCTCTTAGTTAAGATGATACCTCTAGGCCTAAACTGGTACAATGAAACCATTAGGGTTACCTAGACCTCATAGACCTCCATCATGAGGTTACATTATACAGAGTAAAGTATATTTTTAGAGAGGTTAAGGTAAACCTTCTCATTAAAAATTTATTTAGTTATATAGTTTTCACCTAGGTTTGATTGTATGTAATGGCTTCACCACTCAAATTATGATCTTCTCCTAATCCATGAATTGGTTTTGAGATGACAAAATGAGATCAAATGTTTCCAAACATGCTTTGGTCCCTATTTTAGGTCTAAACATGAAAATTTTCATATAGCAACCTGTAGGTGCCTATTTAAAGGTTACTTAACTATATAAAGTGTCCTAGACCTCACTTTCCATCCATGATCCTCTTTAATACAAAATTTCAATGGAAAATATGATCAACAATACTCTATGAGGTTGAAAACAAATGTATTAGCCTTGGCCTAAAGCCACTCATAGGAGAATAAGCTCTACAACTAATAAAACTCTATTCTTATTTCTTAATGGTGCTTAATTATAGCATAATGAGATACTTATACCTATCCATCTATGACCACACATGCTAAATTAGTTGAATTTAACATAAAAAGGATGAGCATGCTCTACAAGTCCACATACACCACTTGGTTCACACAGACCAATACAATCAAATGATAAAACTAAGCCATTGGTATTGCATAGGTAGTTTTGAAGAGTTCAAAATCTTAATGAGTGTTCATATAGCATCGAACATCAATATTTACACCATCATTATTAAATGGAATCTAATAAGGACTGATAACATCACCCAAGTGCACTCACTCCAACTATTCTTTTCTAGTCTATACCAAATGAAAATCTTTAACCTTTTCTAACCTATCCAAGAGAGAAATAGGAGAGAGAAACTAGTTTTCACCAATTTTAGACTTGTTAAAACTAATTAAGCTTGGAAATGACCTTTAGGTATCTCAAGGCACCTTCATGAAGTATTCACATGTGTTAGATGAGTCACCTCAATTTGTACAACATATAAAACTACTATTTTTGTAGGTGATCTTATTGTTTTTACATTGAATCAATAACTTTTAAATTTTAAAATTGTCTTCTAACATTATATGACAGGAGGTACATTATATTGCTTCTTAACGCATTTTTCATTTTGTGTAAAATTATATAATTCAATAAAATGACCAAAAGGTGGTATAAAATGACATTAGGATAGGTGAACAAATATGACAAATACTAAACATGTTTTATGACCCTCAAAATATGACTTGAACTCATTTAAGACTATGGTGACTATTTTAAAACCTACAAAACCTTATGAAAAATTTAAAAATGTATGGGAGGTTGAACTAATTTGACCTAGGGTAAAATTTGGTCAACACTACTCACAAGTGGCATGTTTTTGTGCAATGAAATTATAAGACATAAATATTATTAGTAATCTATTACATATTAAAAATTAGAGAATGAATGTGATTTGTTTTATTTTTTTTGGAAATTAGGTGTCTAATTCCTAAGCAAATAAAGGTCTAAGCAAATGTAAATCAGTAATTAATGTGTCTCAATTAGCCTATTGAATGGTGTAAATAGGTATGTATTTTACCTTTTCCAAAAATAGTAATAAGTGTAAATAAATTAAACTTAGCTTATTATAGGCTGAAATGGACAAATAAGGTTTATAAATGGTTTTGTGGGGATGGTAGACTATCATAAATAAGACCCAAAACTCTATTTCTAGATTGGATAAGAGTACCAAACTCAAGACACCCTACTACTCGATGTTGTAGTCCACTTTCTGGCACTATTATTCACTTTCAGCATTGTTTTCCACTTCTAGTGTTGTTGTTTTGGTGGTTTGGATTTTTTGGGTTTTATTTGATAGGCCTATGACACCTTGGCAATGAATTATTAAAGACTGGGTCTATATGGATCTTTCTATGTGTCTGATTCAATCTTCAAAACCCTTACGAGCTCCTAGTACTTAAACTTGAGTAGAAAACTTGTGAAAGAGAGGAGGGGTTAGTGTGTAAAGGATATACTAGACTCATTTCACACCCCATGTGTGGGTACGCTACCTCCATATCAATACTCTGAAGAGGGATCAAGCTAATGTAGTTTTCCCATTTAAAGTTCTTGGTGTAATTATGTGATGTATACAACTAGATGCAAAATTGAAATGTACTTTGGATGATTAAAGAATGGTATGAGTGCTTCAATAGGCATGAATTGGTCTTGGAAGGCTATATGCAGAGAGTAGGGAAGAGTGCTTGAGTGTTCTTGCTTGTATTATTAATTATTTCTTATGAATGAGTGTTAACCCTTATAAATGGACATGAATTTATTTTTATAGGGAAACTGATGATTATGGGTTAGATGGGCTTATATTAGGTTGATGGTAAAATATAAGGAATCAAGAAAATCTGACCATTTGAGGCTAAAGTGAACTTGGACAACAACATCAAAAATAAGATACCCTTAAATTTTGGTACTCCTATCCATGTTGGGATTTTTCCTAGGATGATAAGACCTAGGGTGATGGATCTAGGTTTGAGAGTGATACTTGGGTCTTAAAAAGCTAAGTCTAGAAAGCTACGGGTGATTGGGAATTAGTGAAAGTATAGTTGAAAAGGGTTGAGTGAGAAAGAAAGAGGACCAATAGGTTGGGTGATATTAACCATGCCTAAGTCATCCAATTTTCCATTTTGTATGATTACATTCCCCCCCCCCCCCCACTTTATTTTAGTGATGTGACAAAGTGAAATACTAGGATAAAGGAAAAATAGAAAGCATACCTAAACTTACCTATAAGGGAAAAGCTCATGAAGTTGTGTGATGATGGATGTGCATAGAGATAGCATTTTGTGATGTATGAATATGAAAATATAAACATGAAGTATATCAGCTCTTACTAGATACACTATATTTGAAATTAGAACATATAAAAGCTAATTAAAGGAAGAGAGAGGAATGAATGCACCTCACTAAGTACACAAACCAATAAAAACTTGTTATGATGTTGGATTGTGTTGAGTATGTGTTGAATCAAGAGTAATATCATGAATGGAGATGAGTGCTTAATTCCTCTAAATGTGGCTCAAGAATACAAAGGTTGGCCCTTTGGATCTATCACCACCAACTAAGTGAATTTAATTAATCATGCATTTATGAATCGATGTTTGGATTGTATGTCCAATCCCTTTAAAGAGGTAGATTAAGAATATAAAGGTTGGCCCTTTGGCTCCATCATTGCCCTATAAAGTGAAGCTATGAAGTGATATTAGTATAGAATAGATTTCATATGAGATTGATCATAGAGCCCATAAATGTGATATAAATCTAACACTATGATACAGATAGTCGAATGTGTGCTAGAAACTAGGCCACTCTTGGCCATTATGAAAGATGGAGATTAGGCTTGTATAAAAACACTTTGAAACTAATGTACTAGGCTTATATGAAATCTAACTCAGGAACTCAAGTACTTAAAAATCTAAAATTTTATGAAATTTTAACTTGAATGTGATGAAAACCACTTGCAAATGGAGTAAGGTACACAACTATTGAGAATGCTTGGAATAAACTAAACTCAAAAATAAAAGAAGATCAATCTGATGTACACATTACCCCTAATCACTAATGTCTAGAATATGGATTCTGATCTAGAAGTTATTCCAACTACCCAATCTAAACTAAAAGCGAGATCCATCACATCGTGCATGATAACCCCTTGTATTTAAAAAAATTATGCTAAGAGTACTAAATTTGAAGGATATAGAAGTGCAAAAATTATCCCTAAACTAATTTTTTTTACTGCTTCTAGAAACCTTGAGTGTTTTTCTACCTAGACAAGAGAACCAAATTACAGACACCCCTATTTTTGTTACTACTATATATTTTTGGTGATACTATCCATTTCTAGTGCTACTATCCATTTTTGGTGCTAATATTTGATGTGAAAACTGACTACTGATCTGAGACTGTTCCTTTTTTTTGCTTTAATTTTACTTGTTTAACCTCTGGATTCTATGTTGACTATTATAAATGTTGTTTTTTTAATTTCTAAGAGGCTTTATCTCTATGACAAAGCTCCTATTTGATTCCCCTGTTCTAAAGGTAGGAATGATGAACATACAATGACTACCCTTAGAAGACAAGAGTCATGCAAGTGTGTTAATCTAAAAAATATATGATATAACATTTAATGTTTGACAATATGTTTCCACATATAGAAATGTTTTGTACCAAGATATTTTTAGATCAACATGGGTATGCATAGATAGATACAACAATATGGAAGCATATGCAATGTACTGAACTAAAACTAGAAATGTTAATTTTTAGTTGTTAGTTGGAGGAATAGAGCATGATGTCCATCATGGCATCCAAAAAAGCAAATAAAATGCATGATATGTATCATGGCATTGTACACATTTGACAAGCAATAAGTAAACAAGTAATAAGTAATAATCATACTAGATGGGCTACATGGCCATGCAAATAAGGGACATGGGTACATGTCATTCAAACTGGAAACAAGCATGGAAGGCATGTTTAAATGCCACATACACATAAAAATTTAAATAATAAAAGTTGGCATAGAGGCCACATGTACATAAAGGAGTACAAATAAAAGACATTAAAAAATGTCCTAAGGCACACACATGAAAAATATGCAAAGGACATTGGAAAATGTCCTAAGGCACAAGTAGTAGACAAGCTAGAATTAAAAATACAATAACACAAACTACACCAAGAAAGTAGAGAAATCATGTAATAATTGGAAAGAGACAAGTACATCTAACTAATCAAAGAAAATGTGAAAGTATGCAAAACATGTGTAGTATAAGACAAGGTATATGCTAAAAAATACACAAGTGTTAGATACTAGTGAGATATCGATATAGTATTATGTGTAATCTATAAATTAATGTACATCAACATGATAAATCAGAGTGTGTGGTGTTGAAATGACATAACTAGGATGGTGTAGTCATGTAGAAGATGCCCCAATGGGTCTGTATAACAATGTATGTCTCAAATGTAGAAGTAGGAATGCCCCCTCTATGGGTAGAATGAAGCAATCAAATAGCTCAATGTCATTACAAACACTCAAATAAGATCAAGTGGAGAATTTTAATGTAAATATAAGACCTAGCATGATAGTAGTGATGTATAGCATGGATGATGCATACAATCAAAATGTTTTTAGTGTTTTTTAATTTTTTTGTATTTTTGACAATATTTGAACTATGTATAGTCAAGTCAGGGGATAATATTTAAAATAAATGATGAAAGGAAAATATGTAAAATTAGTGATGGAAAGAAAATATGTATAATTATATACATCATAATATTAAAGAATAAGCTTGTAGTGGGAAGTGATCCAAAGATGGAGCTTGTTGGGGATGAAAATGGAGGAAAGGCTATCAACCATCATCAAATGCATCAAGATCATCATCATAATTATTATCATATACTACAAATGCTATGTATGTGATGTCATTATGTCAAAGTTGAGCTAAGGGTTGCTCTGGTGGTGGAGATGTTGATTCTTCTTTTGGATGTTTAACCCTGTTGGTAAGTGACTTTAGTGGAAGTGGTGGGAGCTAGTGCTACTATTGGTGTTATAATTTGAATAATACCATGATCTTGTAGTTTATTCAATCTCTATTGTAAGTTTGTACATGATTTCGTATCATGGCCTATAATCTTGTGGAAAGTACAAAATAAGTGACCATCATACTATGCCAATCTACTGATAAATCTGATTCATAGTGTAGGTAGTGTGATCAGTCCATGATTAAGTAGTGGCTACAACATGAACTAAGGTTGATTTTATGTGTTACCTTCTTGAATATAAATAGCTAATTTCTTGTCCATAAAATTAATCATGTGGACTATATGTGCCAAGTGAGCTACCTATGTCCATGAGTGTGGAGTATACCCTAAGAGTGTAGTGTGAGATGCTAAAAATGGTGTAGGATGTGGGATGAGAGCTCTAGATTTATCTTGGTACTCTCCTAGGCTAACTGGTGTAAAGATCGGTCCACACAAATAGTCATCTATGAATGTGGGTGATGTATCATCATTTGAAGATGCATATGAATCTGTATCAACATCATGTACATATGATAACTCTAAATTTACCATAAGGGATAACTGTGCTATAGAAGTCTCATCAGCTATAGTAATAGAAGAAGGCACTACTTATAAAATATCTATAACTAGTAGAGTAATTATGAAATTAACTAGAGCTACTGGTGTGGTTATCAGTGATAGTGGATGTGTAATAGGTATCAAAACTATGAATAATGAAGTAGTTGGAATGGTTTGAGCTATTATCACTAGTGAAAGAACTTGTGCTAATGGTGTGACTGTGAGTGGAGTAATGTGGGAAGTGCTAGTCTCACCAACCTCATATGTATGTATCTGATCTAGAGAAATTCTATGAAGTGGTGGTTATGTTATGAGATATGGTGTCTCATCAGATGAAATAGTCAAAAATGACTTTATAAGTCAACAATATCTAAACGGCTAGTTGTCTGCTAGACATGTGTATAAATATCCCTCATGGAGAAACTTAATATATTGATGAAGAGTGAAAGGGATAACACCCATAGTATGTATCCAAGGTTGTCTGAGTAAAATATTAGAGTAAAGTGGACCTGGCATGACTTGGAACTATGTTGGGAGGGTTTTTGGGCCCACCACGATATCCAAAGTAATAGTACCCAAAGTGTGTCATGGTATATCATCAGACACTTAGATGTTCTTATATATTTTTTTGCATTGATACCAAATCTATACCCATTACCTATAAGAATGTGATATTACATAAATTTATTCTAGAACCACCATCAACAAGGACTCTCTTGACTGCATTGGTTTTGACTTATATGAATAGTGGAAAATTTTGATCAATAACCATCTGAGAAGGCATGCCCTCACTATAAAAAAAAATTACATCTTCTATAGTTTTTAGAGTATTAATGATTGATGTAAAATAAGAAGGTTCCAAATTAAGAGGCTTAGATGTCTGAGTGAGTTCCTAATAAATAATGTCCTTGAATACATTATTTTTCTAAAGTAGTTCTAACATGGAAATTTTAGATGGAGTGTTTCTCAACTGATCGGCAATGTCATATGCCTTGTGTGAATCTACATGTGTTGGTTGGTTGAGCCTAATAAAGGTTGGAATATTAGGGTGATAGGGCTCCTGTCCAGGTGGAAGAGGCATAACTATGCATCAAGTAATAGCTCTAACTATATTATCTACTATCTGTATAGGAATTGTAGTTGTTATGGGAGGAGAGTGGAGATAATCGATGGGTCAAGGAGGTGGAGGAAAAAAAGGTGTCAATTTGGCTCTCTAAAAATGGGTAGTGACTTGAGAAAGATTAAAATGGACCATGAAACATGACTCGGTATAGGGAAGAGGCTCCAAGGGAGGTGATGCAAGAGATATACTAATTTTTTTAAAGAATAAATTGTTTAACATCATCCCATATAATGCCAAATAAGCATGAAATGTAGAGAGTGAAACTTTATGCTAACATATGATAGACTTCATCATTCATGTACATGATAAGGACCATTATGGTTTCTTTGTTATTTTAAATAAATGTAATAATAATTTGTAAATAACTGAGTGTCAGGTGTGGATCCTGATTGTATTCCAAAATCAGAGGTTAAAATTCTAATATTTTTTCAGCTAGGTTTTGGATCCCATTCTTTATATCCATGATGGTGACGGGGGCTGGAAGGGGGGATTCACCCCCCTTGTAGGGTCCCAAAAGGGTTACCCTCTGGTGGGGGGTCTGGGAGCTGCACACCTTAATGAGGGTTCAAGGGAAATGCCCCCGAAGGGAATTTTTTATTAAAATTGCCTTGTAAAATTGTAATTTTATAGTCAATATGGGCCATTGATTAAAGGTTTCTAGATCTGATGGTAGAGGTTATGTTTAGGTTTTTTAAACCCTAAATGTGAATTGAGATATGGATGAAATGAAAGAGAATATTATTTTACATTAAGAGGAGATATATAAGGTAGAGAGGTGTAACAAGTTTTGTTGTAAGATTTGTTTCTCCCTTATATTGTTGGAAATAATATACTGGACAAGTTTGGTGGATGTAGCCCATCTAGTGCCTCTTATTTTGTGCATGTTTATGATTAATTTTTTATGTTTGATTGATTATTTTCATAATTTATCTTGTAGACAATTTGGGGATAAATCTATGTTTTATTTTATCCTAAAAATTGGTATCAGAGCAAAGGTTTTATTTACATAATTTTAAATTACAGAAAGAAAAGGGTTTGACCTCGAGTGAGAGATATGGTGGATGAAAATAAAGCTAAGGTGGAAAAATTAAATGGAAAAAACTTTGGATTTTGGAAGATATAGTTGGAGGATTACCTTTACCATAAAGACCTATATTTGCCATTGATAGGGCAAGCCAAAAAGCCATCAACAATGTCAAATGAAGCTTGAGAACTATTGGATCAAAAAACCCTTAGAACCATATGGTTGTGTCTTGAATATTTTATATAATTTTACATATCACAATAAAATACAATAAAAGGTCTTATGAGCACATTAAGCAAGTTATATGAAAAACCCTCTACCTCAAACAAAATATTTTTGATGAAAAAATTATTTAATATGAAAATGTCTAAAAATGGTTTAGTAAGAGATCATTTAAATGAGTTTAACATGATTATTAGTCAGTTAAATTCTATAAACATTGAATTTCATGATGAAGTTAAGCCTTTTTAATTCTTTGTTTCTTTCCTGAAAGCTAGAATAGCTTGGTAATGGTGGTAAGCAACTATATGTCTAATAATGTTAAACTAATGTTTGAAGATGTGGTGGGTGTTATCTTAAGTGAGAAAATGTGAAGGAAAAGCACAAGTGAAACATCCATATCTAGAAATGCATTAACAATAAATAACAAAAGAAGGCAAAATAATAGAGAAAGAGGAAACTATGGAAAATCAAAAGGGGGTGCAAGATCTAAATCAAGAGGCAAGATGGAATGTTGGATCTGTGGCAAGCCAAGACACACAATGAAAGAGTTTTGGTTTCAAAAGGATAAATTGGGAAAGGACCAATAGAAAGGTAATAGAGAATCAAATGTAGTAGGTGATGTACTACAAGATGATCTTATACTTTTTTTGGATAATATTGTTGAGTCTTGGGTTTTATATTCATGTGCTTCTTTTCATGCTACCCCTCATAAACATTATTTTATAGATTACAATCAAGGTAATTATGGTAATTTTTAGCATGGTGATGATGAAACCTATATAATTTTTGGAAAATGAAGTGTTCAGGTTAAATTATAGCATGGAAACACTGGGGTGTTGAAGGATGTCAATCATGTTCTAAGCTTGAGGAGAAATTTGATCTCTATAGGGTAGTTGGGTAGTGAGGGTTGTATGGTCACATTTATAGTTAAATCATGGAGGTTAAAAAGAGTTCCTTAGAGGTTGAAAAAGTTAAGAAATTAGGCACTTTATATTTTTCTATAGATAATATTTATTCATCTTATGTTGTTGTTGTTATATGTAAAGATGCAACTTTGTGGCATTACAGACTTGGCCACATGAGTGAAAAGGGAATGAAGACCCTACATGCAAAAGAAAAAATAAAAAGTATAAAATAATTAGATCTAGAATTTTTTTAGCACTATGTATATGACAAACAAAAATATGTGAGATTTTTCAAGGTTGGACCAGCTAAGATGGAACATAAATTAGAGTTTGTGCATACGGATGTATGGGGACCAACTCAGGTATCTTCACTTGGTGGTTCAACTTATTACATTACCTTTATTGATGATGAAACTAGGAAGGTTTGGGTATACTATATGAAATGAATTCTTATGTTTTTGATACATTCAAAAAATTGAAAGATTTAGTTGAACATGAAACAGGTTTGAAACTAAAATGTCTTAAATCAGATAATGGAGGTGAGTATTACAATAACATTTTTAACATTTACTATTCAGAAAGTGGAATTTGTAGACAAAAAATAGCTCCAAAAACACCATAATAGAATGGTGTGTCAAAAATAATGAATAGGAATATTATGAAGCATACTATATGCATGAGATTGCATGCAGATTTGCCTTTACAATTTTGGTCAGATGTTGTAACTTCTATAACTTATTAGATAAATAGAGGGCCTTTAAGTGCTTTAGATGGTGGAATACCAGAGGAGGCATGGACTAGAAATAAGGTAGATTATTCTTTTCCAATAGTTTTTAGTTGTGAGGTATTTTATTATATTAACAAAGATCATAGAAATAAGTTAAAAGTTAAGTCTCAAAAATACATATTTATTGGTTATGGAACTAATGATTATGGATTCTAATTGTGAAATCTGGAAGATAAGAAAATAATCAGGAGTAGAGATGTTGTATTCCATGAAAAATTCATGTACAAGGCCCAGTTATAGGAAAATAAGCAAGAATAATCTAAAATAGAATATAAAATATTAGAAGACATTATAGAAAAATATGTCCTAAAAGTTCTTGATCAAAATGTGTAATAGGAACATGTACCTCAAACTCTTGTTAGAAGATATTCAAGAGTAAGTGGATCCCCTGATCATTTTTCTCCTTATTTATATTATTTATTACTCACTGATGGTGGTGATCTATAAATATATGAATAAGTAGTGTAGATTTATGCCAAGGATATGTGGGAGCAAGTTATGGATGAGGAGTATGATGCTCTAATGGAAAATGAGACATGGGATTTGGTGGAGCTTCCCAAAGGAAATAAATCATTGTAAAATAAGTGGGTATATAGAATAAAGAAGGAGAATGAAGGTAAAAATAAATTTAAGGTCATAATGGTGGTTAAATGTTTTTCATAAAAGAAAGGTATAGACTTTGATGAAATATTTTTGCCAGTATTTAAAATGACTTCTATAAGAGCTATTTTAATTTTGGTAGCAACAAAATATTTTCACCTTGAACATTTAGATGTGAAGACTACATTCCTTCATGGTGACTTGGAGGAGGAAATATATATCAAGTAGCCACAAGGATATGAATTCATAGGTGAGGAGAAAATGGTGTGCAGGTTGAAGAAGAGTTTGTATGGCCTAAAACAAGCTCCAAGATAGTGGTATTTGAAATTTGATATTTTTATGATAGAAAAAGGTTATTGTAGATGTCATTTAGGCCATTGTGTATATTTTAAAAGTTTTGAAAATGGTAGCTACATTATTTTTCTTTTATATGTAGATGATATGCTTATAGCTGGTTCCAACATGCACAATATTAATGTACTCAAGAAACAGTTAAGTGATAGATTTTCTATGAAGGATATAGGTGAATCTGAACATATCCTTGGTATGAGGATAATTAGAGATATAAAGAATAGAAATATAAAATTATCATAGAGAGAGTACATCAGAAAAGTGTTGAAAATATTTAATATGTAGGATACAAAATCAGTTGGGATACCTTTGGTTAGACACTTTAAATTAACAAAGGAATAATGTCCTAAAACACAAGAAGAAAAGAACCTCATGTCTAAATTTTCATACTCAATAGTAGTTGGTATTTTAATGTATGAAATGGTGTGTATGAGGCTGAACATTACACATGTAGTGGGAGTGATGAGTAGATTCACAAGTGATCTAGGAAAGGAACATTAGAAGGTATTAAAATGGATCCTTCATTACTTAATAGGGACCATAGATGTAATGTTAAGTTATGGTGGATCAGATGTGACATTATAGGGATATGTTGAATCAAATATGGTAGGTGAATTGGATGGTAGAAGAAACACTATAGGGTATGTGTTTATAGTATTTGGTATAATAGTTAGTTGGGTATCATGGTTATAGAAGGTTATGGCACTTTCAACCACAAAGGCTGAGTATGTTGCTACTACAAAAGCAAGAAAGTAAATAATGATGGGGAATCAAGAACAAACACACCTGTTCTAATCCCACTTGTAAGGATCTTGCTCCTCAGAAAGAGCACAATATGATTACCAAATACAGGCAATTAAACATGTGGAAATATCCAGAAGTACAAGTAACTAGAATTCACAAATAGCACAGAATATGAGAGACAATACACTATCTTGTATTAATACTCATTTAGAAAGAAAATACAATAAATAAGATGCCACTTCTTCTTCCATCTCTCAGAGGCTTCCCACACCTCAAGGGCTCCCAGTAATTCTCAATCAAGAGTTTACTCTCCTACCAAAAATGGTCCCAACACACAACTCACACATAGAATTGGTGTTCACCTCTCTAACCAGTCAGTAATAACCCTGCCAGTACACCAAGCACTCTAAAGTACTTCAAGTAGATCTCCCATGAAGCTGTAACAACTTGCAATTCAACATACCATACTTACACATGTAGATCTCCTATGAGCTTGCAACAACCTGCAACTCAATGATCTAACAATGGAAGGATCTTCCTTGCCTTCCTTTTCAGCTCATCATTACAATACAGGCCAATGGGTCTATAAATAGATCCCATACTTAAACAATAACTTAGACTCTTAATTTACTAATAATAGATACGCAGCTCAAGACTCGAAGTAGCCTTTACATGCAAATAATTAGTTCAACAAACTAATTGTTCGTGCAACGAATAGTTCTAGAACACACAGGTGACTGATGTCAGTCCCTGTCTAACTAGAGGTGACCGACATCAGCCAACTTCCTGCCGATGTCAGTTGCATTCTACACTAAATATGACCGATGTCGGTCCCACTACCGATGCCAGTATCCCTAGAACTTAGCAACCTCCTCCATGTCTGCAATAAGTTGAAGCTTTTAGCTCCACAACCTAACAATCTCCCACTTGGAGATAAACAACTGCAACTATACCTATACATATACATCATCTAGTTTGTTTCCTAGCATTGTATCCCTCTTCAAGATCACCCTTGAAGACCAACCACCACAAAACCTGTGGTGCACCTCCTATCATCCAAATTACCTACCACATCTACATCTACAAACCCATGTAGAAAAGAACTTGACCCTGCAAAGCATGTGCACCTACTGCCGGTCCCTCTCAAATACCTGAGAATCCACTGAATTGCCCTCCAGTGCTTCTTTCTCAGATTGGCTCCAATTTTTTGACAACTCCCACTACTTGGGAAAACTCGGGTCTAGTACATACCATGCACTTAACCTCATTATGTGAATCAAGACACTATTCATATAACTTTCCAACCATCAGCATGTTAACCAGTCTCACACAATCATCCTAAAACAAAGTCAACCTGTGACCTTCCATGTCTCTAGAACAAACTCATGCCAAAGAATCTTGCTGCTCCCAGATTCCTCATGACATACTTCTAAACTAGTTTTACCTTTAGTTCAGCAACTCCCTATATTTGTAACCCTGATACAAGTACAACATACAATAATAGGATAATGTAGCTAATATTATCCAAACTGGTAAAGAGAAATAACATGATCAAACCTCCATTGTCCTGCAGCTTATTCAAGACCATATATCTAGGCCTTTCATCTCACGTATCCATTCTCACTCTTCTTCATCCTGAACATCCATTCATCTCTTAGTTCTTCCTTCCAGCTAGCACCTCCACCAAAAAATCCCATTTGGTTCTCCTCCAAGGAATCACATCCTCATCCATGCCAAGATCCCACTGTTTCCTGGATCTACCTGCTCTACTTCTTTAATAACTTCCTGGTTCTTTACCATCAGTGAGAAATAAGTAGTGTAAAGAAGGGAAATGATGAATTTGAGGCTTACTTACCCTTTATGTCCTCCATATGGGCGCTTGAGACTCCTTGACAACTTGTTGTTTTCCCAAAATCTATCTCAGTGACTGATGCTAGTCACATCTCAGTCTACACCCGACTGACGTCAGTTCCATGTGACTGCCTCATTGCCGACGTCGATTCCCCCTAGCCAACACTGGTGTTTATCTACCCTGAGTCATCAATGTCAGGCTACACATAGTCGATGTCAATCCCTGTCTGGACGCCGATGTTAGTTTTCTAACTGACATCGGTCTCTGTGTTTTTCTTGTGAGAAATGAATTTTTCCCATGATCTCCTTTTGGATCAAAACCTTGTCCAAATCACCCTTGCTCTACTCAGAATTCTTCAACCCCTTTGACTGAACTCTATCCATCACCTTCTCCTTGAAAACCAAGGCTTTCCTGTTCTTGTCACTAACATCGGATCTCTCAAGAAACATCACTGTCTTCTTCTGCTTACAAAAACCATGATCCATGCTTTTCAAATCTAAAAGCATACCCTTTGACTCAAGAACATGCATCTCTTTCTTATTCATGTGACCAAGCCTATTAAGCCACATCTTTGAATCTACAGCTGAAGTAGATAACCCAAAAAAAGAATCAGTAATACAAGTAGATAGATAAAGCATACCTACTTTCTTACCTCTTGCTACAACAAGTGCACCCTTGGTAACCTTCTAAGAGTCCATTTTGAGAGTTATCGTGCAACCCTCATCACCCAAACTTCTTACAAAAATCAAATTCTACTCTAGAACTGGGACATGCATGACCTCCTTCAACACCCATGTGTTACCTGTCTGCAATTTTAGCTTCACTTTCCCTTTGCCAACCATCTGACAAGGCTTACATCCCCTAAACAAATTTCTCCAAAGTCTCCCTGGACATACTCATGAAAAAATTCCCTATTTGGGGATACATGAAAAGAGGCACCAAAATCTAAAACCTAATATTTTACTTTATCCAAAGAACATACCAGAGCATCTTGTGCAATGAAATCTGCAACATCTACTTCTTCTTCATGTCCTTCATGCTGATCTTCAACCGACCTGAAATCTCTCTTTAAGTGCCCTTGCTTTCCACATTTCTAGCAGGTTATTCTGCCATACCTGGACTTGGATCTCCTTGATCTCCCATGCTCTATCTTCTCTCTTTGCCTTCCTCTACCTTCAACACTCAAAGCATTCCCTGATGATTCACCTGTGCTTTTCCTGCATATATCTTCATTCAAGATTACACTCACAACATCATCCACTTTTAATATTTTTGAAGCAGACGCAGTATTACTAACTGCCATTACCAAATTCTCTCAACTTTTAGGTAATGAGCATAAGATTAAGAAAGGCTTAATTTCATCATCAAAAATAATATTGACTAAATTTAACTGGTTTACCAAACCATGGAAATCACTAAGATGACTATGTACAGATCCACCTTCCAACATTTGCAAATTAAATAATTGCTTCATAAGAAATACCTTATTTGAAGCTAAGGGTTTTTCATATAAATTTGCCAAAGATTACATAAACTCTACCATTGTCTTAGCCTGAGATAAATTGGAAATCACAGATGATGCAAGACTCAACCTTATAGATCCTAGAGCCTTCCGATCAAGAACCTCCCATTCTTCATCCTTCATATCCTGAGGCTTGCAGCAACCCCACTCGATGGTAAGTACAAATATTTTTGATACAGATAATCTTCAATCTACATCCTCCATATTTGATAGTTCTTGCCATTAAACTTCTCCATTCTTAGCTTACTGTCTTCTGCCATTGCTCTACTCCCACTCAAACAAAAACCCCTGTGAGTAACCTGTAATCAAAACACACTAACCATATATGATACAACCTGTTAGTATCCCAACCAAAAGCTCTGATACCAGCTAATGGGGAATCAAGAACAAACACACATGTTCTGATCCCACTTGTTAGGATCTTGCTCCTCAGAAAAAGCACAATATGATTACCAAATACAAGCAATTAAATATGCAAAAATATCCAGAAGTAAAAGTAACTAGAATTCACAAATAGCACAAAATATGAGAGACAATACACTATCTTGTATTAATACTCATTCAGAAAGAAAATACAATAAAGAAGATGCCACTTCTTCTTCCACCTCTCAGAGGCTTCCCACACCTCAAGGGCTCCCATTAATTCTCAATCAAGAGTTCACTCTCCTACCAAAAATAGGCCCAACACACAACTCACACAGAGAATTGGTGTTCACCTCTCCAACCAGTCAGTAATAACCCTGCCAGTACACCAAGCACTCTAAAGTACTTCAAGTAGATCTCCCATGAAGCTGCAACAACCTGCAATTCAACAGACCATACTTACACATGTAGATCTCCTATGATCTTGAAACAACCTACAACTCAATGATCTTACAATGGAAGGATCTTCTTTGCATTCCTTTTTAGCTCATAATTACAATACGTGCTAATGGGTCTATAAATAGATCCCAGACTTAAACAATAACTTAGACTCTTAATTTACTAATAATAGACATGCAGCTCAAGACTCAAAGTAGCCTTTACATGCAAACAATCAGGTCAACAAACTAACTATTTGTGCAACGAACAGTTCTAGAACACACAGGCGACCGACGTCGATCCCTGTCTAACTGGAGGTGATCGACGTCAGCCGACTTCCTGCCGATGTCAGTTGCATTCTACACTGAATATGATTGACGTCGGTCCCACTGCCGAAGCCAGTATCCCTGAAACTCAGCAACCTCCTCCATGTCTGCAACAAGTTGAAGCTTTTAGCTCCACAACCTAACAAATAATTTAGTTACAAAGGTTGATGGAAGAATTAGGACATAGTCAAGAAATATGTACTTTATATAGTGATAGTCAGAGTGCAATCTATCTAGCTAAAAGCTCATATTTTAATTCCAAAATAAACATTTTCAATTTTGGTATCATTTTTTCATTCAGTGATAGAGGAAGAGCGACTAAAATTAGAGAAGATACATACTAATAAAAATCTTGTGGATATGATGACCAAGGTAGTTACAAGAGAAAAGTTGAAAATTTGTTCAACTTTAATTGGTCTTCATGGATGATAATTAAATTAATGAACTTGTCCAAGTCTAAATACTACAGTGGATGAAGTAGCAGTGGAGTTGTTGTAATCAATCTCCAAGTGAGAGATTGTTGGGTGTGGAGCTTGATTGTCTCTCAAGATTAGAGGTTAATTTTTTTATTTTGTTAGCTGAGTTTTGGATCCCATTATTTGTATCAATGATGTAAATGGGGGTTTTAAGGGGGATTTCACCCCCCTTATAGGGTCCAAGGGATGGACCCCCAATAATGGGGTTTGAGGGCCATGTGCCTTGATGGGGGTTTAGGGGCAATGCTCTTGAAGGGAAAATTTTATTAATATCGCCTTGTAAAATTGTAATTTCATAGTCAATTTATGCCATTGATTATAAGATTTTAGATCTAATGGTAGATATTATGTTTAGGTGTTTTTCCACCCTAAAAGTAAATTGAGATATGATTGAGAGGAAAGAGATTATTATTATACATAGAGAGGAGGTAGAGAAGGTAGAGAGGTGTAACAAGTTTTATTGCAAGATTTATTTCTCCCTTGTATTGCTAGAAATAATATACTAAACAAGTTTGGTGGATGTATCCCATCTTGGGTAAACCACATTATATATGGTGTCTCCTATTTTATGCATGTTTATGATTATTTTTAATATGTTTTATTGATTCATTTCATCATTTATCTTGTATGTGATTTGGGAATAAATCTATGTTTTATTTTATCCAAACACTGAGCATCATTTTTATAATCTAGCTATAAATGTAAGGTGATGCCTCAAAAAGCAGAAAGAAGCCAGTACATGCAACCAATATTTTTTAGAAATATCATTTGCAAAATACTATGAAATTTTGTATTTGAAATTGATTTTTTTAAGTTAGATATGAAACTAAGTTTTCATAAAATGATGTGAAAAGTAATGAAAAATAACTAAGAATGTATTTGATGCAACTAGGGTTTTGAATAATTTTTTCCAAAATTTGTGTAGTAATTTGAAAATTTTATAGAAAATTTATAGTTTTAATTCTGAAAAATTGAAGAAAAATCTAAAAATATTTCTAAAATTAGTAGTATATTTTTCCTAGTGGTTTTAAAGTTTTTGTATGCAAATAGGACCTAGTATGTGCAGAATAAGGTTTGGGTGAATTGATAGAAAATATTTCAATTAATTTATAGTTTTTTTATTTTTAAATTCAAAAAAAATTGAGAATTATTTTTAAAAAATAAAAAATAATTAGCCTAGGGTTTCTAGGGTTTTTGTGCAAAAATTTGAAGTCAAGTTCACCAAATGTTTTATTCTTTTTTGGAATTAGGTGTTTAATTCCTAAGCAAATAAAGGTCTGAGAAAATGTAAATCAGTAATTAATGTGTCTCAATTAGATTACTAATTTGTGTAAACATGTATGTATTTTATATTTTCTAAAAATAGTAAGAAGTGTAAAGAAATCAAACTTAGCTTATTCTAGGCTGAAACAGATGATACAGGGTCTACAAATGGCTATGCAAGGATGAAAAACTATCATAAACAAGACCCAAAACTCTATTTATGGATTAGATATGAGTGCTAAACTCAGGACACCCTACTATTTCACACTATAGTCCTTTTTTTGGTACTATTATCCACTTTTGGAGTTTTTATCCACTTCTGATGATGTTGTCCTGGTGGTTTGTATTTTTGGGTTTTGTTCGACAAGCTTATGACACCCTGGTAGTGAAATATTGAATCTTGGGTATGTGTAAAGCTTGTTGTGTGTTTGATTCAATATTCAAAACCCTTAGGAGCTCCTAGTACTTAAACTTGAGTGAAAAACTTGGGAAAGAGAGGAGGGGTTAGTGTGTAAAGGATACATTGGACATACTTCACACTCCATGTGTGGGCATGCTACCTACATACCAATACTCTAAAGATGGATCAAGCTAATGTAGTTCTTCTATTTAAAGTGGTTGATGTAGTTATGTGATGTATGTAACTAGATGCAAAATTGAAATGTACTTTGGATGAGTAAATACTAGTGTGAGTGCTTCAATAGGATTGAATTGGTCTTGGAACATTGTATGTAGAGAATAAAGAAGAGTGTTTGAGTGTACTTGCTTGTATTCTTGCATATTTCTTGTGAATGAGTGCCCACCCTTCTCAATGGACATTGAATGGATTTTTACAGGGAAACTAATGATCATGGGTTAGATGAGCTTGTATTGGGCCAATAGGGAAAAATATAAAGAATAAAGAAAATATAACCATTTGAAGCTAAAGTGAACTTAGATAACAGAGCTAAAAACATGACACCCCTAAATTTCAGCACTCCTATCCAAGTTGAGCACTATTATCCTAGGAGGATGAGACCTAGGGGTATAGATCTAGGTCTGAGAGTGTTATCTAGGTCTCAAAAAGTTAATTTTGGGAAGCTACAAGTGATTGGGAATTAGTGAAAGTCTAACTAAGAAGGGTTGAGTGAGAAAGAAAGAGGCCTATAGATTGGGTGCTATTAGCCATGCCCAAGTCATACAATTTCATATTTCATATGATTACATGATCACATTTCTTTACTACTAACAAGGTGGTTCATGTTTTTACAAGTACATTTCAAGACATAAATGATATCAATAAGGATGTGTTATTCCACCAAAAGTAAGTGGCATGTACAAAATAATAACTAATTAATATAATTTTAATTACAAACAATGGCATGCATATATTTTTGGAATTTTAGGTATATTGTATTTTTAAGGAAATGTTGAAATAATCATTATTATAAAACTTTGAATTACAAATAGTTGATGTTTTATATGTTTTTCTAATGTTTTAATAAATAAGATCAATATATCCTTTAAACAATTTATGTTTTAGTTTATATTGAATTCTTTGAACCATTGACAAGTTTTTTAAATATTAGAGAATTTTATATTGTATAATAGTTTTAATGATTTTAATCTCTAAAGATTATCTATATATATGAATTCAAATTTTATTTGTGTTTGGATGACTAATATTTTTGTTATTAGTAGTTTCAATTTGTTTAAGCAGTTGTTTATAATTTAATTTTTAACAAATTAAAATAATATAATATTAAAATATATTTTAAAAATAAGTATTAATTTCAATTCAACATTAAATACTTGTAAGATTTGTAATCAAAATTAATTATATTAAGAATTCATAATTATTATTTTATAAATTTTAAACTAACTTATTATTAATTAAATTGAATGCACAAGATAAAAATGTATATTTTTAAATAGAATTATAAATAATATTAGTGGTATATAAATTTAAATTGTTGGTGCATTTATTTTATTTATTGCATTTACTTGTATTTATTATTTATTTTTGTGCACTAATTACTTATTGTAATTAGTTTATTATATTTATTAATAATTTTCACCAAATAGGATAAGCTTGCTTAACTAGTAGTCCACTCGTGTTGATCATTTACACAAGTTAGACACCTATCTTGTTAGTGTGGAGTTGCACTCCACTATTCTTGTAGTCAAATATTAGTTGAACTACATATGTTGTGTGAGTTCCCTGATCTTTATCACACACACTTTGCTCTATATAAGCAATGACTATTTGTGCATTCTATATCAGATTAATATTGAATTATCAGAGTAATTCATCATATTTGAGTTATTTATTCATTTCAGTTATTATCTTAAATATACAGTTATTGCTTATTACTATTACTATTTTATCTCTTGTTCATGCTTTCTATTAGATTCATTAATTCATGTATCCAATTCTAACATGATACCAAAGCTATCTTGAATCTATTTATTGTTAAAAATTCAAGAGAAAAATATCTAGATATAGGATTAGTTTTTTATTTTGTATACAGGCAAAAATTAGAGCTTTGTGGATAATTTTTGAGCTCACCATTGAGTTCAGAGTGCCTCAGATATTAAAAATCATCTACAATTTTATTGAAATTAGGCACATAAGGTGAAATTGGAAAGGGTTTGATCCAAAACCACTATGCCCAAATCTAGTAGGTACTTAAAAATTGATGTGTTTTTTTTAGCAGAATGGACCTCAAGATTGCATTTGAAAGGCATCAAAACCTATAGATACATATAAAATTTGTCCAATTTGGACACAGTCACTCAGAAGGAAATTTTTTTTGCTCTCAGGGATGACCATACTGATTGTACAAATTGTCCAGACCAAAAATAATAATAATTTTTTTTGGCAAGCCTCATGGATCAACACGTAGATTTGAAAGGTCAACTTTAGGAGCTTTCCATTTGAAGATTGGGATTTATTTTTGAGTGATTTTTTTTTGAAATATCTTAAAATTTCATGCTCTTCATTGTTGTACTTTTAGTTTTATAGAATTCAGATTTTTCTACAGCAACTCTTGCCTTTCCTTTTTTTTACAACTTTAGAGGCTCATAACTTTCACATATGACTTCATATTGAGGTCTTATTTTTTTTGAAAATTAATATTTTTTAAATTACAACACATTGGTACAGAAAGTTTTGTAATACAATACATATTTTTTATACTTTTAGACTAAAGGGCCAAATTATGCTTTTTGTAAACTAGAAAAATTATAATCCAGCCTTGTAATTGCACTCAATTATAAAGTGCCAATAAATACTTACTGGGTGGGATAATTCAAGGGGGTTTTGTGGTGTGTTCTATACTTTGATTTTTTCTTTATGAGTGTTTATTTTTAAAGGGGTCATGGAGAATCCTAAGTTCCCACTATTTACAACATATAACTACAACACATGGAAACATAATGTTTGGAATGCATTAATGATGTTAGGGTATATGCCTTGCATAAAAAATATTCTTACTCCACCTACTAATGCAAAAGAGTTACAACACTTTCTCTTTGAAACTACTAAGGTAATTGGATGCATTTTATTTTACATGTCTTTAGATTTGAATTTTCATATCAACAAATGTACAAATCTAATAGAGGCTTGGGATAAATTAACATCATTTTTTGGAAAAATAGACGAGGTTCATGGTTACCAAATTGACAATGAGCTCATTAGTTTGGATCCTAAAAATTATACTAAAATACAAGACTACATCACTAAAGTCATAGATCTTATAGCACAACTTTTTGAATGTAAAATTGATAAAAAAAGATATTCAATTGATTTTCAATGCCTTACATAAATTAGGTCCTAAATATTCATCATTTATCTCTAGCTTTCAGACTCATAGGCTCACATTGGGCACATCATATCAAATTCCCACCTTTGAGGTATTCTCTAAGATTCTAATGGCTGAAGAAGAAAAGTTAATAATTATAGGTATAATTAAGTCATCCAAATCTCAAGCTCTAATTGCAAGTCAACCTTAGCATACGCAAGTTTCAACATTAACATCAAATACAGGTTCAAGTAAAAAGAAGTAGAATAATTAGAATAAGTCAAAGAAAGATAAGAATAAAGGGAAATGATCTTCCTCACAATGAAATTATAAATCCACTAATAAGAAAGGGGATTCACAAAAAAGGACTAGCACTCCTTGCCTTTATTTCAAAAAGGGGTTTCATAGTGAACAAGATTGTTGGAAGAAAGAGATTGATGAACTTAAGGATCTTCTAAAAAATAATAACACCAATCAATCAAAGGATTATTCCACTCCTTCAAATTTAGAGAAAGGGAAAGCTATGGCACTAGTTGCATTGGCAAACTCTCCCAAGTCATGGACAATTAACTCAGGTGCTTTGCACCATATGGGTTCTGATCAAAAAAAAAATTGGATTAGAACCGAGTTTATTACCTCATCTTCTCGTAGGTGATTATTCTAAGGTAGATGTTATAGGAAAATGTACATTTGATATTGATATTGGTGTATTTGAAGATGTCCTCTATGTGCCAGAGTTATCAACTAACCTTTTCTCTATCTATCAAATCACTCACTTTGATACTAGTAGGAAATTTGAGTTCACACCTGATTATGTATCAATCAAAAATGGGAGGATAATTCCTTTGTTGTAATGGGAAAAATTGAAAATAATAATTAGCTTTATTCATTCTCCCACTTTGTGCCTTAGCCTTCCTCTATAGCTTTGCTCTCACACATTGATTTAGTGAGCAAGCTATGGCATGAGCAGTTTGGTCATCTAAATTATCAGTATTTACAATAGCTTAGTCAGTAGGTGATGGTCACAAAACTTCTATAGATTTATTTTTTAGGGGGTATATGTCATGGTTGTGCCTTAAGCAAACATCTAGAGGATAAGTTTGATAAAGGTAAGGCTTTGAGGGCTACATAAGTCCTCAAACTTGTTCATAATGATTTAGTGGGTCCAATACCTACTTTGTCTTTTAGTAAAACCTACTATGTTCTCACATTTATTGATGACTATTCCAGATATACGTGGGCTTATTTTTTGAAACTCAAGAGTGAAGTATTTGATATATTTATAGAGTTCAAAGCTCTAGCAGAGAAATAATTGAGGAAGTATGTCAAGATCCTCCACACAAATAATGGGAGGGAGTATGTGAACACCAAGTTTGAACAATTTTGTGCTCTTGAAGGAATTTATCTTCAACATTCAATTTCATACACACCTCAGAAAAATGTTGTAGTATAGAGGAAGAATAGATTCTTAAAAGAGATGGCAAGTTGTATGATTCATATAAAATCATTAGTACTTGAGTACTAGGTGAAAGTGATTAATTATGATGCATATATGTAGAATAGAGTTCCTCACAAAGATTTAAAGGGGATAACACCTCTTGAAGCTTGGTATAATAGAAATCTAGATGTTCATTAATTTTAGAGTCTTTGACAGTCCAATATGGGCTCACCTACCTTCAAACAAGCACCATGCTTTAGAACAACAAAGCACAACTTGCATATTTATGGGATATATTAATGGTATTAAGGTATATTGTCTCATTGATCCATATTCACATGAGCTTATTATAGCGATAAGTGTTTACTTTAAATAAAGTCCTTTAGACTTGTCTTCTAGCATTTATCATTCTTCTTTGTTAGAAGAATCAGATAGCAATGACGATGATACTCCTGGTTCTTTTACTCATAGATATGATGAGGTAATACCTCCCTAGTAGGTTTTAGTAGTTCATGTTCCTCTTCCTCCTCTATATCCTCACCTATTGATGCCTTTGTGGGATAGACAAACTTTGACGAATGTAGACCCTCTTACTAGGGATACATCAGATAAAAGGAGAACATGATCATATCATGATCTTTCACATTCCTACATTGCCATAGCTTCTGATCCATAATATTTTCAAGAAGCCACATGGATAGTTGAATTGGATTCATCAATAGAAGAAGAGTATGACTCATTGATTATGAATAAAACTTGGGATCTTATTTTTCTTTATAATGGAATAAAATTAGCATGATGTAGGTGGATATATCAGACTATGTTTGTAGCAGATTAAAATATTGATAAGTATAAAGTAATCTTAGTGGCCAAAGGTTTTTTCCAAATGGAAGGAATTAACTATACAAAAACCTTTGTGCCTATTGTTAATATGAATTCCATTTGCTTGATATTAGCTATTAGTGTAGCTCATGGTTGGATTATACATTAGATGGATGTGAAGAGCGCATTTATTCATGGGGATCTTCATGAGGAGATATATATGGAACAACCATAAGGGTTTGGTTAAGATTCTTCATTAGTGTGCCACTTGTAAAAGTCTCTCTATGGTCTGAAGCAAGCTCTCAGGGCTTGGTATTCCAAGATGGACACATTCTTATTTCCACTAGGTTCTCAAGATGTCACTCAAATCCAAATGTCTATATTCTATGGTGAGAGGATTCACTATTGTACTTAGTTCTCTATGTTGATGATCTCATTATTATATAGAGTATAGCATCCATCATCAATATTTTTAAGACTACACTTCATGATAGGTTTTCTATGATAGACATGGGCCTATTGCACTATTTTCTTAGGATTCAGATAGCACGGTCTTTTTCTAAGATTACACTTTCAGAGTCTAAGTATGCTATGGACTTGTTAGCTTAGCTTCACATGGTTGATTGTAGGCCTGGATTGACTTATTTATTATCTAGCATTAGACTTAAGGTTTATTGTTCCACTCTCTTAGTTGATTCCACATTATATTGCCAACTTATAAGCAATCTATCTAACTCATGCAAGCTTGACATTTCATATGTAGTTGGCATAGTTTCATACTTTATGTAGACACCACATGAGCTTCATTAAAGAGCTACCAATTTTATTTTGAAATACATTTAGGTCACTATCAAACACAAGATTCACTATAGATTAGGTATAAGTTCAAAATTGGTGGGATACATAGATTCTGAGTGGACTAGAAATTATGATGATCATAAATCCACTTTTGGTTACAGCTTTCACTTCAAATCCAGCCCCATTTGTTGGCAGATCAAGAACTAAAATGCTATTGCTCTTTCATCTACAGAGGTTGAGTATCGTGGCACTGTTAATTCCAATTCTAAGGTTATTTGGCTTCAAAATATTCTCACTGAGCTTGGTGTTTCATTTCAAAAGCCATCAGTCATCTATTGTGACAATCAAAGCACTATCTAGATCTCAAAGAATTTGATTCATCATCAAAAAACCAAACACATAGAGATCCATATGCACTTTATCAAGGAGCTGATTTAGGTAGAGATCATTGATCTACAATATTGTCCTATGGAGGAGCAGATTGCATATATTTTCACCAAACCTTTCGCTAAGATCAAGTATCTTGACTTGTGATCTATTTTGAGTGTGTAGGACATTAGTTATTTAAGGGACATCAGTTCTTCAAGTGGGTCTCCTAAACCTTCATTTTGAGGAGTAATTTTTTTATTTAGGTTTTCTCCTTTCCTCATCTATTTGTATAAAGTACCTAATATGGCTACACATTATTGGGACTCTTATCTGCATAGCCCTACTTAAGCTTCACTTATGGAGGGGTGTTGGTGCATTTATTTTCTTTATCACATTTACTTGTATTTACTATTTATTTTGGTACACTAATTACTTATTATAATTAGTTTATTATTTTTATTAATAATTTGCACTGGACTAGATAAGCTTGTGTAGCTAGTAGTCAACTTGGACACCTATCTTGTTACAGTGGAGTTACACTCCATTAATCATGGTAAGATAGGATAATATTACTTAACTAGTAGTCAACTTGTGCTAATCATTTACACAAGTTGGACACCTATCTTGTTAGTGTGGAGTTGCACTCCACTATTCTTTTAGTTAGATATCAATTGAACTACATGTGTTGTGTGAGTTCCCTGATCTTTATCATGCACACCTTGCTTTATATAAGCAATGGATATTTGTGTATTCTACATCAAATTAATATTAAATTATTAGATTAATTCATCATATTTTGAGTTATTTGTTCATTTTAGTTATTATCTTGGATATATAGTTATTGTTTATTACTATTATTATTTTATCTCTTGCTCTTGCTTTCTATTAGATTCATTAGATCCTTTAGCTAATTATAACATAAATCTATATAGAAAAAGGTAAATCATTAAACATAACGAGTTGGTACATTTAGTTTAGACTAAATTTATCATTTGTTTTTTGATGACGACTATGAATTAATTTTTAAATTAATTAAACATATGCAAATGCAATCATAGGTTTATGGATACAATCACCAGAGGGAAATACCTAAAAATTATGGGGAACTTGGTTGGTACAAGTTTACTTGTTTTTGCTAGATATCAATTTGATAATTTGATTTGTGGTCTTAAATTATTATATTAGTTGGTATGCTACCCATGAATTAATGTCAATGAATCTGATTAATACTAGATATGCATCTTATTATAAATATCTACGTAAGTGAAGGTATTTATGTTACTTTATTTAATGTTTTCTAACATTTTTTATAGTCATTATTTATGTTTTTTAGACACTAAGTTTTTTTTGAAGCATCATATTGTGCATTAAATTTTTTGACATGCGATGAAATTTTGGTGGGAAATATATATACAACTTATTTTTTCCTATAGACATATTTTTTATTGATTTTTTTTTGCATTAATTATTTACACTTTAATCTCCTTGAGTTTACATCATAAATATTAAACCAAAATTGGGTTGTACTAACTCACAGTAATTTATGAGAAATTCATTATGAATACTACTTCATATGGCCTCCTTCATATACTATTATATTTTCAAGTTTTGGAATTAAAAAAAGTGTCAATTTTTTCGTAGGGATTGACATAATTTTGTGTCAATGGTATATGATTACTTAGACAACATCAATAACCTAGATAATGGTATACTCATCAATATTATTCCCATGTAATGGTGTATATGACTTCATCCAAAATTAAATCCTTTTATATAAATCTTATATTATGAATTTTAGAGTAAAACTCAACCCTTTAATATAAATATTTTATCATGAATTTAATTATAAAATCAGGTAGACATACCCTCTCTTCAAGGATGACTCTTTTTGTTACAAATATGATCTTTAGTTAAGCATGTACATTTTGGGTAGTGTAGGTACTCAAATCTATATTTTACATGATAAAATAGTCTTACACACTTGAAAAATATCACTCTAGGATCTACCCTTCAGTATTTGACTTTAATTCTACCGAAAGGCTCGTGTTCACTATCTCAATATGCTTAAATTCTTGTCTTTTGATCTACATATGATATTTTAATTACATAGATCACATGTAGCCAACATAATGCTTAAAATTTGGTATGTATCCTTAACTATCAACTACATAGCTTAAACATTTATATATTATCTAGGACACTACCATTCAAACTTGGACACTAGCATCAATGCTAATATTCCAAATCCAATGCTAGTGAAATTATACCTTACAAACACTCAAATTTGTAAATATGTTTACATGTGCATTAGTTAACCTATTTGTCTTAGTTAACCCTTTATAATATTATTTTCAAATAGTGTGGTATAAATACAAAACAAATACCATTTATTATGATCAATCTCATATCTAAAAATTACTAAGAAAACACATATTAAATCTCACTAAATTATTTTCAAAACTAAGTTCTACTAACCTATTCTTCCCTATTTCTAAATAAAAAAAAGTAGTAGCCTTTTTATAGGTCTTAAGTATTAAAAAATAACCCATCAGAGGTATTTATCAAGTTACAAGCTATATTGCTACATGTAGTCATATATAGCATAACACACCATTGTTCACACACAATCCCACATAAGGGGAGAATTACATTGATCTAAATCCCTCTTTGGAGTATGTGTCCATGTATAAAATTCTTATTAACATAAGGGTATTTAAAGTCATCATGACTTTAATTGAGCCTACTAATCTTTATTTTGTAAGATCACATGCCCTAGTTGAAGGACATAAGATTTTGAGATACATACTGATATCAAAAACTTATGTATGAGATCTAGGTAGATAATCTAAAAGATGATAGTAACATCTAAAAAGTGTAGGTATAATCTCCAAGAAAGGACCTATACTTTTCTATGGATATAAGTGTCATTATTAGTGTCCCTATTTTGATGGTAATTTCCAAACTAACACAAAGCTAATTTATAGAATCTAATGATTGGATATATATCTTTAGATAGTCCACTTCAACACCTATACAAGTTATATTTATTTGTGCATCATTAACTAAGATAGTTATTGTTTCTTATTTTTATTTAAGAACGCAAATTATTATTTGGAAGTGTACTTTCTATATTTACACTAGAGGTATTTTATTTAACAAATTATCCCTAGATTCATCTCGCACGAGACCTAAAAAGTTAATTTGTTTATCCTCTCCTTTGCTAAAATGTGTGGGTAGGTGTAATCTATTTTTTCATAGTTGGATCTTTCACATACTATATTTACACTGCCTTCCCTCATCCAAAGTCCACATTGAAAAATGGTAAAGATAAACCAAAAACCCATCATATTACTCCCCAAAATACTTAGAACATGTAATAAATATGATAATAAATCAATAGAAGATTTTATATACAAATTTCACCATTATTTAGATATGGAGAGACAACAATTAGTGGAACACTACAAAGAAATGCTTGAAAGAGAAACTTGACACTAATACAAATTAGCCATACACATAGCCCTATTCTAGTAGACCTTTCCTACCACATATATATTTTTACAACTCTATTTTTTTGTTTAGTTATAATTTCTAGTTCATATCTTCATATGTGTAAGACTAAACTCATAATAATATATGTAAAAAGAGGATAGGGTGAGAATAGAGGAGGAGCCTAAATAAATAATGGAGGAAGAGGAATCCCATCATGAGAAAAGAATATAAGTAGGAAATCAATAGATAATAAATGAATAAATAAATAAATAAATAACATGTAACAACTATCTAGATGAAGAAAAATGAGCATAAACCTATTGAGTCATTGGCTATATGTAGGTACCAAACTAAGCAGCTTCCCATTGTTATGTTCATGTTTTTTAATTATATATTTTAATTTTTCAATTTATATGTTTTTAAAATATTTTATAAATAATTTTGTTATTTATATCACATATGTATTATAATATGCCATATATCTTTGAATATTTCATTAGATTATATAATATGTATTTTAATATATTTATAAATGAATATTATTATTACATATATTTATTTTATATTATATTGGTAATTTTAATATATTATATATTATATAGTGATGCCCTCTT
Organism: Torreya grandis; assembly: GCA_037957365.1. Classification (NCBI taxonomy): domain Eukaryota; kingdom Viridiplantae; phylum Streptophyta; class Pinopsida; order Cupressales; family Taxaceae; genus Torreya; species Torreya grandis. Next base: position 51,525 of record JARHVA010006472.1, on the reverse strand, counting down.
ATTTATCCATGCAATGTGTGTGATCAATAAGAATCCAAGAGGAGAGATTAGTATTATGTTAGTATGGTTAAAATCAAACAAAAACACACTCATAAAACTTACACCTCTACCCTAGATACTCAAACAGCTATATAACTATACAAGTAAATATAAAAATAAGACATAACTATTTACCTTCATTGAGATAAAGAGTTATATTTTGGCCATGAATTTATGTTCTCAGTTATGTGATCAAATAGTCTTTGGTAATGATGTTCCTTGCACCATCTCTCCTTATCACCTTGGAAATGTTGGGTTTGGTTTTGGGTTTGGCTTGGATTAGCTTAATAAATGGGCATGATAACACTATACCGAGTGAACTTATTGAAGATATTTTAGCATCATAAAATTACATAAAAGAATATAACTAAACAATGGGTGAGGCCTTGTAATTATATCCTTCCAAACTAACTCTAACCCAAGTGTAGTTAGGTTAGAGTTAAATTTGGTTGAGTTTAAACTAACCCTAGTTGATTTAAGGAGGGGACATGCAATTAATATTTGGGATAGAGATCCTAATTATTAAACATGTCTCTCTATTTTTGAATTTAAGGCTTTAGGGAAGATATTTTCAATTCCTTGACTTTGAGGACATCCTCATAACCTCATCTTTATTGAAATTTCTTTTTTACAAATTTCATTTTCACTAATTGCACATGGAAATTTCACTTAAGAATTTTATTTTATTTTCTTAGTTAATTTATTTTGGTTAGCATTTTTTAACTTTAGGAACTATTTAAGGGCCTCGCTTAATGGGTCCAAAGGCCAAACTATCAATTTACTAGGTCACAAGTTGACTAGAGATGAATTTGTAAGAGGTTACTCATGTATACAGGATAATACCCTAAATAGGGATGCTTCAAAATGATTTTGAACACTAATGTCTGATGTGAAAATGAATTTGAGACATTTAGTGATTACTAGGCTTAATTTACACTATTTGGTATATATCAATCTGAAGTTTGGTTGGAACATAATTGTGGCCAAAATAGGGTGTCTATAGTTTGGCCCTATTTGGGAAGGCATTACAAGATATATGGACATTAACATATTCTCAAATAATGAAAAATTCATTAAATACCTTTTCTAAGAATAAAATTCCATGCACTAATGGAATGATGCTCCAAACAATGTTTAAGAAGCCTATGATGCCCCTGAAGGTAGTGGTCGACTCATATGGTTGATGGAAAGTCCTTTGAAAATAAGTAAGAAGAAGAAATGAAATTAACCCATGGGTGAGATTAATCCAATCAAGATAATGTTGGCACACATTCCTTTAAAGGTATTGATATGCCCAAAGGTAATTATAATCAATAACAAAGGTTGAAACATTGATTTGACCAAAGGAATTTATAATCAATGGTGTGTGCATGTGCCCCAATAGGGTGGATGAGTCAAAATTAATGATTTTCCCAAAGGCAGCTATAATCATCCTAACAACCTAGATTACATAATGATTTTCCCTAGTAAGGAATATTTGATCATGATAAATTGGCCTAGTAAGGTAGATTGACAAGTATAACTCAAAGAGATAAACTGTTACATAGATTAAAGATGAGTGGATGCAAATGTAGATGTGATGGTATAATTATTGAAGAAGCCACAAACAACTAGGCACATGAAGATCCATAAAGTGATAATAGAGATGATTTAAAGAAAAAGGTGGTCAATTTGACTTGGGATACATCATGTATCCAAACACTACCCATCAGAACATACCTTAAGCCAATGTAGTTCACCCAAAAGTGGGAGAAAATAGAATGAGGAATAGAATAGAAGAATAATAATTGATCAATGTGAATAATTTAATTGTACCTATCAATGTAGAGATGCTCATCCTTATTAGCATTGATATAATTAGATTGGTCAATGGTTTGATTTGATCAAAAATGGTGGGAATATTTTCCAAGGTGAACAAGGAGAAGTTTCTATGACACTATTAATTATAATCTCCACTAAACTAGTTTTTGTTGTAGCACATGATGGTATGCATCATGATATTAAACACCATGATGAATTGGCCATAATGTGCATAATGATTGACTCTCGATCTAATAAACAAATGAAAATAACATATCAATGATAAAAACCATGATAAAAATGTTGATGTATGAATAAAAATGGACTCAAGTATAATTCATAAGGAATCACCCAATGACTGCATATAGACTAAGTTAAGGAAAAAAAATTAAAGCAAATAAACATTCAAACAAATTAAAAAACAACTAAGAAAACAAACACATAAAAATCTTGAAAGTAAAATCAATAGAAAACATCATGTTGTCAACCAAGTCAATACCTATGTATGAAGACTTAATGGAATGATAAATAAATGGTGCCTCCAAGTAAGGCTATTTTTAATGGTACAACATGTGGGGATAAGATATCCTAGTATAATCTACACACATTGGTGTTTCCCCAATAGGGATAAAGTTGTGAGCTTGTCCTAAAAGTGTGAATGGAAACCCAACATGAATTTGGTCCTATATAAAAAATTGAGGATTGGTGACTAGGTTTAGATAAGAAAAATATTCTTGGATTTTAATACTTTATATCTCTCTAGGATATTTTAAGCCATTTTTTTCTAATTTTTAATATTTTGGAATGTTTTTAATGTTTTTGTAATTTTTAGGGTATCTCAACTCATTAAATATTGACAAGATATTGCTCATAAAATGGTGAGATAATTGACTTAGGTTTCTCTAAAAATGATGAGAGCATTGGAAAAGGGTGACTGAGCTAACCTCAATGTAAAGTAAGCACTATCTACATAGTCTAAATAGACCTCAAGTCATTGTAGTTTAAAGGTATGGCAAGGTATGAAAGGATCATAGGGTGAGGTAAATGGAAAGGTATGAAATAATGTCAAGATCAATGACAAATGAAAAAGGCAAGGCAAATGAAAAGATAAGGTAAATGGAAAGGTAAGGAAAATGAAAAGGCAAGGTAGATGAAAAGGCAAGGTAAATGGTTAAGTTATTCCTACTAATGTAGAGATACACATCCTGATTAACATATAATATAACCAAAATAGTCAATTATGTAGATTTCTATCCCACACCTCTTATGAATAGATACTATGTCAATAATGTGTTGCTGATTTAGATTCTAACAAAATTATTGTGATTGTCATTGGTCATTGATTATGTTTCCTCCTAACTATGATACAAGATGTCTTCATAACCTCTATAAATGAAAGTGCATCTAAGCATGGTAATTATGGATAAATAGTGGATAAAAATTTTTATTTGGAAAAGAGGAGATGGATCATAATATAATGTATAATGGTTGGGAAATAAATGAAGATCAAGATTTTGAGACACACATTGGTTGTGACAGGGCCAAAGACTTCTAAATATGCTATCAAAAAGACCACCAATTTTTTTCATTATTTAGGACTAAGAGTAGTTTTCATCTAATTATGATACATATTGGAAGCTATATAGATGTTATCTTTGATAATGTCTTCATTAAGTAGTGAAGAACTATTGTGCTTAGCTATTGGCACCTTGAAGAGGTTTTCATGAATAAAATTGTATTGATTATCCCATAGTACCTCTAAGAAGGTTTCAATAATAAATGTTGGCTTTTGAATTTGATTATCTTCTAGTTCCTCAAATAAATTTTGATTAGAAGATGCTGAGTTTGGACATTGATTGCCCCTAGCACCTCCAAAAAGGTTTCACTAGGAGATTGTTATTATTATGTATGATTTTGGTCATGGTCCCTCTGATATTTTGAAATTTGTATGTCTCTATGGATGAATTTTAGTAAGGTGTGATTCTATTAGTCCCAATTGACATTTGTGGGAGGTGAAATGTTAATATAATGGCATGTGAAATGGTAATGGAATGGGAATAGGTAACATAATTATTATAGAACATACTAGGGGAACTTGTGTCAATGTTTAAGTAATCATCCTCAAAAACTATGGAAGGATCACAAATATATTCAAATTGATTTACATGTCATGTATAACCAATATTATAACAACTAGGAATGTATTTTGATTCTAAAGTTGAGTCTGAATCAAGGGATTATAAATCTGATGTTGAGACTAACATTGATTCTACCTATGATGCTAAATATGATATGAATTTAAAAATAGAACCTAAATTTGATGTTGATTCTTCATATGGTGTTATGACAAATATGTTATGTTGAATTTTTGGTTTGGATGAGTAATGGCCTAGGGTTGAACAATGGGCATTTCATAAATAAGCTCAACTAATAAGGACTCCATAAAGACTAGCTTTTCAAAGTGAGGCTTCTCAACAAAATAAAAATGGACAATAGGCATCTCCATAAATACTAGCTTGTCAAAGTGAGGCTTATTAAAATTAGGGAAATGGTTAAGATAATGATTATAATCATTAGGGGTGGCTCAATAAAGGTTGGTTTTTCAGAGTGATAGTCCTCAACCAAAGGGAAATATTTAATAGGAAACTCCATAGAGATTGGCTTGTCAAAATGAGCCTCTTTAAAAATAGGTCAATGATGAAAAGATGATTCAACATAGGTTACCTCATTACAAAAAGTTATTTAAAAAAAAACATCATGGATTGGTTTGACCTCTTGGCCTTGGTTTTGGTCATAAAATATCAGATCTAGAGACATCTTGTTCTTTAAATGATGGTTCTTAGATAGGTAATGATTGGCTTGGTTGTGGTTTAAAGACTAACTCATATTTTTTAAAGTGGAAGAAGGTTGGTAATTGATGATAAGTGACCTATGATTCAATAATGTGATATTTTTAAATAGGCTCATCAAAGATGGGTTCAATAAAGGCTATATATGGGTCTAGGATGGTAACTATGACATGCCTAATTATATTTGTGCAAACTTGTTGTGATAATGAGTTATCAAATTTGGAAGGGCCTGAAATGGTAGTGCATGGGCATCATGAATCTTGGTTGCTGAATCAAGCCAAAAGAATAGGGCTTAGAATGGTAATGGATGGGCATTATTGATCTTTGTTAATAGTGCAAGACAAAGGAAGAGGGCATTGAATGGTAATGAATAAGCACTATAGATATTGGTTGTTGATGTAAGATAAAATAAGAGGGATTGGAATGCTAATGAATAGGCATTACAAATATTTTTTGTTGACACAAGACAAATGAAGAGGGGCTAGAATGGTAATCCTTTGGCACTACAGAGCTTGGTTGTTGATGTAGGTCGAAGGGTGAGGGCCTAGAATGGTAATCCTTGGGCACTAAGGAGCTTGGTTTCTAGTGCAGACCAAAGTAAGGCTATTGGATTAGGTAGGGGTTCAAGGTCTATTGTCATTAAAAGGATGAAATTGGGACTTTAATTGGCCCAAAAAATGATGATATCAACATATTATAATAGACATGGTTGGGTTTGGTAATTAGCCCAGAGAGGGCAGTCTTGGTCTATGAAAATGGTCTTGGTCTACGTCTAGATTTGAAAGTGGCATTGTTCTAGGAATAATTATTTGTTTGAAACACAACGGGACTTGTAATTAGTACTTGGTCTATTATTGTAAATGGTTTAAACTTGGACTAAAATGGACCTCCTCTCCAAAATTATCAATGGTAAGCTTGGTGTTAAATGTATCTAAGGTCTAATGTTTTACACACAACTAGTCAAATGAATGGTGAGATTGAATCCATATTTTGGTAAAGTGTTTAAAAAAAATCTAACCTAGGTCAAAAAATAAAAAATAGTGCTCAGTATTTGGAAATAAGGCATAAAGCTAGACTCAAAAAGTCATGAATTAAATCTAAAAACTAAGGCAAATGTTAGGTATTTGTAAATAAGACACAAAGTTAGACTTTTAAAACAACTAGGTCTAAAAAATTAAATGTAAATTCTAGGTCTTTGGAAACAAGGCACAAAGCTAGAATTTAAACAACTAGGCCTAAAAAATGAAAGGTAAATGTTAGGTCTTTGAAAATAAGGAACAAAGTTAGAATTTAAATAACTAGGTCTAAAAATGGAAAGGCAAATGCTGGGTCTTTGGAAATAAGGCACACATCTAAATTTAAAAACATACTTGGTCTAAGGTAAAAACTTTCAAGGTAATTAATCTAATAATTCAAAATAATTGGACTCAAACTAGGCACATGGATTTAAACACAAACTTGACCATTAGTAGAAGACATTCACTCTAGGCACACACCAAATACTAATTAGGAAATTCAATCTCAAGTAAGTAAAAATATTAATGATGAGTAAAACATTCAATCCCAAGTGATAAGCAAGACTCAAATGTAAGCTAACCATGCTTAATTTTTTAATTGAAAAGAGAATTTGACCTTAGTTCAAGACAACAAATAGACTCAGGACACATGAAAAAGAGACCACTTCCTAAATCTAGGAAAAAACATATTCAAAGTAAGAAATTAGTCCAAGTTACAATATTCAAAAGCAAGAGGTAAACACCTATGCCAAAATTAAGCAAGTCATAGGTATAAACCACTCAATGTTTGAATCTTAACTTCACAAGACAAAATTTGACCTTGGTTTAGAAATTTTGGGTTCTTAAATAGATAAAATTTTGGACCTAAATGGATGGTATAATGATAACAATTATATACCAAATTCATACATGGGTTTGAACTTAGATTGACACAAGACAAAGGTTATGAAACAATATGAGTATCATAATGATGGTACCTCACTCAAAAGGTATGACAATGGTTTTTTTTTTCTAAACTTAAGGAAAAAATTTAAGATGAAATGAGCAGTGTAGAAATGACTCATTTTTAAAAATGACACACCACAAATTTTTTATAAAATATCTAAGGCAAAATGTGTGGTATCAAATGGAGAAAATAACACCTCTTAGGCTAAAGTGGTATATAAACATGTGATTGGTTTTGGAATTTGTTTTGACATGATAATACAAATTATTTTTAGTCTAAAATATTCAATTGAAATAAAAAATATATATAATTAGCACGCATGGATCATCATATTGCCTATAACTAACATGGGTGTGCATATTTTTAACCAAAGTTTCCACCGATATACCAATGCTTGTAAAGAATTAAGTGTTAATCCAAAAAAGAGAGTATATGTGTAGATAGAGTTTTTATGCCCCCTCTATCTCTTAAGAATTAATATGTGACACAAAATTTGAGTGAGGATCACTCGGCATTTGGCATGAAATTTGTGGCAAATGGGGCTTTATCTAAAATATATAATTTCTATGCATTCTAGATGGTCCCAAGTATGGCTAACACAAGAGGTTAAATTGTGTCAATTAGTTTCATATTGTCTAACTTACTAATCAAGGGTCTATTACTTTACATAGTGACTCCATCCAAGTAGTAATTAATGGAGTTTGATGTTTATCTAGACCTAACCTAGGTTTTCATTAAGATTAGAGAGGTTAGCCTGATTGGCCCCTTGGAAATCTTAATATCATGTTCCCTAATTTGTATACCTCATCAAAGAGTAGGGTTGGTACGATGATAGGAGACGAAACCTTAGGTCAACACACCGTTAAAGAAATTTTGGGGAGGCTATGAACTCCCTTACACAATCTAAGTGAATAAAAAAAATTAAAAGGGAAATAATTTAGAGGTTAATTTTGAATCACCCAAGTCGCTCAAAGCTTGGGTAAAGCATACACGACATTATTTTTGACACATTATATAAACAAAGACAATAAACTAAGCACTTTTGGTTATTTGATTTTCTTATAGGGGATAGGCAGAGAGTATACATGATAGAGTTTGTGTTTTACGAAAACAAATATAATTTAATCTAAATGTTTAAAAAGAATAAATAAAAATAAAAAACATCTTAGGAGTACTAAATAAATATGTAGATTCATTTTAATCACCAAATCAAAATGTTTATGAAAATTTTGGCCCCTTGGACATGTTTGCACTTATAAAAGCTTTTACAATGATTAAAAAAATTATGTAGTGAATTTGAAAACACCTTAATAAAATGTAAATGTATTTTTACCTTTTGTAAAATTTGGCTTGTGAAAAAAAAGAAAAGTTGTTTAAAAACATTCAAACTTCCTCTTCTTTGGTTTAATTTCCTATAAATAAGTCAGGGGATTGATTTGTGTTTTATCTAATATTATATTTCTATAAGTTATCTAAATAAAAATCATGAATTTTAACCCATATATTTTTCAAAAAATAAAAACACATAGAATCATTAATGATCCATAAGGATCATGGTTGATTCTTACAATTAATGTTAAATATATGTAATCATCATCGATTCCTACAAACATAATAAATAAAAACATGTTTTCACACAAAAATAGTTAAAAAATAATGTCTTAAAACAAAAAACTTTTCCATACCATACAAGAAGAAGGTTAAATAAAAATTAAACACTTTGTTGAGTACAAAGAAAAGTAAGAGAAATAAGTAAAACTTAAAATTTTATGATGTTTCTAGTTTCTGATTTGATAGTGTTTAAATCATGTTTGATTCCTATTAATTAAGATCAATACCAATGATTGACACCAATTTGTTCTAATCATCTCCAATCCATCAGATCAACCAAGAGTCAAGTCAAGGCATGCCATTGTGTGATCAAGTCAATTCCCATTTATTAAGCATGGTTTTCCATTTCTAAATTTAAGAATTTAGGGAATATATTTTCAATTCCTTGACTTTGAGGATGATGACATCATCATGACCATATTTTTATAAAATCCATTTTCACTAATTACACATGTAAATTTTGCTTAAGAATTTAATTTGATTTGTTTAGTTAATTCATTTTGTTTAGCATTTTTAGACATTAGGAATTGTTTAAGTGCCCTGCTTAATGGGTCCAAGGCTAAACTATCAATTCTCTAGGTCACAAATTGATTGGAGATTAATTCATGAGAGGTTATTATTGAGTATAGGATAATACTCCAAATAAGGATGCCACAACATTTTTTCAAGCATTATTGTCTGATATGAAAATGAATTTAAGACATTCAGTGATTCCTAGGCTTAATTTACACTATTTGGTAGAAATCAATTATAAGTCTAGTTGGAACATAGTTGTGGCTAAAAGAAGGTTTCTACACTTTAGAGGGTTACCAACCAATGACTCTTCCTTGGAATACTTTTGAAAGGTAGTTTAGGAAGAGGTATCTTAGCTCAAACTTTAAAGAATAAACATTAACTAATTTTCAGCTATTAAATCAAGAGAACACATCAATAATTAAGTATAAAAACAAGTTTTTAAACCTAATGTATCATGTTAAGTACATGCATGATGAATAATCTAACGTAATGAATTTCAAGTTGGGGTTGAAGTAAATATTGATATATGATGTCAATATGATTAATCCTAAGACTTTAATTTTTGCCATTGAATCTACTCATAGGGTAGAAGAGAAGGAGAAAGCTCATAACAAAGCAAGGTAAGATTTTAAATACAATAAAAATCAATCTAAAATCAATAATTTATCCCCTTCCTCCAATAATTTTAAGGAATTTGATAAAAATCATAGATTTATCAGAAGTACAAATGGTTTTAAATAGTTTCAAGGGTTGAATAAATACTTCAAACATTATAATTTTTCTAAGGTTGTAACTTTCAATGATAAATTAGACCCAAGGAAGTTAAAATGTGCCTGGCATTGGGACAAATACCATTCTTGTGTCACCCTAAAGGACTATAGTGTGTTAGGAATATGATGATAATCATTATCATAAGGACTATCCTAAACAAAAATTAGTTTAATTAGCCAACCATAGGGTGTATCCAATGGCAGATAATAGAACTATAGATTTTCAAGCCACCCCTATTAAACTTAAAGATAAATAAAAAAATATTTAAATTTATATTTTGTTTGATTCAAGAGTAATTGATAACTTTGATAATCCTAAGATAATAAATAATAATAAAATGAATCTTGTGACATTAAGGGAAGGTTGGGATGTTGAGTTTGGTTCAGGGAAAAAGGTGTCAATTTTTAAATGTCTTGAACAAGTAAGCTTAGACTTAAACAATTTTTAGACAAAATTTAACCTTTTCTTATCTCTTCTCGATTATTATGACATCATTCTAAGTATATATTGGTTGTAACAACATAAATCTATTATAAACTACTCTAATAAAGTGGTAAATTTTTATGATGATATAGAGAATTCAATAGTGATACAAGGGTTGCTAAAATATAAGGTATGTAATATGATATCAAACTTACAATTGAAGAAAGAAGTAAGAAAGGATTGCAAGTTATATGCTATATAAATTCAAGAAACAACACCTATAACTGAAACAACATTTCAACAATTTCCATTTTTGTATGACTTTTTGGATGTTTTCCTTCAAAAAAAGAATTTGAATTTGCTATTGATGTATTTCCATGGGTAACCCCTACACTAAAATACTTTCTCACATGAACATGGTCTATTTGTAATAGTTGTTAAAAAATAGCAGCATTAGGCCAAGTGCATCACCTTGGAGTGCACCTATGGTCTTTTTGAAAAATAAGGATGGAACCTTTCAGTTGTGTATTGACTACCACATTCTTAACAAGGTTACTATTAAGAATTGATATCAAATGAAGGATACAAATATATTTTTCTAAGATATACTTGAGATTAGGATATCACCAATTGAGAATCAAGGATCAAAACATCCATAAAACCACTTTCAGAACTTGGTATGGATATTACAAGTTTATAGTAATTATCTTTGATTTAACTAATGCACCTAATAATTTTATCAAATTATTGATTAGATTATTCATATATTTTACAGACACGTTTGTTCTAGTTTTTGTTGATGAATACTGATGTTGAACACAAACAACATTTACATGTAATGTTGCAAAGAATAAGGAAAATAAATTATATGGTAAGTTGTCTAAGTGTTCGTTATTTATAATAGAGACAAACTTCTTACTTCAAGCTTTTGTAAAACATTGACTATTGTTTTTGGTACAATATTGAACTTTAACTCATCTTATCATATAAAAATGGATGGTCAAATGGAAATATTAAATCAAGTTATGAGAGATAGGTTAAGAATGTATGTGATGGATCAACAAGGTAAATGAGAAGATTATCTACACTTGATTTAATTTTCTTATAATAAAACATACCATTCTATGATTGTAATGGCTCCTTTCGAGATTATATATGGATGTAAGTCTTGGACTCCATTTAGCTGGGAAAGTTTAGAAAACATAACTATTGTTGGTAATGATGTTTTATAAGAGTATTATAGGCAAATGGAAATCATAAGCAAAATATTAAGGTTGACTCTAATATACAAAAGATCTCTATAGATTTGAAGAGGTCACCATGAGAACTTGAAGTTGGAGATAAAGTTTTTCTAGGTTAGTCTGCACAAAATTTCAATTAAGTTTGGTAATTATTTCAAATTATCTCTTTGATTTATTGGACCCTATGAAAATTTGGTAAAAAATAGTCATGTTTCCTATTAACTATCCCTTCCTCCTTCTCTATCCTAAATTCATGATGTTTTTCCTATCGAATCATTGAGAAAGTGCATGTTTGATCCTTCTCATGTTTTGGATTGGACTCATATTCAAGTTTTGGAAGAAGAAAAAATTCAATTGGATCTTGTGAGGATCTTGGACAATCATAGTGCTAGACTATGGAATCATGATATTTCTCAAATTTGGCTCAATGGGATCTTTTATCTAAAATGAATGCTACTTGGGAATATAAGATTATTTTTAAGCAACACTATCATTGGTTATTTTGATCATCAAGAAGACTCTTTTTCAAGTGGAGGAGGATGTCATGACCCTATATGTTTCACTTATTTCATTTGTTATCAGTGGTTTTGTTATGAACTATTTGGGAAATAATTACCTAGATTAAATTTGTGATATAGTTATATGATCTATGATTTGATCCATTATAATGTTGATTGATATAACTATCCAATATGCAATTTCATTTTAGCATTGATATTCATGCTTAATGAGTTACTAATTTATTATTTAGTTTAGTTGTATTATTATTTGATGTTGTTATTGCATTTATTACTCTTATATGTCTAGATACTAATGGTGGTCTATTATGTGATTATAGGGACATGGACATGATCTAGGTTGTATTCAAACCTGAGCAATCAAGTAAAATGGAAAAATGAGATATAAGTTGAAAGAGTAAACTTAAAATGAAAGAACTAAACTTTGTCTATTTTATGAATTATTTTAGGTTATTTATGCTTTACTTAAATTGTCAAGTGTTTATCTTGGTTTGGATATGAATGTTTATTAGTTTTGACTTATTCCTTGTGAATTTATCTATTTATCTTTGATTTTAAATCTTTATATAATTTGACACTTATCGGCATTACCTGGAATGTCATAGTCTTGTTCCACTATGTTATTTATATTTGATTTAGTCTGATTACACATTTTAATTAAGTTAAAAATGGGTCTTTAACCTTGAGACTCCTGGAAGGAATTAAATCATTTTGATTTGGTCTTGATCAATTTATTTATTTCATTTATTTCATAGATTTATGGGACTCCTTGTTGGCAATGTTGAATTTACCAAGTCTTGTCTTGGCTAGGAAAGAAGAAAGGTCCACAAACCTTCAGGACTAGGCATTAGTCAATGTTGTTTTGAAACATTGGATGATGTCATTAAATCTCCACTCAAGGTAGGAAAGTATAGAAAATACCTAACCCTGATAGGGTTCTTTTTTGGTTATTTGCATTATTTTCATTTGGAGAGCCCATCGCATGGGAAAACTCTACCAAAAATTTTGGTGCATGGAAGGCAAGAGAAATTAGAGAAAGTTAAGTTGTAGGGACTTTGTTACCTTATTACAAATTTTAAAATTTATAAATATGGTTGTATTGTTATCCATGAGGGGAAAATAGAGGATTTTTTCCTTTCATTGGTTTTCAATAAAGGGACTTGACTTTTGTTTGCATCCACAAAAAAGTTGGAATTCTTGGAAAGGTAAAGAATCAACAAAACACACCATCCATCTAAATTTTTCTTGACTAGATCTCAAATAAATTTTGTATTAATATTTATTTTATGTTTTTATAATGACCTAAGTTCTATCATTTATGTAAAATAAATGGGTATGTAGTATTTTCTTGCTTAACTAGGGATTAGTTAACATAAACATGTATTTTTTGTTTAAAACCCTATGTTATCAGTTTAGGTTTAACCTAGATTTGTATTATTCATCTTATAATTCCATTTACGTTAAGGCCATCCATGTTTGAAGTGGTTTTCGGTAAATTTGTAACCCCTTTTAGGATTTTAAAATTTGGGTCAATTCTCTTTTATAATTGAAACAAAAACTTATGCATTATGGGTAGGTTGCATCCTTAGAAAAATATAATGAAGTTATTTGAGTTTCAAAAAGGGTTATAAGACCATCTAGGTTTTCATAAGATATTATTTTATTAGGTTTCAAGAAAAATTTATATGGCTATAATATTAGATTTGGTTATTATGAAGTTTTTTGACTTATGTTGTAAGCTTGATTTGGTATTTCAATTTCATTTTAGTCATGATTGTTTGACTTAAGGTTAAATATTATTTTGATGATATAAATACATCATGAGCTTCAAACTATTTGAATTTAAACATTTATATGATTGAATTCTATTTTTATCATCATTACCAATTATTGATAATGACCTTAGAATCTTCTATCATGATTATAATTGGCTCTATTGGTCAGCATTGAGTTGACACTTTATGTTATTCGATGTTGTTTACTTTGAATAGTGTGATTGACATTATTTTCACTATATGGGTGAATGTACTTGCATGAGAACTTGAGTTTAAATTTAGAATTTTATTTATATTATTGTAATTTTCTATTATCTCTTCTTGGGGGGTGTTGGAAGTTATTCTATACACATTGTTTTAGTATGATTTTTTAAAATCTAGTTGAGTCATTAAATTTTATTTTATTGAGATGGAAATATTTAATGAATATTTTTTGTATTCAAGGTTACTAGCATTAATATAATTAGATTTATTGTAAGTTTTGTACCCTGATGAAGAATTAGGGATTGTAGGTGTAATTTCATGGATTGCACTCTTAATATTTAAATCTTAAATGCTCTAACATGAGATACTATAATTGGAATAACTACAAAAGTGTTAGTTTTGTTAACCAAGAATGGAAAAAATGTTATTTTAATGTTTTCATCATGTGTTTATGTTGAGTCAAGCTCAATTTTCACTTTTAATCTTACTCAATTTTCTTGATAGGCCTAAACCACATCCAACTGATTGATGGGGTTGTCTAGGGACACTTATGGTTAGGCTTAATGGGAATGGAGAGGCAATTTTGATTCATTATACTTTCATGCAAAATATTTCTTAATTTATATCTATTCTAGATGCAAATTATTTTTGAGTATTTATATTAAAGTGAAGAAGATCATTTTTTCAAATGAGTTGATTAAGTTTTTGATACTTATCTTCAGTGATTATATTTGATGTTTGTAATTATGATATGTAATGTCATTTTTATGTTTAAAGTGCATAATTAGGTTAGTTATATTCAAATTGTTTTTAATTATAAAATGTAGGTTGATCTTTTATTTTACTAATCTACTCATTATGTTGCCACATATATGGATTTAAGGAATCTTATTGTTAAAGTTAGAGAATGTGGAAATATTACCTTGATGAAATTTTACATGGTGGAATTGAATAAGTAAAATTATTGAAAAGTTATTTCATAGCTTCATGATTATTTAATAATCCCTTATAAATAAATATCAAAATAATATAACTGTGTGGGTTGAAATTGTATATTCATTGGTTTGATATCATTTGGAATTGAGTTTTTTTTGTAAGCATATCCTCATTTAAACCTCAATTTTTAATGCCTAATTTGGATATGTTGATGCACCTATTTAAATTTTTTGAAAAAGTTCATTTAGTTACTTATTATAACAATAAGTGTGTGTGAAGATTTTTAAGGTTAATATGACTAGTGAACACTCTTAGTTTTCTCATCTCATGAAGAAGGCATTGAGTTAGTTGGACATTGATTATGATTACATAGTTATTTTGAATTAATTTTATGAGATTCAATTGAGAGACATTATTTGAATATTGTGTATATTAAATTGTACATAGAAGTTAAAGAGTTATGTTAAGTATGAATAAAGTATATTGTTATACTACTTGTACAATTTTAGTTAATAGACAATTGTGATATGTTTCTATTAGACTGTCAAAATACTTTATAAATACCTTAATCTATAAGAATCTACATTTGTGTGAAGATAGATTCTTTATTTAGATTATTTTAAGGAATTCTAAAAAGTTATTATTGTTCAATAAATTCATAAGGATTATTATGAACACAATCATTTTAAAATATGAATTTGTGATCTATTTATGAATTCAATCTTAGTTTGGTGTTTTTAACAAAGTGTTTTGACATTATTAGAGATCCCTTTATTAATTGGTCATATCCTTCTAAATTTAATTAATAATATCACTATTTAAGTGATAGGACTATTATGATGGCCTTATACAACTATTGGGAATTATTTTTTAAACAACTAGAAACTTAAGTTAAAATTACTCATGCATTAATCTCATACATATTATAAGTTAAGTAAAGTAATCTCAAAACAAGCTTGTAAACATATCAGTAAGTCAAGAACCTAAACTCCCATGGTTATTATAAATGAAGCATGATGTTATTGAGGAATATCTATTCTTTATCTATAAACATGGATTTTTATTAAGTTCCTATTTCATTTTAGTAACAATAATTGTCCTCCTTATGGAATTGTAAGAAACAATGATTTGAGTTCTAAACAATTAAGCTTTGAGTTGGTAAAATCTTCATTTGGAGATAAGAGAAATTAGGTTTTACTAAAAGGTAAATGAATGTTTCTAAGACTTATTTCATTGTCATTAAATAAACACTTAGTTTAAATTAAAATGATCTAAGTTGATTTATAATTCACTTAAGAGATTAAGGATTAAGAAATAAACTTACTAAAATCACATAGAGTTCTTCAAACTCATGAGGAAATAAAAATTAGTGACGTTTGAAGTTATGTGTGCATAATTTAAAATAAGGTTTGGCTAAACTTAAATTATAAATAATAAACCATGTATTAACTTGGAAACATCAACCAAATATGTATTGTAACATGAGGCTAACCATGCCTTAAATTGATAAGTTATTAGAAAATAAAACTCAAGAATGGTTGTTAAAAAATATTACGATACTTTAAAAACACCACCTTAATTAGTTATACTATTATGATGTACTTATTCCTTTAATCAAGAAAGAATCTAGTAATATAATCTCCCTAGGCTACCTAGCAAGATTATGTCAATCTCATCATATGCTTGTTTCTAATTTTAGTAAAGCATTCCAAAGCTTTGTATTACTTTTGGAAATAGTCATTACAATGATCATTGCTTGATGCCTATGATTTTGGTAGATATTGATTATGAAAATTTTGTATGATGATTCATCTATTGGATTTATTTCCCATTTTACAATTATTTTCTAAAAAATTTTGGTTTATCCAATGAGGTACCAGTTGTTTGATAGATTATGTAGGTACTTGGGTAAGTGTATAAGTTAGTGATGAATTTATAGTGAATGCCACATATAAATTGCATTAATAGATGTGTATGAGTTTTCATACACTGACGCACCTATATCTAAATACTAAGTGGTTAAAATGCTTCCTAATGATGCCATTATTAAATTATGGACTTGGTTTAGTTTATGTGTTAGTTATTACACAATTATGGATCTCATTACATTGTTCATGATAACTTTGGTTGAAAATCTTGTACCATAGTTATTTATATTGATATTATAAAAAAATATTTGTGGTTGTTACAATTAGGCCTTAGAACTAGTCAAACATCCATTCAGGAATAAAAAAGACAAACTTGAAGAAAGTTAAGTAAGAGGAAAATAAAGGGAAAAAAATTAAAATCACTTCCAAAAATTTTTTTTTTTTAGGAATTCAATTACCCTAAAATCATTCAAATAATTATCCATAACTAGTGTTCCAATTTCTTAAAATCCCTTCCCTTATTGACTCTAAATTTAATCTTTATTTAAGGATCACTTACACACATGTATATTCATCCAAAATTAGTAATAAATAAAAAAATGGACTTGATTCTAAATGAATTTGCATTCTTAATATGGGTCCTTTTTTTCTATAATTCTCATTTTCTATAATTCTTCATCTTTGTTAAAAGTGGAAGTTAGTTAGATTAGAAGCATTTTCAACAAAAGGGGATAAGGTTGATGTCATTCATAACTAACCATGGAGGAACATGTGTAAAATATTTTCCATACAATATCATGTATTCAATAAACTTATAAGGCATAATCATTGGTATGAGGGCTTCTTATAATGTCACAAATATATACACATACCAAGACACCTAAACTTTAGTTAATGAAAACGAAATAGTACAATTTTAAAGGTTTAAAATTTTGGCTCTCAAGGCAAATTTGATTAACACATTTAATAGAATGGGTAGAAGCTCATACATAAGGAAAATGGGTGTTTTATAAATTTTATCATCAATAAATAATGTTCTCAAGTTTGAATAATAACCATATGCACACAAAATCTAGGTGTAAATTCTAAGGTTCTATTTCATGACCTTTACATCATGTATAGGTTAGGAGTGGGTAATGGGTATTTGGTCCACTTATTTTACCCCCATTATATATTCACATCTGTCAACTTCGCACTCACATCACTTGAAAAAATGTTCACACATGATAAATTAATATAATAATAATTCAAAATTTCCCATCTCAAGATAGAGCCTAATATTTCTATGGATTCCACCATAACATATATCTCAATGTCTCTCCTTGGTTACAAAATATGATTATATCATGATCATAATTGTGAGGCATTAAATGGTTATCCCCACCATTAATTACATAACACATCAACCATTACATGATGGTTAGAAATAATATGCCCATAAATATACTATCACATAGCTTCATTCATGGTTAGAGAAATAATATCTAAGCACATTTATGAAAATAAAATAATAATAATGAGTTAAAATAGTCTAGAATAACTAATCATGCTATATTTCATATTTGAACATGTGCATAATCAATCTATAAAATAAAACTAAGATGAAGGATTTAATCATGTCCATAATTCTCCAAAAATACATATTCAACCACTACATGAGGGCATAGAAATATCATGCCCTAAAAATATACAACCACATAACTTCATTCATGGTTAGAGAACTAATATCCAGAAACATTATATATATATATATATATATATATATATATATATATATATATATATATATATATATATATATAGTGATAATTAAAAAATAATTATAGCTAATCATACTATACAAATCTTTTGAATATATCCATGTCCAATCTATATGTAAAAACTAAGATAAATTATATCAACCATGTCCATAATCCTATAAAAATATAGTAAAATCCTTCCTAGTGAGTCATTGGAAGGAAACTAGAAAGATATAGAGCTTTGTTAAAGAGTCATAACACTCATCTCTATTTACTTGTTACTCCAATTTCTATCATCAAGTAGGACATGAAATAAAACTTATAGAAGGATACTTCTCTATTAAAGCTAACATATGTTTGACCTATAATGTCATTACCTATCAGTAATTAAAATGGAACATAAAACTCATATTATGATACCCATAAGCTAGATCTAACATTTGGTCTACCTAGGATGACATTCAATATCAAAAAGTAAAATAAGAAATATAAATCATAAAATGATAGCCATATACTATAGCTAACATGTAATCTACTTGATACTCCCATATGGTCTTCATAGGTGAATGAAGGAAATAAAACCTCTAGTAGGATAGCCATCTAATAGAACTAACATATTTTATTCTCATAAGCAGGATGCCCATCTACTCAAATAAATATTTTAACATTCATATTGATCTTTAAGAATGTGTGAGGAGAGTCACTAATGGATACATAACCATTTGTCCCCTTATAAATATATGATAACTAGAAGGCATCACAACTCTTATTTACTCATATGCATCATACTAGTACACCTCTTATCAACATCCAAAATGTCATTGGAGTATAGATAAATAATGCATGTGGAAATGATAGTGTAACATACCATAGAAAGTTTTTTGAATCATTCAGATTCAATTCAAAAACCACATGGTTAGTATATACAAATTAAACATCATCTATAAGATAAATCAAAATCACGTTCTATATCTAAATAAGTATGAACAATAACCATGTATTTTAATCATAATTCATCTAACAATATCATGACTAATCAAAAATATCTATAAATCCTCAAAACCTTCATCTATATGTTGAATCATATCACAATAGAATAAGAGAGAGAAATAATAAAATTTTCAATGTAGTTAAAACAATCTATAACTATAACTTGAATGCTAGTAAATTATAAATAACAAGTTAATTAAAGTGATTTCAGAAAACATGCACACATAACATCATAATAATATTATATTATAGATGTTGAATACTTATATAATAACAATAATGACAGGACATCATGTCATTTAAATAACAAGAAACACAATGAGAATTGATGTAATTCCAAAAAACAAGAAATAATCACTAACATCTATGATTAAAATCTCAAGATACAATAATAAAAATCATATACATGTCATGGTTTATCAAAAAAATCATCTATAATAATACATGTACAAATCTCAATATAAATATAAAATAACTAGATAGTCTAATCAAAACATGTCTAATGAGAGTTAAAATTGTTTAATAGAAGTGACATTGCCAAGTGCATAACATGGATACAAATGGCATTAATAAAGGCATGTAAATTAACCTAAATTCCAATGGGTTGTTTATAACAAGGCTAATCAGATTGGATAAAGATAACAATTACATAGATCACAACCACCCTAGGGATACCTTTATATTATTTAGATGGAATTATTTTTAGATAGATAATCACGTCAATGTGTACCTTAAGATTAGTCAGCTAAAATAATGGGTAACCAAATTGTCAAAATATCCTAAAGTCAAACATTGTAACTACATCTTAAACTATTGATGAAAATAATAATGTCCCCATAAGGCACCCACAAATATACAAATAGGTGTAAAAAAAAGTTATGGCCAAAGTAATTATTAGGGCATAAGAAAACACACAAATGTAAAGCATCACAAGATGTAAGCCTAACTAATTACTAGTCTAGTCAAGGAGGTTTCTATAATTATATAAGATCACATTGTTTCCATTTTACTCAATAACTCTCCTTGTAAATAATAAAGTTATTAATTTCATGATAAATCACTCCTCCTAGAGGTAGGTTATCCTTATGCCTTGGAGTATTATAGAAGTATTAAAAAAATCACAATCCATTAAACACATAAAGAGATCCATATATATAACTTGAGAATTGTAAAATAGTTTATTTTATTCCTTTCCATATCAATCAAAAATAAATTCTATAGAAAAATAGTATGTACCTTCAGTGATTCTAACCCTTTAAGGACTAAAAATATTAGTTGTATTGAAAACACATTTACATGAAAATGAAGAATAATGCTTTTCTTTATTGAAACATGTAGATAAATTAAGGTGAAACACAATACAAGTAGAAAATAACATTCCTTGATAAGATAATTTTAGGTTAACAATATATAGATAAAACTACCTAGCCTAGGCTTAGGTACATGGTGAATATGAATCTCGAATATCAAGCCCATTTGGACTCAAGGTTTAGTTTCCCCATTAATTTATAATTCCATTTTTTATTTATAACATGGATACAAGTGAAAAGGTTTTTATCTATCTATTTAGAGGCAAGCACATGGATGGTTTTCTTGCCATGACTTCACATCCTAATGGTCTACATTTTTTACCCCTAGGGGATCAATAAATTAGTGTCAAATATGGGGAAGGTATTCTCAGCTATGGAGAAATTTGTATTATAAAATTATTATTTTTCCATGGTAAACTTGTCATAGTAGATCCATGACAACAAATATATTCAATAGATGATCCAAACATTGATTGAATAATTGATCCATGATCAGAATAGGAAAGTTCAAAAGGATTTTGAGTAGAGAGATATTGCTCCCCTCCTTACATAATAAAATACCAAAAGACTTTCTAGCCCCATTAAAATCTGGTAGATGATTTAGTTAATTATTCATCTGAGAGGAAAAAAGTAGGTACTTTTTAAAATTAGAATCTGAATATACCTACCATTATCTTGGATAGATAAATTATGGAAAAGGAAGTAATTATCTTGGAATGAAGATATTTTTTGGATGCTCAATAGAATCTGGGTATCTTCAGAGGAACTAATATGCCATTCAACTAATTTATCTTTCATGTTTTTAACTTAATAAATATAATCCTAAATATTTACAAATATATCTTTCATGTTATCTTCAATAAAACCTTTAATCTCAATATTTAATATGCCACTATAGTGACTATCTTAAAAAATTTGCCCACTCAAAGATAATTGTAGAGAAATATTAGTTTCATATAGTAATTTATATTTACCATGTATCATTTATAAAACATCATTCAAAAATCCATTATTTGATCTTTAAATGTAACATTTATGCTCAACGTGTTCCAAATCAATAGTATGATCAGATTTAGATGTACCCACTAAATCAAGATTCATGTCACTAGCTTTCTCAAATTAAGAGTTCTTTAATAGGTTCCATTACACCTTTGAAACCTCCACCTAAGATGCACATGGATGGAATTTTTTTCTAGTTTAGATAGGGTATATATCTTATAAATCCTATTAAATTTATTAAAAGTTTCTAGTATATAATCACCATACCTATATTCAAAAGTGATTTTATCTCAACTAATACAAGATTGACATGCAATCAATGAAAGGTGAGTTAAATCTATATTTTATAGCATTCTAAAAAAATTATTTAGTACATTGGATAACACATTTTTTTAATGATATATTTTAATGTTCATTTAAAGATGTAAAGGTTTGTTCAATGTGTTATTCAACCAAACTAATGCTATTATTAATGATATTTAAAAAAGTGTATTATCTATGTATGAGATCATCATCCATGAAATAATGGTTCCTAATTAGTTTTGATAACTTGAAACATATAGGATAAAGACTAGGCATGCATTCATTATGATGTGACATAAATTATAACTAGTGTCTTTGCATAATGAAATGAATATATTTTATTTGGTTCACATTTTTTGTTGATAATGATGTCAATTTTTTTTTAAATCAATTCATGTCTTCATGTCATAGATTGTTTTTATGTCGATAGGGTCATGATTTCCTTCATTTTATCTTTTGAACTAAAAATAATAATTGATTGTGTCTTTATTTTTTATATAATAACGTTATTTGATGACATGCAATCATTAAATTCTTTTTTAAAATGTTTTGAATGGTTTATGGTTCTTCTTATGGTCAATGTAACAATAGATTGTGTATTTTAAACATTGAAACATTAAACCTTGAAATGATTTATGGTTAAGATTTGGTTTTTTCATCATTGGAAATAAAATATTTTCATTTCTTTAGAATGATAGAGGACATTTAAAATGAAAATTAGATATTTATTTTCACATCATTGAGGTTATCAAGTTCACATACATATAGATGTTTATTTTTTCTAGTAACTTTATACTCTTAAATTTTGTGTTTCAAGGGTTTTCACATTTATAAAAGGGCATATAGTTGAATGTTTTACTTTTGTCACTTGTATTGAAAATATTACACACCTTTGTTATTACAATAGTTTTTAAATCAAACAATAAAATAAAATTAGGGAAAAAATGGAATACATATTTACCAATTGACATGGGGATGATGGTACTGATACATGGATAAAAAGAACATTCAAATCAAAACATATACATAAATGAATAAGGAATGGATTAATTTTATATAAAAATTGTTATCAAAAAAATAAATTACAAGTTCCATTTTTTTCAATGTAATATTTATTTTCTTTCAAAATATTTTTCAAACACAATTCCCTGAAAAAGGGAAACATTCAAAACCAAATAAACAATTAACAAATTTTTGTTTGTAAAATAATGTTTTCTTTAGATTAAAGTTATTAACATTTTTTTTTTTGCTTCAGTATTTAATTGTATTTTCCACAAACAAAATAAATTATATTTTTCCCTTTGCCTTGGCATGAAAATAATATTATTTTTTCATTCCATATTTACTTTAAAATAATAATAATAATAATAACAAAGATAATTGAGAAGAAACATTAATGGCATGCCTTTATTTTTTCTCTTTATAATATTTAGTCCTCACAAAAAATTAAATAACCATGTTTCATTAATGTGAAAATAAATATGGTTAAAAAAAACTCAATAACCATATAATTACATAAATAAAAAATTAGTATGCATGATTAAATTAACATTTTAGATATAGTTAATGGAAAATGCCTCAAATAGAAATTAGTTTATACTACATAATTATTTCCTTATGCACCTCTAATCAAGAAACAATATTATAGTCATTTGAGTGTCAAACCATCACTTTAACCTTAGATAATGCTTATTTAAGACATTCTCTCAAGGACTTCCCTTATTTTTTCCATTCACTAATACTATATTATCTATATAATCATGCATTTTAATGTAACATGATATTTTAAATTATATGGTTATTATATGTATAACAAATCTTAAACATAATTTGGAAATAAATGGTGTGAATTTTAAGGTGGAGGATGAATATTATTGTATCTTGATCAAAAGGGTCATTGACATTGCTTTATCAGTCCAATAATGACTAGGTGACATATACAGAAGGTTACCACACCATTAAATTAAACCAATATCATGGTTACATTTTTAGATAGTGGTGAATTAATTATATATATATATATATATATATTTTGTTTCATTATATGCCATTCAACATTTTCTTATCATTTCAAACCAAACATTTCAATCACAATAAAAATGAAAAACATACATGTATATTTTCTCCCCAAAAATTTATTCTTAGGACAAAATTGACCTCTTAAGGTTTACATGATGAATCTATTGACAAAAATCATTTCAAAAATTATGCATCTCATAATTACAAACAAAATATTTATATCACAATGATAGAGAAGACTATCCATATATATTTTCCACAATGAACCTTATAAAAATGATATCAATGTCAAACCTAGAATCTTATCTTACATAAAACCTAAAAATAACCACAAACCATAAAATGACTTTTAAATCATAAATATAAAAATAAACCTCAAAATTATTATTAATTATTAAAAATAAAAGTGGATATTGAATAAGGAATCAAGATAATTTTTCATCCCTTTCTAAACAATGACAAACACAACTATATAAAACTATGAAAACTATGTGTGTTGACGTATGAAAAATACCCCTTTTTAATCTCTATTGTCATCTTAAACATTAAAAAATACTACATTACCAATGGTAAACAAATGAAATCATAACAAAAAAAAATACAAAAAATTAACCCTTTGTTGTCTCCCTGAATAAGCAAAGAGAATGTTTCACTATATAGTAAAAATGTCATTAATTAAACATATTCACTTGTCAACCTTCTATATATACCACCTAGTAATTGTCTGATAGAAAAAACTACCTTAAATAACAAAAAATAATTTTAAGTTTTATGATTCTCACCCATGCGAAGAAGAAAAATTAAAAGAGACCTAAAAATGACCACATGCCCAAAATTTTGTCTATGAACATAAAACTATCAAAATGATGTTTTAAACCCATAATAACATGAAAAAATATCTAAGCCCTATTTTCAAGATTGACTATCACCTTAAAAAATTATAGAGGAAGCATTATAAATGACCAATACAACCAATCATAACTATAAATCATTTATCCTTTCTATCATAATCGCAATGACAACTATACATAAATTTTATACCACAAACCTTTAAAAATATATACAATTATCACATCCAAAAACTCTAGCTTATCTATGTCAAACTATCGAATCTACATGTCATTTTGAGTTCATTATCAAAAACCCCTTTTAAATATCCATCGACATCGTTAAGAATAAATTAAATATTATATTATCAATAGCCAACAAACCAAATAAAAACAAATACTTTCCATCTTTATGGATCTCAACTTTATAAATCAATGTTTTCTTCCATGAGGATAGAGACACCCAACCAAACACATTTTCCAAAAAAAAAAAACTTAATACAAAAACATGTATTAGCATCAACAAAATATTCTCATCCCACTCATATAGATAAACATATACAAACTTAACCTACATGTCAATGGTTGTACAAATATTTTCTATCAAAAACCATATTAAAAAAAAGGAAGATTGTATTAGTGCCAATAATAAAACTTAAAATATAAAATATTTTTGTTGCATTCATCCAAATTAACAAATTTAAGCTTAACTCACTTCACAATCATTGTATGCCCAATCACTAGTTTGTGTGAAAGCTCCCAAAAAAATTAACTTTTACACAATGTTTCCACTAACAAAAAAATCATAATAAATGTCTAGTTAAATTTACAGACCTATTGGCTTTCCTATTTTTACCTAATTGGTGGCAAACCAATAATCCTTTAGAAAATACAAAATAATAATAAATATTAGTTAAATTTATAGATATGTGTCAAACTTCCATATCTCCAATTAGTTAGTGTTAAGCTAAAAGTACTATCGAAACTCCATTTTTAATTATCATTGTCATATTACACAATAAAAAAATCATTTTAAAAGCTATGCCTCTTTCCCTTGTAAATTGAGCCTTTCCACATTAATGATAGAGACAACTATACATAGATACATTCCATAAAAAACCTTATGAAAAAAATTAAATAATGAAATCATAATTAATACAAGGCCAAACTTTGATTGATGCAACTTAAGCTATCAAAAATACATAACACTTCAAACCCACAAAGGAATTAACAAAAAAATCATCACCCACGGCCAACATACCAAATATTTTATTCTATAAACCTTTTTTTTAAATACCTAAGCTCTACTATATGTATGTCGATCTATCAAAAATACATGACATTTCAAACCCAAGATGACATGCAAAAAACTATATAAAACCCCTTTATATTCTCCACTTTCATCTTTAAAAAATAAAAAGATTATATTGATAATAGAAAACAAAAAAAAACACAAAAAAAAAATAGTTTAAAGTTTATATCTCTCATCTTCACAAATCAATGATTTGTGTCATGAGGATACAAACAACCATGCCCAATTTTTTTCACCATAAATCTGTGTGTGTGTGTGTGTGTGTGTGTGTGTGTGTGTGTGTGTGTGTGTGTGTGTGTGTATATATATATGCATATATATATATATATATATATATATATATATATATGCATATATATATATATATATATATATATGTGTGTGTGTGTGTGTGTGTGTGTGTGCGCATATATATATATATATATATATATATATATATATATATATATATATATATATATATATATATATATATACATATATATATATATATATATATATGCATATATATATGCATATATGCATATATATATGCATATATATATATATATATGCATATATATATATATGCATATATATATATATATATGCATATATATATATATATATGCATATATATATATATATGCATATATATATATATATATATGCATATATATATATATATATATATATGTATATATATGCATATATATATATATGTATATATATGCATATATATATATATATATGTATATGTATATATATATGTATATATGCATATATATATATATATATATATGTATATATACATATATATATATATATACATATACATATATATATATACACACATATATATATATACATATATATATACATACATATATATACATATATATATATACACATATATATATATACATATATATATATATATATATATATCACAACAAAAAAATAGTTTAAAGTTTATATCTCTCATCTTCACAAATCAGTGATTTGTGTCATGAGGATACAAACAACCATATCCAATTTTTTTCACCATAAATATTTATATATATATATATATATAAAGTAGTAAAAAATAGACATATAAAATATTCTTATCACATTCACACATATAAATATATTCAATTTTAACCTAACTCATATTTATTGTATGTCTAATTCCTAGGCTATGCATGTAGAGCTATCGTATTGAATAAAAAATGAAAATTTCACTAGGCAAAAGCACAACTCTAATTACTATGTTTCCATGAACTCCACATTTTTGACTAAATTTGTAAATGGTAATCTATTAATACATGTAATGCATTGATTTATATATTGTATATTTTTTTCTATGATAATTCTATTTTTCAAAATTATATTAGTCCATGGTACACCTATTCAAATAGTATGATGTGTAGTACCGACATTGACACAAATATTCTTTCATTTTATCAATATCTGAAGTTATTATTTTCCTTTGTTGATATGCACTAGGATAGTTACCTTTGAATCATATTTTTATTCCCTTGGGATAACTAGCGTAAACTTTAGACCATATAAATAGTCATCATTATTCATTGGTATTGGATTTGTGTCATCATTATAACTAGCATCAGAATCATCATCAACATCCTTTATAGATATGAAGTTAGGATTCTCCAAATTAATTAGTAGAGGTAATTAATTTACATTATCATCTTGATCAACCTTTATAGGTGAATTTCATTGAGTTTAAGTATTCATAGACTATAAATTTGGACTTTATGCACTAGATTCATCAACCTCTTATGCATGCATTTTTCCATAAGTATAATTTCTTGTGGTGACACTATAGTAGATAGAGGTGCCCCTGACTATGATTGATTATTAATAGTAGACTATTTAGTCTTATAATATTTGAATGAATGACTATTTATAGGTAATGTATATAAATATCCATCATGTAGAAATTTTCTCACCTCTGTAAAGAAGAGATTACAACTTTCATTGCATGTATCCATGGCCTACCCACTAGTAAATCATACTGAAGATGGTTTGGCATTATTTGTAACTAAGTAGATAAAGTCTTAGACCCTAAAATGATACATTCCCTAGAGTTTGGCAAGGAACATCATTAAATCCTTTGATAATATTATATATCATTCAAAGAGAAGACATTTTAGTACCCAATGTTTATAATAATGTGAGATTGTAAATATTTAACCCTGACCCATTATCAATTAAAACCCCTTTTATTATTATATTTTTTCATTTGAACTTGTATGAATAAAGGCAAATTTTGATCAATAGTATATTGTGTAGGAAAATCCTAATTTCTAAAAGATATTACATCCTTAACGTCTTTTAAGGTATTCACAATAGATGCAAAATAATAAGGCTCAGTGTCACAAGTCATGGATGTCTAATTCAATGCTTGATATAATATGTCCTTGAAGATAGTAATTTTTTGAATCAATTATAACATATAAGTCTTATCTGGTGTATTCCTTAAGTGATCCATAATATCATACCCTTAAGGATTATTATATTAGGGTATAATTTCCTAAATTTATTCCTCTTTCCTTACCTATTCAATAATCTTACCTCATCTAGTGACAGTAAATTATACCACATAGTCTACTATAAGCCAAGGTTGAATGGTAGAGAGATGGTATGAGCTTAGATATTTATGGTGTTTAGTAGAAGGAGGAGCAAAAGGAACCATATGATCCATCTAACACCTAATAGTAATATGTGGAAACTCAAAATGGTCTACAAAATAATAAGCATTAAGGAATTATTCATTATTTGACTCTTAACTAATGTGGGATTTTATTTTGACCATTAAATTATGCATCAATGTATTTACATGAAACTAAAGAATTTTACATATTATTGATATGATACTTGAAAATTTAATTACAAATATCTAAACCAAGAATTAATATATTGATTTGGTCATTATTATCATTGTTCGTATGAAAATTAGAACACTTGAAATTTGAAACCCTAACATGGATTATAGAGATAAAATGAAACCTTAAGGGAGGATAGGGTTTTATCAATGTTGAATAAAAAGTGGGTTCACAAATATGTTTTATCAAAATTTGGGAAATACTAGATGTTATATCCTAATTAAATATAACTAACTACACTAAAGCATGATGTATAATATATGCATAAATTATCATTCATTTATTTATAATTTATTAAATTTAGAAATATGTTAAAAGTGGAAATAATAAAGACAAATTGCTTAGATAAAATCTAATAGTGTAGGATTGAGATAGAAACTATAAAATTGACATGGAAACTCTATGTGGTTAAATTAGGTACAAGTATTACCTCATTATCTAGATAAGACTATCAAACTGGACATGTGTATAGTGCATTAGTTTTTTTAGCACATGCATAAATCCTTGAAGGTTTATTATTTGTGACTAATATTATAGGTTTAATTTGACCTATAAGTCCTATTTGATGATGTTTGAGATATCAATCAGTTGTGGAAGTCACTATGCACTTTTTTTTACAAAAACTTAACTCCATGACCCAAGAGGATGAATGTAATGACAAGGTAAAAATATATTAACAGTTGCAATTGTGCTTGACCTCAACATCCCATGTGTTGATCACTACCTACATATCAATACTTCGAAGAGAGATCAAACTCCTTATATTCCTCCCATGCTATAGTGGTGTGTGTGAAATACTAGTGTAAAAATGATAAATTTTGGTGCAATCTTGGTGTATTTATGTGCTTTAACCATATATTATAACCTTTCATTTGTATATAGACTTAACTCATGAATATTAGGTTAATTTATACTCTAAATTGGTAATAATAGGTGTTTTCTTTCATGTGTAGTTAGATGTTCTAATGTTTTTTCATATGTGATCCTCTTATGTGAAAAATGGATTCAAATGTGTCTTTATGTTGATAAATTAGGAATTCATTTGAATGGGTATTGTTAATTATGTGGGATGACCTATTTCACAAAATTTAATTCTAAAAATTAGTTGTTATTTGGTGGGAGTATGAAACTGAATTAGACAGTATCAGTGAGAAGGATAGTCCAAAAGTATGAATCTTGTCTAAAGAATGAATATATCTAAATTGGAAATGTGGATAAGTCTAAAATTGATCTTAGGTTGTCTAGGATGTTTGATAAGGATACTTTTATATCATTAGTTTCTTGTAGAAAATGGTCATCTATATAAAAGTAAAGTAATGGTAGTTAAAAGAATGTGGAATGAGGCATGATCTAAGAGTGAATAATGAGTTCTCATAAGTAAAATGTTTTAGCTTAAATATTAATTTATGTGTCTATATCAAGATATAGAATTGAGTCTATTAAAATTTAGAAAAAAGCTTAAATCATATGCTTTATTTTGGTTACCATCATGCCAATGTTGTGAGACATGGAAAGAATATACTTCACTAAGAGTAAAAATAAATAGATCCATAAAAACATGAGTAGGTAAAATAACCATAACTTATAGTGACTCAAATAAGAATCCCAAGGCTTGAAAATATATTACATACTATCCAAACAAAAATATACTTCATTAAAATTTATTATTAATTAACTACTCATGTTTTTGGTTGATTCAAGATTACACATGGAAATAGATGATCCTTTATCACACACCTCTATAATAAAATGTGTGATCATAGTTCTCAAACACATAGGCTAAGTCATAAACCCATAAATTTTTAATCTATAAAAAGCTCTTGGCATGCCTTTGTGCCATGCAAGATGAATCTTACCTTACAATTTTCATAGATGAATAACCAGGTTATAAAATTAAATCATCCTCTAAAATCCTTTTCATATCACTATTTTTCCTACTCCCATTCCCCATGGATTGACCTCATATCTCTAATTTGTGTAATCCACTCTTCTACTCCTCTATTGTGACATTACCCATTGAAATTATTTTGCATTTTCTGTTAACACTCTTGTTAACCTTCCCTTATGTGTTTTTATTTTATGCCTTTGCACAATCTATCTCTTGTAATTTATATTTTATTCTTCACACAAGCAAATGACTTTGGTGAACTTCATCCTTTTTATCTATCTTCATTGGATTTAGGATATGGACTCATTTCTAAGTATTGTCATTGATGTCAAATATGATTAAGGATATTTGAAAGTGTGTCATGTGACAAGGTGCATGTAAGAGTGTTTTTATAAGATATTTTTATCATTAGATAAAGATAAATAGATATTTTAAAAGAAACTAATGTATTATGTCTGCATGGAAGGTACATGTCATTGATGTTAAGTGCATAAAAAGCTTAGCCATGACATGAAGAGGAATGTGCATGGTGAAATGAATGAACAAAGGCATGTGAAGGTTGTTTGGAATTTTTTTATCATGAGATTAAGGTATAAAATCATTTATGATAGTTTCAAGGTGAGCCTACAGGGGTAGGAACTTCAGACTAAGTCTACACTTAGACCACTTTCAGACCCTACTTGGCCTAATGAGGTATGAATATTAGATTTTAAGGAAAGTATTCACATCAAATAATAAATAAAGGTGAAATAATTTTTTTATGTATACTCATAAATTTTGAGGTCAAGACTTTAATGAAAAGTGTAGCATCAATGTTTTAGGCCTTCTCAAGCTCATAAAATGAGGTCTCAAACTTGAGAAGCACTTTCAGACATTTTTTGGCACATGTAACCTCTGAAAAAGATTATGAGCTATTAAGAATATATGGATAAGAGTCATAGATAATATATCTATGCATTATTTTTGGATTCAATTGTAAGTCCTTTATGAATAATCGTTAACTCCAAAACTTGTGTTAAACCTCCTTAAAACCTTAATAAGGACCCCAATATGAAAGATTTTATTCAAAAAAGATCACTATGGATTAAAATAAATATATAATATATTGGATAATTTATTTAACTCTCCAATTTTACTTTAAGTGGTGGTTCTTAGTTAGATGAGAGAGGAAATGTATAGATATAGGCCTATTTGTCAAGAAGTTGTTGTAGCTCTCAAAAGTTGAATTGGTAAAGAAAATAAAATGGATGGTAGAATAAGATATAGACTAATTTTACATGTAAATTATTATTTATATATATATTATATCCTTCAAGTGGTCTAATTTATTCATCCAAGTAAGTCAGTCATAAACATAACTAATGGTGTGAATAGTGTAAAACCTAGACAAAGATGAAGAGATAAATTTGAGGGTATGTGCATAATATATTGATGAAATAAATTTCATAAATAAGTTATTTATTGATTATAATTCATGATAATTATGTTATAATATTTTCAATTTAGTGTATGTGGTGAAAATGTTTCTCACAAAATGGCTTATTTGGTTCAAATAGGACTATGAAATATAAGGTCAAGAAATTGGTCTAAAAGACCAATATTTGAAATTAGATCATATGAATTTTATATATAAGGATGTTATCTATATCTCATAGGAATATTTTTATGCATCAATATTCATGACAAGTGTCTACATAAATGTTGGAGGTCTAATCCATCATGGCTAGTTTTTGAGGTGAATTGGCAGTTCTAAGTGAGCGAGTTATAGAGATGTTCTTAAGACTTTATATCCTAAGTGAAGGTTTTATAATTAGTTGGTGATGACAATGAGGTAATTTATAATATATTTACATGTTTAATTTTCCATATTTTATTAGCTTAAGGGTGTTTAATCTTCATTATTACAAGACATACTTTTAAGATATACATGCCTAATAGGGTAGTTTTTCCTCAAGGAGATTTCATGGTATAAACAAAGGATACAAGTCTAATAAATCATGGAGAAGGTTATTATGTTTAATTGGATAAATGATTTAATAGCTTATTATTGTTATATAAGGCCATATGGTCCCAATACGATCATGTTTTAGTGCTAAGAGGATATACATATTGTAATTAGGTCTTCATGTGACCTAAAGGAGACATAAGGCCTAATTGAGTTGTGGAAATCCAAAATGGGTTAAAATTGTTATTTAAAAATGTTCATAAAATGTCTTAAGACATATTGAGTGTTTAAACTAAGAATTTGAAAGTATGTGGCCAACCAAGTGGTGTGTGACCATGAGACTAGTATATATACAAGGACATTTAGGCCTATTTAGTTGTATGCAAAATAAGTGAATAAAATATTAAATGACTGAGCAAAAGGAGGTCTTGAAATGAGTTAAAGACCATAAAAAATATCATAGGTGTGAAAGTGATCAAAATTCATGAGGTGGATGAGTTGAAATTGAGCCACTTAGGGAGTTGGTGCTTCCTTGCAAGTAGGTGCTTGTTAAATCCTAGTTAAGTACGTGCTTGACTTTATTGGGGTTGGTGCTCTAAGTTGAACTAGTGCTCAAATAAATTTGATCTTTTGTTTCATAGGATATTAGTCCATTTATATATATCACAGTGGGGTTTCTTCCCCTTGAGTGTTTCCCACTCATATAAGTGTTTTCTTGTTTCATACTCATGTGAATGGTTCTTTATGCATTTTTATATCACTATGTTGTTTTTATAATTCAAAAATATTAAATTATAATTGAAATAAATTATTTAAACACTAATTCACCCATTATTAGTGATTTGTATTCCAATATTCTATATCAAATCATGGTCCTTTAAAGTAGGCCTAGCATCTTATAGGAGATCTTAGAAGAGAAAACATGTTTAGTCATTAAGTACAAGGAGGTTTCTCAACTAACAAGGCCCCTATATTTAGTTGGACTAACTATTCATTTTATAATATCAAAATGAAGACTTATCTAATGTCTTTTGGCTATGACATATGGAAATCTATTGTTTATGCATTCACTCAACCTTGTACACCACCAACTAATGCAATAGGCAAGAAGGCAAGTGAAAACAACTCTAAGGCAATGAATGTCATCCTATGTAGTCTTTCAAAGGTAGAATTTTCAAATGTCATGCATTGTGATACATCCATAGGTATTTTTAAAAATTTGTAAACCATCTATTAAGGAGACACTAAAGTCAATTTAATAAAATTATAAACCCACCCAAGGTAATTTTAAAGTCTAAGAATGAAGAAGGATGAAAAAATTAGATCTTATCTATTAAGAGTAGATGAAATGGTAAATGTCATCAAATGTCTAGGAGAGAATTTGGAAGAATCAATAGTTTTAAAAAAGTTATTAAGATCCCTAACATCTAAATTTGATTCAAAAGTCTCTGTTATGGAGGAAATCAAAGATCTCAACATATTATATATGGATTAGCTTCATGGCATCTACGCTACCTATGAAATTAGAAAAAGTGATGGAAGACCTTCCAAGAAGGAATATACATTCAAAGCTAAGAAAAATTCACAAGGTAAAAAGGTCAAGGATGATGTTGATATATAAATTAATGATGACAAGATAGAAGCTATGTTTGTCAAAAAACTAAGGAAAGGATAGGTAAGTATAAGGGCAAGTTGTCATTTAAGTGATTTAATTATGGTAAGATTGGTCACTTTGCATCCAAATGCCCTAACAAGGATAATAACTATCATGATGGAGAACATGATGAACATCATGGTGATACGAATTTATATAAGCTTGACAAGATTAAAAAGAGTTTTAGGAAGTATGAAGGCAAGAAAGGGTCATTCAATAAAAAGAGAAGTTTCTATACCAAAGAAGAAATTATCTCCTCTAATATAAGTGACACAAGTATAGCTGATAGTGATGATGATAATAATGATCATGATATCAGTGAAACTCTATTTATGGGCATAGAAATAGAAAAATAATGCCATTTAAAAAGGAAAATTTTTATGAAAGATGAAGAATCAGACGAAGAAGAGGTTAAATTAAACCTTGAGATATAATTGGTGAGTGATCTAGAAGATTAAAAGTTCCATATAAGGAATAATTAGAAACTAATATCATTGGTTAAGAGTTTTAAGGAACAAATCAATATCTTTGAAGAGAGACTAATAAACAACACCAATAAACATGATGAGATCATTAAATAACTAAAAACTCAGATTGAGATTCTAAATTCAAGTCTTAAGACTAAGGAAGAAGAATGTAGTAATTTTAAGATAGAAATGGAGTCCTTGAAGGGAGATTTGTATCATGAAATAATAAAAATTAAGACACATCAGAAATTTGAAAAGAGCACAAAATTCATTGATGATATTTTGAATAATTAGAGGCCTCCACATGATAAGATAAGTATTGGGCTCAAATAAGACCGAAAGGAAAATGAGGAGAGTTAGACCTCAAAGAAAATGAACCATCAAAAATTATGTGCTATAATTATGATCAAAGATGACATATTGTAAGGGGTTTCAAGATGAGGCATATGAGGAAGATTAATTTAAAAAAAAGGATACATATTCATACCACTAAGAAGTGGATCAAGAGGTTAGACCCTGTGGCAAAGGTGAAGGAATAAAAGACTAAAGGAGAAGATTCTATTCTAGTTCAAACTAAATTTCACATCCAAGATGAAGGAATGAAATGGTATATATCTATTGGTTACTCAATCCACATGAGAGTGGAGAAGATCAAGTTCATTTCATTGAATAAGAATTTTATAAGGATAGTGAGATTTGGAGATAACACAACTGGCAATATTGTTGGCAAGGGTATCTTGATTTTTGACAATGGGAAGATTAAGATAGAGAATGTGGTGTATCTTTAAGCCTTTAAACATAACTTTCTTAGTGTAAGTAAAAGTTGAAACCATGTACACATACTAACCTTTCATGATAAAGGGTGTGATATAAGGAGAGATAAATCAAAAAGGTTAATTACCAATGCTAAGAGGACTGAGAATAATTTATATGTCTTAAATGAGATCAAGTAGGAGAGATGATTTATGAGCAAGGTGAATTAATTTTGGATATGGAAATAAAGGTTGGGTCACCTAAAAATTGATAATCTGGTCAAAATAATCTCTAATAAGTCTATGATGAATATGCCTAAAATCAACAAACTTACAAACACACTTTACAAGACATGTCAACATTGTACATAGACTAGAAGGAGGTTCAAGTCTAAGGAGTATTATAATATAATAAATTTAGAGTTAACACACATTTATCTCTATGGACCTACAAGAATCCAAATAATTCAAGGAGATAGATATTTCATAGTACTCATAGATGACTACACAAGAATGACTTGGGTAGCATTCTTGAAAGAAAATCCAAAAGCTCTAGATACATTCAAAGGATTCAAGGATCTAATTGAGAATGAAAAGAATGGAAAGATAAAATATCTAAGATTTGACATAGGAGGATTGTTATAGTATAATGAATTTATTAACTTCTATGAGGTCCATGGAATAAGGAAATAGTTCTCAGTAGCTAGGACACCTTAGCAAAATGGGGTAGTGGAAAGAAAGAATATAATAGTTCAAGAGATGACAAGAACTATGCTAAATGAATCAAGATTATCTAATGGATACTAGAGAGAGGTAGTGATCACTACATTATACATTTTGAATGGAATATAGATAAGGACTAATAGAAACAATACCTCTTATGAACTATGGAAAGGTAGACCTACTAATGTGGAACACTTTAGAGTGTTTGGAAGCAAATTCAATATCAAAAAAGATGAGGAAGACTTAGGTAAGTTTTATTTTAGGTATAATAAATGAATATTATTGATATATTCATCAATAAGCTCAAGCTATATATTCTATAATAAAAGGTTATAGAATATAGTGGAAAGCACCAATGTGAAGATTGATGAGACAAGTTCTACGAAGTCACACTCTCAGTCAGAGTATGCATCATAGAATATGGAATTTAATAATGAAGAATAAATAATAGAGATATATTATGAATAAGGATAATTTGAGGAAAGAAAAGATTCAAAAGTTTCTTCAACAAAGATTTAGAGAGACCATCTTGAATCACAAATCATTATAAATAAGGACGTAGGTATGCAAATAAGGAGAATGATGGTAAGTAACATAAATCAAGAGAATGTTGTTGTATTGTCTAATATTGAACCTAAGAACCTTTTAGAAGAAAAAAATACAAGTTTTTTATATGTGTTATGAATGAGGAGTTAAACCAAATAAAAAATAATGAGACTTGGGAACTAGTTCGTAGGCCTAAAGACAAGAATATCATTGACACAAAATGGGTGTTTAGGAACAATTTGAATGAAGATGGATAAGTCACTAAGAACATGGATATATTGGTATGTAAGGGATATGCACAAGTTGAAGGGGTATATTTTAAGCAAAAATTTACTCTATTATAAATATTGGAATCTATCAAATTATTTATATCATATGCAAGATTCAAAGGGTTCAAGGTGTATCAGATTGATGTCAAGTCAACATTTTTGAATGAGAACTTGGAAGAGGAGGTGTACATAGATCAACTTAAGGTTTTCTCATTATCAGGTAACAAGGACTATGTATGTAGATTTAAAAAGGCTCTTTGTGATCTAAGCAAATCTCATAAAACATGGTATTTCAAATTGGATAAGTACCTATTGGACCAAGGATTCAAGTGAGGAGTTGTAGACAATAATATGTACAAAAAGATAGAAAATAATCATTAATTCATAGTGGTTGTATATGTGGATGACATCATATTTTGTGGAAATAGTGAGAATATGACTAAATCCTTTGTAGATGTAATGAATAATGATTTTGAGATGTCCATACTAGGATAACTATCATTCTTCTTTGGATTATAAATCACTCAATCAGAAAGAGGTGTATTCATTTCACAATATAAGTATATAAGAGAGATATTGAAGAAATTTGAGATCAAACATTTCAAGGAAGTTATCACACCTAGGATCGCAAGGTGTAAATTAAGTAAGGAAGATAAATGTTTAAAGGTCAATCAGACATCATACATGTTAATGATTGGATATTCTTTATACATTACTGCCTCTTGACTTGATATCATACAAGTATTAGGTCTTACGGAAAGATTTCAAGAAGATATAAAGGAAAATTATTTGAAAGAATTCAAAAGATTACTTAGGTATCTAAAGGGGACTATGGAGTTTGGGTTGTGGTATCTAAGGAGCAAGGAGTTTAACTTAATATCCTTTATAGATGTAGATTAGGTAGGGAGTCTAGATGATAGAAAGAGCACTAGTGGAGGAACTTTCTAATTAGGATAATGCCTAGTATCATAGATAAGAAAGAAGTAGCCATCAATACCATTATATACTTTTGAGGTTGAGTACATTACAATAGCTTCATGTTGTACTCAAGTATTATGTAAGAATTAGACCTTAAAGGATTACAAAATGGAGTATGATAGTCTTAGTCCTATCTTTTATGACAATACAAGTGTTATAAGTATATCAAATAATTTAGTTATGCACTCAAGAAATAAGCACGTTCCCATCAATTATCATTTCCTAAGAGAATAGGTAAGTGAAAAAAATGTCAAGATTGAATATGTATCTACTAAGGATTATACTATAGATATTATAGCCAAGATACTTCTAAAGATGCATTTGAACATCTAAGACAAAAATTTGGTGTAATTATTTCACCTAATGTAATTAAGGAAGTCAAGTTATTAGGGGGAGTTAATTAGGTGGTTCATTATCTCCAAGATTAGGTGAGTAGTGTTGAGAAGGTATATGTGGAGATAGGGGGAACATGTTTGATGATGATTCATAAACTCATAATCCTATGTGTTGAGTGTTTTGGTTACAAGAGGTGTGATCCAAGAATTTTTAGGAATCTCTTTGTAATTTATGTCAAAGGGGGAGAAATAGCCTATTGAGATAAGTTTTTTAGAGTGTTTTCCATTAGTTATAAAGGGGGAGACTATTGATTATTATCATTGATGTCAAAGGTGCATCTTATGAAGGTTGATGTCAAATATGATTAAGAATAGTTGTAAGTGTGTGATGTGACAAGGTGCATGGAAGAGTGTTTTTATAAGGGAGTGTTATCATGAGAGAAAGATAAAAAGAGAATTTGAAGGAAAATAATGTATTATGTTTGCATGGAAGGTATAGGTCATTGATGTCAAGTACATAAGAAGCTTAGTCATGACGTGAAGAGGTATGTTCATGGTTAAATGAATGAGCATAATCATGTGAAGTTTGTTTAGAATTATTTGATCATGAGATTAAGGTATAGAATCATTCATGAGAATTTTAGGGTGAGCCTATAGGGGTAGGACCTTCAGTGTAAGTCTGCACCTAGACAACTTCTAGATCCTACTTGGCCTAATGAGGTATGAAGATCAGATTTTAAGAAAAGTATTCACATGATATCATGGATAGAGGTGAGATAAGTTTTTTAGGTATGATCACAAATTTTGAGGTCGAGATTTGAAGGAAAGTGCATGAATCACTAACAAAGACCTGATATGAAAGATTTTGTTCAAAAAAACTTAGGATGGATTCAAATTCCTAGATAATATATTGTATCATGTATTAAACTTTCCCAAGTACCTAAATGTGGTGGTGTTTACTTAGATGGGAGAGAAAATATATAAATACATGTTTATTTGTCAAGAAGTTATTGTAGATCTCAAAAGTTAAATTAGTCAAAAAAATAAAATGGATAGTAGAAGAAGATATAGACTCATTTTACATTTCCATGATGATTTATGGATAGGTTTTATCCATTAATTTTTATAGTTTTTTCATCCAAGTAAGTCATAGAAAAACCTAATGGTGTAAATAGTGTAAAACCCATGTAGAGATGAAGATATAAAGTTGGGGGTTTGTGAATAATATATTGATGAAATAAAGTGATTAAATAAGTTATTTATGAATTATAAGTCATGATAATTCTTTGATAATCTTTCAAGGTCAGTTTATGTGATGAAAAAGTTGCTCACAAAATGGCTTGTCTGGTTCAGATATTACTATGAGATAAAAGGTCAACAAATTAGTCTATAAGACCAATATTTTCCATTAGACCATATGAATTTTATGTATAATTATGTTATTAGGATTTCATAGGACTATTTTTATGCATCAATATTCATGACAAGTGTCTAAATTGGTATTGGAGGTATGATTCATCATGACTATTTTTTGAGGTGAATTGATAGTTAGTAAGCAAGTTATAGAGATGTTCTTGAGCCTTTATCTCCTAACTGAATGTGTTCCAATAATTTGGTGGTGATCCTAATCTCATGGAAAATATTTATACATTTTTTATTTTTCATATTTGGTGGTGAGCCTT
The DNA here is from genome assembly GCA_037957365.1 of Torreya grandis. Lineage (NCBI taxonomy): Eukaryota > Viridiplantae > Streptophyta > Pinopsida > Cupressales > Taxaceae > Torreya > Torreya grandis. The sequence continues at coordinate 11,407 of JARHVA010006472.1, read as the reverse complement.
TAGTAGCTTAATTAATATATATTCATTTTGTAATTTGTCATATTTGTCATATTTATACATGCTGATCCTCATTATTTCAAGAGAAACTTTTGAGGTACACATGCCTAATAGGGTAGTTTATCCTAAAGGAGATATTATGGTATTAATGAAGGATATAGGTATAATAAATCATGGAATAGGTTAGTAGAGTTAATTGGATAAGTTATTGAATTGTTTTTTATTGTTGGAAAAGTCCATTTGGACCTAAGAAGATCAATCTATAGTGTTACTAGGACAAACCTAATGCAATTAGGTCTCCATGTGACCTAAAGGAGAAGTAAGGCCTAATTAAGTTTTGGAAGAATATAAGGGGTTAAAATTATGATTGAAACATGTTCATAAGATGTACTAAGACCTATTGTGTGGCCAAATTATAAATTTGAAGGTGTGTGGCTAAACAAGTGGTGTGTGACCATGACACTATTATATATACAAGGTAGTTTATTCCTATTTGGTTATATGAAAAATAAGTGAATATAATATTGCATGATTGATTAGAAATAGGTCTTAAAATGATTTCTAGACCATAAAAAAAGATAATAGGTGTGAATGTGATCAAAAATCATGAGCTAGATAAGTTTGTGCTAAATCACTTAGGGAGTTGGTGCTTCTTTTCAAGTTGGTACTTGATAAATCCTATTCAAGTAGGTGATTGACTTTATTGGTATTGGTGCTCTAAGTTGAGCTTGTGCTCAACTAAATTTGGTATTTTGTTTCATAGGATAATAATCCATTTTCATAGATCACAGTGGGTTTTCTTCCCCTTGAGGTTTTCTCACTCATATATGTGTTTTCTTGCTTCATGCTCATGTGAATGGTTCTTTATGAATTGTTATATCACTATGTTTCTTATAAAGTTCAAGAATGCTAAATTATAATTGAAATAATTTTTTTAAACACTAATTCACCCACCCCTTAGTGATTGTGATTCCAACACTCATTCATCCTTCTTCAATCACACTATATTTTCTCTCCCATCATATAACATATTGTGATCATAATGTCATAACCTCACCAATAAAACTTGACATCATCCATCTCTAGGACATCACAAAAAAATTGTTTGTATATCTACCAATCATAATTTACACTTTGTATTGTTCCTTCACAACATCATTTATGCCTTCTATCATCTAATACTCTCCATATGGTATTGTATGTTACTTTCACATAACTCATAATTTCCTCACCCTTTATTTGGATATCAAATTATTTGTGTTTCCATTGTCTAAAAAAACTATACAACATTTACCTCTTATCATTTAATTGGTCAATAAAATATGTCTACACTAAATTACATAGTCACTCTTTCTTGTGATCTTAAAAACTATCCTCAAAGCTAGAAATCATTCCCATTTATTAAGTTCA